>JAVXUO010001104.1:0-258729 GCA_033065855.1 Escallonia rubra | reverse complement strand
ATAGTATCAGATTAAGCCCAAGAACTTTTTTTTTTTTTTTTTGAGGTTCATTGTGATACCTGTCTAGCCTGATAAATATTTTTTCAATAAAGGTTGTAACTTGTAAGTATAATTCGTCATAGAACTTCACCACCAGAATGAGTAAAATAGATTTAATACCTGCAGCTTCTTGGCCAGTCATTGCATCCACAACAAGCAACACTTCCGTGGGATTCAACACCCGTTTCACTTCTTTCAACTCGTCCATCATTGCTTTGTCTATCTGACGAAAACAAGAAAATAAGACAGATAATAAACTGGGTTCCTTTACCTAAGATGATCTGCAAATTAAAGCACAGGTCATCTACCTGAAGTCTTCCAGCCGTATCCATAATGACCACATCTACATTTTTCTTCTTAGCCTCTTCTAGACCTTGCCTAGCAATTTGTGCAGGTTTAACCTCAGTTCCCGCGGTATAAACAGGCACATCCACCTGTCCAAACATTAATAGTATGAGAATGACTTGATGACCCAGAATGTGGGGAAGACAGGAAATATAAATTAAAAACTTGACAAGCACCTGACTTTTTGCTTTTTGAAGTTTTTGAATGAGTCCAATTTAAATGACATAGATACCCAATACTTCTAGTCTTCTATGCATATCAACTGAGATTTAGAGCTTTTACGAGCATAATTACATTAGGCATTTTATATATTATTGATGATAAACAACTCAGCGCAAAGCATTACCAACATATGAAAGACAGGCCTCTCTAAACCTTCATATGCAAGCAAACTAACAAGATTTGCGGCACTCATAAACTTATTAATTACTCCCTCCATCCCTAATTAATTGCTCATATTTCCTTTTTGGGTTGTCCCAAAATAATTGATCACTTTCCAAATTAAGAAAGATTTCATATCTGTTTTTCCATTTTACCCTTCTTACACTTTTTTCATTCTATTTCTCTCTCTACATTTAATCGTCCACCAACCCATTTTTCTCTCTCCTGGCCCACTTTATTCCCTTTTTCTCTCTTTCTCTCTCTTGGGGTAGAATGGGAAACTCAAAAAATATGACTCATATCCTAAATAAGCATGTAAGTCAAACATGATCAATTAATTAGGGACGAAGGGAGTACAATAGTACCAGGCATGAGGATCAATAAATTGCAAAAGCACATTAGACAATGCACATTCTGAGTTTTTATCCGTGGCATATACATACATATGTGTGTGTGTAAATATATGTCTTGCAAAAATGAGGCTGCGCAACCAAAGAATAGTTTGGAATGATTTGTCATATGCCAGATTTTAATCATCATCATCACCATTTGTCCCAAACTAAATGGGGTTGGCTACTTGAATCCTCCTCTTCCATTACACCCTATCAAAGCTCATGATCTCTGATAAATGCCTAGCAATCAAGTCTTTTCTCACTACTTCTCCCCAAATTATTCTCGGTCTATCCCTATCTTGTCTTACCCCATCAACTTGGCACAAATCCTTTCTTCTCACAGGAGCATCTAGAGCGATGTTCCCTTATCTTCTCCTCAATCAGAGGCACCCCCACTTTGTTGCAGATATCTTAATTTCTTATTCTATCCCTCCTTGTGTGGCCGCACATCCACCTAAGCATTCGCATTTCAGTTACACTCACCTTATATGCACAGTGTTTCCTAGTTGACCAACATTCTGAACCACATTGTTTACCTCACCAACATCCTCTAAGATTCTTCCTTCAACTTGAGAGGACTGTTGCGATTGCACAACACTTCAGACGCAGACCTCCACTTTAGCCAACCTGCTCCAGATTTTATCTTGTTCTGCAACAGGCTGAAAACCATATGGGACACTTTAATCTCCGTATTAGTTGACTACCCCTATCCTAAATGGACTCTACAAACTTGCATTAAGTACCGCATAGGACACTCAACATCTGGACACGGGTATGGGATATGCTTCCGACTCTTTGTACGGCGTATGCTTCTAACATAGAATATAAGTTTGTGAAGGACTCTGCCTTATATGTTCTTTTGTCTCATTATTGCTTTTTAAATAAATTAAGTTCCCAATTGACATATGTTAAATAAAACATCATTTTACTTGAGAACAAATGGAATATAACAGATAGGAACATTTGACAACAAATGTTATTTCGAGTCTAGATACTTTTCTAGCTATAAGGGTTCTGAATTTGTACTAAGGATTCATTCGACTTTGGCCTTCACTTTCAAAAGCCTACTCCTAGTTTATCTTATTGCTCTTGCACCAGGAGCTGGGCTCGACTCCAAGATCGTCTAGTCCATTTCTCGCCAACTGGCAGCTGCAATCAAAGCATCTCTTTCGTACACAAGACACCATTTTACCTAAGAATAGATGCATAATAATGACAAATAGGAACATATGGCCATGTCCCCATGTCTTTGGACTTGGAAATCACAAAATCTGATGCTTGAGACGTAGCCAAACCCAAAATTTGTATTGAGACTGCATAATATAGGACCACTGCTAAAGCCAGCTTGATAGTTTTTGTTTTTCCCCTTTATTTCGGTTACAAAAGGAGCCCTAGGCAGCCAGACTCCACCAGGGTTTAAACTCGGAAGTCACTGATTTTAGCAGCTGGAGAAAACCATCCAAATAGGCACTGTAAGTTCCCAGGTTGAAGAAGTTCGGACAAGATTTCCCAGACAAACTAGAGTCCTTTTTAATCGTCATCTTGAAGTAGAAATATACTAGCTTCTTGAAAGGGCTCCAGACCATTGTGCCACAGTAATTTGTCAATCAATACTTGAGATTTTACCTTCTTTGGCATCTAAAATAAAATCTATACGGAAAGGAAACAAATAGGTAGCTCTAAAATTTGAAAATGCAACGTGACAGACAAGAAAATTACACAATACCTGTTTACCCAAAATCACAAGCTGGTCAATTGCAGCTGGTCTGTAAACATCTCCAGCTATCAGCATGCAAGTCTTCCCCTATGGTCCATATTACACCACAGATTCAGCAAGCTTAACCAAGCCTGGACTACAAACAACCCAGAGGTGTGTGCAAGAGAGTCGTGTTTTTAAAACATGCACCTGCTTCTTGAGGTACAAAGCTAACTTTGCACTAACAGTTGTCTTCCCTACTCCTTGTAGACCAGCCAATAAAATCACAGTTGGGCCAGATTTTGCAAAAACCAGCTCAGAAACCTCTCCACCCATCAGTTTCACGAGTTCATCACTTACAATCTGCATCAACAAGTTATTCGATGAACATTAGTTAAATCAGGAGATCTATAACAAAACCCCTAACCTTCTTAGAAACTGCTCATGCAGCCCAAAGAAGGATGATGGACAGGATTTAAAAGACCAGAAAATATGGACGAAATAGTTCCAAGAACATTTGAAGGAGACGAAATATGAAGGATGATGGTCCATATGTGTAGAGGTCATACGGAAGAGATTAGATGGTGCTGACAGAAACAAGTGTGCTGAGTATATAAACAGAACAAAAACCATTTGTGTGACACGAGCCAAATAGACAGACTGATATAAACAAGTGCACTGCCTATAAAAAGAGGAAAAAAGTGCAACTTCCCATCAACTTACGGGAGACAACTCCAGTCTAAGGTACTTGAACTCAAGACCTCCCAGAGCTGAAGAATTTGCTACCATGCTAACACCCAATTACTCTAAAAGCTTAAGTTACTACCCAATGAGCCACGCATGCCTATCAAGTTCAACAGAGGAAGCAAAAAGCCTTTTTGAAGAGGAACTAAGTACGGTAATGAAATTCTGCTGCATACTTTGTCTTCTATAAAGTTATTCTTATGGACAGTTATTTTAATCAACTTACACATTGTAGTTGGTTTTCATTATGGCATATGAAGTCATTACATGATTTGTAGCCTTCTAACAGAAGGCAGGCCTTTAGAGGTTCAAGAATTAAAAACTGTCATTTTCTTCACTTGGGTTGAAACTGTTGGGGAGTTCTTGTCATTTCACGCTCGATTAAAATATCGTTCTTAGTCTTAGTTATCTTGTTACGGATTCATTCATATAGAACCATTGTTTTTACCAGATGGAAACACTGGAAAGCGGTATACCATGAACTACAAAAGGTGGTGTAAGGTGAGAAATATGCGTACTTTAACCAATTGCTGGTCTGGTTTAACTCCTCGAATCAATCCAACGCCAACTGCTTGGTCGCTTACAGCTTGGACAAACCTTCTCACAACAGGAAGGCTAACCTGTTAAGGGAACATGCAATCGTCATAATATACAAGACAGTGTTCCACATATAGTACAATATACACTTACATCTGCTTCTAAAAGAGCTCTTCTTATGTCTCTCATAGGTTCCACAATGTTTTCCTTCGTCAATACCTCTGACGAACAAGAAAGTAGTGCGGAATCATGATTAGTAACTTCAGCATGAATATATACAAATTGGATCTGCTCAAAAGGATTTAGAAATGATGGAGCCACCTATTTCAAAAGAAAAGGCAACTGCAAGTGTCTACGGCATACATACATAAATGTGGTTAGCAATTAGACAGGAAGACAGAAACAAGCTATCGTAGCCAAAAGGTCACCTAACTGGTGCAGCAGAGATGATATGTTGCAAAGGATAAAAAGCATACAAACAATTTGGCAGGCAACAATGCATCTCTTTCAATCAGGAGAAATTTTCCATGTCCCAGTGACGTAAATGGGGAAATGCAGAAGGACAGCAACTTTATAGTCGCAACAATTTAACGTCTTTCAGGGAAGTGTTAGAATTGCAAGAGCAGCAGAAAACTATTTTTCATTGTGCAGTAGCTCCACAGATTGCAGTTAGGCCAATCATAGCAAACATTTGAAAGTCTCTGAAAAAAGATTTTCAGTTCATTGCTTTTTCTAGTAAGTACCCAAACATAAAAGAGAAGAGTAAAAACAAAGATGAAACATTAATATGGGGGACTCCCATTGCAAGAAAAATTGATCATTCAATCTCCTTAGTGCTGATGCAGCACAACACTGTAAGAGATTGCTACCGAGTAGCAAGGCTACAATAAGTCTATCTCCACATTTGTCTTTCTTCAATTAGTCTGCCTCAAAAAATTTCAGTCATGGTCCCACGCACGCACAGATACTCATGTATGTTTATTCGCTATTATGTCACATATGCTACAATCAAACTGTCTTACAATGCATTTACATTCTGTATGGACAACTGCTGCAATTAACTTGAGAAGCTTGTTTTGATTCAACTCTCCCAGGCATCCAAGAAGGTTACAAAGACTTTTTCAGTGTCTTCTTACAACAGAAGTTTCCAATATTATGCTTCTGATAATGATCATAAGAATGTTCAAAAACATTTATTTGCCAAAATTGTTTACTATCTATTAAGATAGCCTTATGGCCCTGATATTTCAGCATCGTACGAAAAAATTTCTTAGTCATTCAATTTTCAGGAATACGCCTCTCCAATATGCTATTGCCTATCGGGTGCACTACAGAAATGAACATACAGTCTAGAAATTACTCTCCCTTTTCAGGCATATGTGTTATTGTCCCAAAAAATTATCAGCACCTCTGCTCGACCAAATAATAAGGCTGTAAAGATGAGTAGAATAAGGCGTAAAAACTTCCAGGATGCGCATATTTGACAAAAGGAGGTGCAAGCCCAGACCAACTGGTTGATATTCTACATCACTTGGTATAGAGGCATCTTCCTTAAGGTAGATTCGCACAATTTCGTTTCCTGGATTTCCTTATAGCAACTAACTTGGCTGTCTGGAAGAGTAGCTGATCTGTTTTGGTGTAGAGCGATGGCAACTACCCTTGCTGATGCTTAAGGTTGGACGCGGGGATGGTCTCTATCACCTGTGTGACATGAGATTTCTTGTTGCGACCGGGTTCTCGTGGAGATTAAACACGCCCCCCGCCCCCCACACAGTAGCAGTTGCAGCATGCTACTGCTTTACTGTGCATTGATGGATAAGAGATGCCTATAGAGCCTCTTTATGGAGAGCTATGTTACATGAACTCTTCAAAATCCGTGAAGTACCTGTGTCGGACACTTGACTCTTGGACATAGGTACGGGATACGTGTCCGACACATCCTTTAAGATATGCCAGTAAGAACACTATATTATAGTGTTTCTTTTACTTTGTTATTGCTTTAAGATGATCTCAGTTTTAAGTTGAAACAATATGCGTAACTTAAAACACCATGTAAGCTAACGAACAACTAAAAAACAAGAACATATAGGAACATTTTGGCTTGGATTCTGAAAAATAGACAAATCTGACACTTGGACACGTATCCGACTCGTAAACTCGTACCGAGTCCATGTAACGTAGATGAAAAGTGTTGCACCAAGTTTACCCCAGTCCATGTACAGTTCACCGTGAACTACTACCCATGTTTCCACACATGCATTATGAGAATACTCCACACAAACACTCTGCACCAGGCATGGTTTTAAATCGCGGAATCAGGATACGTAACGGTCGCGGTGTAACGGTATCGGGCGTATCGGACGTTACGTAACGGAAATCGGTTATCGCGACTGCCAAAATTTTTCAAGCATTGGTAAATGCTTAAAACTCAATGATATGAAGGTTGGGAGCTTAAGATCTTTCATTTTAATGCTTTTAATGGTTTAAAGTTTGTTTTAAACACATTGTTGGGTCAAAATCTCTTTTAATTCAGTCCAATTGAGAATAATTTAATATTTGGACAAAACAAAAAAGTTGTACACAATCTGACCATAAAATTATTAACTAAATTTAAAAAAGAGCCTAACTTAACTCTCATTATTTATATCTTATAAAATTCCACATATTAATGTCACTGACATCACAGCTGCTGCATTTGACAAGTCTTCTACCACCAAAATGAATGTCGTCCAGGTTCTTCGATCTCTATGTCATCTCTATTTTCACTACATCCTTCTCCAAATACGTAGTTAGCAGCATTAACCCCATAGTTATTACTATTACTAGCACTGGAGTGACTGGACCCTGCTTCTTGTTGCTGTTGCTGTGCAAAATAACCTTGGGATCCACTGGACTCTGATTGTCGTTGTTGTTGTTCAAAATAACCTTGGGATCCACTAGATTCTTGTTGTCCAACATAATTATGGTCTTGAGGCACGGGCAAAACAAGATAACCATGTGGATAACTCTGTAGAGATGGCTGGTGAGGATAAAACGGTGGTGGTGGGCAATGAGCGACCGGTGGATAATAGTACGATGGTGGTGGCGGATATGGCTGAGGACAAGGATAGCCGGATTGTGGGTATCTTCCAAGTCCAAGATTGCCAAAACAATCCTCCAGGTTTCTTGAAGCATCAACTGGAGCATTATTAGGAGCATGTGGACATGGACGTGTTACTTGTCCACGTCTTCTTGATGCTCCCCAATTTCCTGACCGGGGCAACTGTTCACGATTACCGATCACTTCATTATCACGAGCTCCATTCCATCCAACCTCTCCACCATAAGGTGACCCAGAAGTAGCCTCAACAAAGTCGTTACTTTGTTCTTCGGTATGATCACCACCACCACCACTGGGTGGACTTAATGAAGCACCACTATGATTACCAGAGTCGGTATCTGGTTCCATATATGCATTTACATAGTCCTCATCATTAAGATCCAAATCATCCAACCACTCAGAATTGTCTTCGCCATCCAATACAAGGTGTTCTCTCTCTTCCAACCATTCACGTAATGGATCATCTTCATTAAAGATGTAATCCAAGCATATGGGGTTAAAAGCATCTTCTATTTCTTTTTGGCTTTTCCTTGTAGCCTGTCGGATCTTCAGCCTCATATTGTAATAAACATAGACAAGTCGATTTAACTTTTGGGACTTCAATCTGTTTCTTGTTTTTGTGTGTATGAGGCTGAAGGCACTCCAGTTACGCTCGCAATTAGAAGATGATGTTGTTTGGCTCAACACCCTTATAGCTATTCGTTGAAGTTCAGGCACAGAATTGCCATAATGTATCCACCATTCAGCTGCATAGTAATAGCAACCGTACAATTAAGATTTAAAACTTCAACCAATAACAATTTTGTTATTGTAGAATATAAATGTTATAGTTTGTCTAATTACCCGGATTTGTTTGTTTAACTGCTCTTTGGGCCAATACTGTTCTAAAAGAGTCATGTATGTCACGAAATAACAAAATCTGCACAAAGGGTAAAACTTTAAGCACGTTGTACACCAAGTTTAAAGTACAATACAAATTATAATATCTAAGTACATATTTAATTATACTCACTTGGTTGATAGCTCTGATTTGATTGTCAACAAGAGGCTCTAGCCTCTGCATCACCTTTTTAACTGCTTCCAACACATTTCTATTACCCATGAAAGATTCACCATATTGAAATTGCGGATTCAAGAAGTAGCCTAGCACGTGAAAAAAATAACTAATTACCGAATACTTATATTTGATTTAAACTATGAATTATAGTTACATATTGGTTTAGTAACTTACCGGCCATGTTCAAATCTTGGTGTAATTGAAAATCCAACCTCTTTTCAATTATCCTGATATATTTTGTTGGACGCCGACAATTCTTTTGAATGGCGAGCTTGGCCCTCTCCATTGCTTCGTAAAGAAAACCCATGGTAGGTTTCTCATCTCCATCTACTAACCGCAGAACCTTTACTAGTGGCTCTTGCACCTTCAAAATATCGGCAGCTTTAGTCCAAAAGCTCCGGTCAAAAATTATCTTCTTTACCAACTTGCCCTTGCTCAATTTTGAATATTTACGTGCATTCCACTCACTAGACCTAAACATATCTTCCAAAGGCCCCCTAAATCTGCAAATGGTTTCCAAAGTAATAAAATTCGTAGCAAAACGTGTGATTGCAGGACGTAGAAACTCTCTGCCATTGGTGTAGGTTTTCATGTAATCAATCACCCAGTCAAAGTTATAAATGAACCTGGTGATCTCCATTGCTTTTCCTAGCACCTCTCCAACAATTTTTTTCTTGCCAATATCTTCCAGAATGAGGTCAAGGCAATGACCAGCACATGCAGTCCAATATAAATTTGGCCGCTTCTCCATAAGCTTCTTGCCACCGGCTTTTATAGCAGCTTCATTGTCCGTTACAACTTGAACAATATACTGCTCCCCAATCTCATCAACGACCTTGTCCATGATTCCAAAGTAATAATCTCCGGTCCTACTCGGAACATTTGTAATATCAATAGATTTGTGAAAGATTGTACCTCGAGTGCTATAAACTAGAAAATTCATTAAATGTCTTCTGGTACCACTCGACCATCCATCACACATGAGTGTTACACCCCTCTCTTGCCAAATAGATCGATGAGATTCAATCCACTTCTTTAAAGCTTCAAATTCCCTAGGCAAATAAACTTCACTGACCTCATGAGGAGTGGGAAGCTTCACTCCTTTTCCTACCTCTCTTGCAACATCCAACATCGGCTCAAACCAAGGACTTGTTACAGAGTTAATTGAATGTCGGCCAAATATAACAAATTGGCTAACTGCTATGCCCAACTTCTTTCTCAGACCTTTCATAACTGATGTGCTGATCTTAGTCTGCTTAGAGCCTTTATATCGATGAAGATCAACATCCACGTTTTGCAATCTTGATTCTGGTGTAGTTAGATCAACCCACCTATTTTCACTAGCAGACTCACGCATGCTAGAAGATCGTTTAGGTAAACGAGGTCGAGACCCACTACTCCCTCCTACATCATATCGCTTTCCTGAACTTGATCTAAACCTTTGTCGTTCCTCAAACTCTCTTTGTTCTCTCATGGACTCCCTCCGTGCCATTGTCATCTCTTGATCTGAATCATCACTAGAAACAACACGACAGTCATCTTCATCACTATCGGTATCACGCTCAATTTCTCTAATATGTTGCACCACTTCTTCTTTCATTTTCTCCTTATCTATTTGCGATTTTTTATAACCTTGAAGAAGGTTCATCATTTCTACTCTAACTTCACCGCTAACAGCAGGACAACTTGAAACTTGTCCTTTTAGATGAGCAAGATGCTGCTTCAATCGAGTAATACCGCCACTTATCACCTTTCCACAAAACTTGCAAACCAATTTATGCCTATTATTTGACACCGCATCGGCAAACTTCCAGCCAATATCACTACTAGGAGCCTCATTCTCTACCGCACTTTGACGTGGCATTTTGAATCTTGAATAAATAAAATTTTGATACCTTGCAATTTTAAAACTATAATGAAATACTAAAACATAAAAACATTGTATTTAAATTAAATTTGCACAAAAATAAAGCATAAACTATAAATCGTTAAAGTTTATTTAATCTACAATTGATGGTAAAAGTTTATTAAGTATTACCAATTAAAATAAGTTTTTGAATTTAAAACCTCAAGTTATAAGCATATACATAATTCCAAAAGCAAGTAAGTGAAAAACAATAAACAAAAGTACTAAATTCTAAATATCTAAATAATCTAATATAAACTTGATAAGTCATAAATCATAATAATAAACAAATAAGAGAGTTTGACTTTGACATTTTGACTAACTTTAATTGAAGGACTTGAATTGAAACACTTTGAAAGACTTTGAATTGAAGACTCACTCTCACCCCACAAAGAAAATATCATAACATACATATACGGATACTAATAAAAAACGTTTCTGGTTGAAAAAAAAAAGTTAATTTATTTCTAAACTTTGAATAACACGAAGAGCAAGAGCAATACCAACAAACCCTTTGACCAAAATAAAAAAAAGAAAAGGCAGAAAGCCCTAATTTTTAACAGTGTATGCAATGCCACACGTTTTCTTTCCAAGCACTCACCTGCCCTCTCATAAACTCTCATAAAAGTAAAAGCAGATCATGAGTCATGACTCACCTAGCCACCTGCCCTCTCATAAAAGTAAAAGCAAAGCAGTGAAAGCACTCACCAGGGTTTTAAAAAACGGCCGATATGTACCGTAACGGTCGATTCGTAACGGTTTTTCAGAGGTCCGATACCGATATGTACCGATATATCGGTGCTAGTTAATTATGCAGGCGTATCGCCGTTACGGAACCGTAATGCCGATAAATACCGTTACGTACCGTTACTGGAGGAAATCTGAATATCTGATACTTTTGAGTTTTGTCTCCTTCCGAGAATTATTGGAGAGATCTGCATCCCCTGACTCCTCTGTCTTCAAATCTTCAACTCCTCAAGCACCGATCAAGTATTGTAAAGAACTTGGACAAATTACAATCAATTATTGTGCAAAAGTGCAAAACTACAAATTGAATTACTGTAGGCTCGTGAAAGGAATCTGCTTTCTTCAATTCTCCTCTATATAAATTCCTCTCCAACCCAATTAACAGAAATTACAAACATATTTACATACCTACAAATCAGAGAGAGACGAAGAACGGGAAGAACTGAAGTACTGAACTAGTGAACTACTGAAGAAGTTTTAGTAGCAACTAGCAACAGCTCACAGGCCACAGCTGGGAAGGACGAACGACGAAGCAACATAATCTGTCGAAGACTCGAAGGCCGAAGCCCAACTGGCCGAGCGCAGCCATCGGCGTTTGGCTGTTGTCGTGAGTCGTCTCCCGCCGGTCGTTGACTGGCTTGAGTCGCTTGACTCACCTGGGGGCTGGGTCAAAGAATCACGGGCCACGGCTGAGTCGCTGACTGGTTGGGACGGCAGCAGTGGGCGTGGGACTGTGGGAGAGACGGAGACTCAGAGAGTGCACTACTGCACTGTGCGTGCGGGACGATTGCAGGTGAGTGCTTTCACTGCTTTGCTTTTACTTTTATGAGAGGGCAGGTGGCTAGGTGAGTCATGACTCATGATCTGCTTTTACTTTTATGAGAGTTTATGAGAGGGCAGGTGAGTGCTTGGAAAGAAAACGTGTGGCATTGCATACACTGTTAAAAATTAGGGCTTTCTGCCTTTTCTTGCCTTTTCTTTTTTTTATTTTGGTCAAAGGGTTTGTTGGTATTGCTCTTGCTCTTCGTGTTATTCAAAGTTTAGAAATAAATTAACTTTTTTTTTGGGCTAATTACACCTATGTCCCTGAGGTTTGGGGGTAATTACACTCAAGGACACAAAGTTTCAAAATGTAACACTTATGTCCATCGACAAACGGAACCCTAAAAATCTTAACGGTTTTAATGAAAAGACTGTATTGCCCCTGAGTTAGAACCTTATTTTTTTTTAATGCCATTACTTCATTAAAAAAAAGACTTTATTTCATCTTTACTTTACTCTTAACCCCCCACCCCCCATCTGCATCCCCCTTCCCCGTCACCCACCCACCCATTCTTCCTCCCCTTCCCCGGCGCCGCACCCCACCTGCCTCCCCCTTCCCCGTCACCCACCAGCCCCTTCTTCCTCCCCTTCCCCGGCGCCGCACCCCACCTGCCTCCCCCTTCCCCGTCACCCACCAGCCCCTTCTTCCTCCCCTTCCCTGGCGCCGCACCCCATCTGCCTCCCTCTTCCTGGCCACCAAGACTTCCATTCGCCCACCCATTCGGCAGCCACCTCTCCCAACCCCGTCGCAACCCCCTCCCTTAACCAACCCCGTCGCAACGCCGCAGCGTCGGAGGTTGGTCTTAACCGTGGTGGTCAAACAGGATGAAACCCGAAGTCGTGGTGGTTGTAAAATTCCAGATCTGCTTGTGTCGTTCTAGAACCATTTTTTCCGATGTGGTCGGCGACGATGGTCGTCCTCCGGCGACCGGTGGATCTGGTCGACGGGTTAGATCTTAATCGTGGCCTCAACCAACCCCGCGCAACGCCACAGCGTCGAAGGTTGGTCTTAACCGTGGCCTGGTTTGCCGCGGGTTAGATCTGGTCGACGACGATGGTCGTCCTCCGGCCGTCTTCTTCACTGGACCTGTTGTGCTGTAAACGAAATGGCCTGTGTTTCCGACGACCGATTCAGCAAAAATTTACTTTTGTAAATTGTTAGATTTTATAAATGTTACAATCAGTACCTCAGGAAGGTGAAAATTGTTGAATTTTATGGACATGCAACTGAATGTAAGATCATAAATTAGGGATTAATTTGAGAATTAGTGTTTGTAAACTCTAATTTAAAAATCTTAATTTTCAAATTAGAGTTTCAAAATCTTAAAGAATTAAGATTTGTTATCCTAATTTAAAATTTATAAAAATTATTCAAGATATATTGTACAAGGGCAGTATTGTCATTTTTAAAATACAAAATGATGAACAGTATATTTTTTGGATGGAACCCTAACGGATGGACACGGGTGATACATTTGAAACATTTTTGGTCACAGAATGTTACATTTTGAAACTTTGTGTCCTTGAGTGTAATTACCCCCTAACCTCAGGGACATAAGTGTAATTAGCCCTTTTTTTTTTCAACCAGAAACGTTTTTTATGAGTATCCGTATATGTATGTTATGATATTTTCTTTGTGGGGTGAGAGTTAGTCTTCAATTCAAAGTCTTTCAAAGTGTTTCAATTCAAGTCCTTCAATTAAAGTTAGTCAAAATGTCAAAGTCAAACTCTCTTATTTGTTTATTATTATGATTTATGAGTTATCAAGTTTATATTCGATTATTTAGATATTTAGAATTTAGTACTTTTGTTGATTTTTTTTCACTTACTTGCTTTTGGAATTATGTATATGCTTATAACTTGAGGTTTTAAATTCAAAAACTAATTTTAATTGGTAATACTTAATAAACGTTTACCATCAATTGTAGATTAAATAAACTTTAACGATTTATAGTTTATGCTTTATTTTTGTGCAAATTTAATTTAAATACAATGTTTTTATGTTTTAGTATTTCATTATAGTTTTAAAATTGCAAGGTATCAAAATTTTATTTATTCAAGATTCAAAATGCCACGTCAAAGTGCGGGAGAGAATGAGGCTCCTAGTAATGATATTGGCTGGAAGTTTGCCGATGCGGTGCCAAATAATAGGCATAAATTGGTTTGCAAGTTTTGTGGAAAGGTGATAAGTGGCGGTATTACTCGATTGAAGCAGCATCTTGCTCATCTAAAAGGACAAGTTTCAAGTTGTCCTGCTGTTAGCGGTGAAGTTAGAGTAGAAATGATGAACCTTCTTCAAGGTTATAAAAAATCGCAAATAGATAAGGACAAAATGAAAGAAGAAGTGGTGCAACATATTAGAGAAACTCAGCGTGATACCGATAGTGATGAAGATGACTGTCGTGTTGTTTCTAGTGATGATTCAGATCAAGAGATGACAATGGCACGGAGGGAGTCCATGAGAGAACAAAGAGAGTTTGAGGAACGACAAAGGTTTAGATCAAGTTCAGGGAAGCGATATGATGTAGGAGGGAGTAGTGGGTCTCGACCTCGTTTACCTAAACGATCTTCTAGCATGCGTGAGTCTGCTAGTGAAAATAGGTGGGTTGATCTAACTACACCAGAATCAAGATTGCAAAACGTGGATGTTGATCTTCATCGATATAAAGGCTCTAAGCAGACTAAGATCAGCACATCAGTTATGAAAGGTCTGAGAAAGAAGTTGGGCATAGCAGTTAGCCAATTTGTTATATTTGGCCGACATTCAATTAACTCTGTAACAAGTCCTTGGTTTGAGCCGATGTTGGATGTTGCAAGAGAGGTAGGAAAAGGAGTGAAGCTTCCCACTCCTCATGAGGTCAGTGAAGTTTATTTGCCTAGGGAATTTGAAGCTTTAAAGAAGTGGATTGAATCTCATCGATCTATTTGGCAAGAGAGGGGTGTAACACTCATGTGTGATGGATGGTCGAGTGGTACCAGAAGACATTTAATGAATTTTCTAGTTTATAGCACTCGAGGTACAATCTTTCACAAATCTATTGATATTACAAATGTTCCGAGTAGGACCGGAGATTATTACTTTGGAATCATGGACAAGGTCGTTGATGAGATTGGGGAGCAGTATATTGTTCAAGTTGTAACGGACAATGAAGCTGCTATAAAAGCCGGTGGCAAGAAGCTTATGGAGAAGCGGCCAAATTTATATTGGACTGCATGTGCTGCTCATTGCCTTGACCTCATTCTGGAAGATATTGGCAAGAAAAAAATTGTTGGAGAGGTGCTAGGAAAAGCAATGGAGATCACCAGGTTCATTTATAACTTTGACTGGGTGATTGATTACATGAAAACCTACACCAATGGCAGAGAGCTTCTACGTCCTGCAATCACACGTTTTGCTACGAATTTTATTACTTTGGAAACCATTTGCAGATTTAGGGGGCCTTTGGAAGATATGTTTAGGTCTAGTGAGTGGAATGCACGTAAATATTCAAAATTGAGCAAGGGCAAGTTGGTAAAGAAGATCATTTTTTACCGGAGCTTTTGGACTAAAGCTGCCGATATTTTGAAGGTGCAAGAGCCACTTGTAAAGGTTCTGCGGTTAGTAGATGGAGATGAGAAACCTACCATGGGTTTTCTTTACGAAGCAATGGAGAGGGCCAAGCTCGCCATTCAAAAGAATTGTCGGCGTCCAACAAAATATATCAGGATAATTGAAAAGAGGTTGGATTTTCAATTACACCAAGATTTGAACATGGCCGGTAAGTTACTAAACCAATATGTAACTATAATTCATTGTTTAAATCAAATATAAGTATTCGGTAATTAGTTATTTTTTTCACGTGCTAGGCTACTTCTTGAATCCGCAATTTCAATATGGTGAATCTTTCATGGGTAATAGAAATGTGTTGGAAGCAGTTAAAAAGGTGATCCAGAGGCTAGAGCCTCTTGTTGACAATCAAATCAGAGCTATCAACCAAGTGAGTATAATTAAATATGTACTTAGATATTATAATTTGTATTGTACTTTAAACTTGGTGTACAACGTGCTTAAAGTTTTACCCTTTGTGCAGATTTTGTTATTTCGTGACAGACATGACTCTTTTGGAACAGTATTGGCCCAAAGAGCAGTTAAACAAACAAATCCGGGTAATTAGACAAACTATAACATTTATATTCTACAATAACAAAATTGTTATTGGTTGAAGTTTTAAATCTTAATTGTACGGTTGCTATTACTATGCAGCTGAATGGTGGATACATTATGGCAATTCTGCGCCTGAACTTCAACGAATAGCTATAAGGGTGTTGAGCCAAACAACATCATCTTCTAATTGCGAGCGTAACTGGAGTGCCTTCAGCCTCATACACACAAAAACAAGAAACAGATTGAAGTCCCAAAAGTTAAATCGACTTGTCTATGTTTATTACAATATGAGGCTGAAGATCCGACAGGCTACAAGGAAAAGCCAAAAAGAAATAGAAGATGCTTTTAACCCCATATGCTTGGATTACATCTTTAATGAAGATGATCCATTAAGTGAATGGTTGGAAGAGAGAGAACACCCTGTATTGGATGGCGAAGACAATTCTGAGTGGTTGGATGATTTGGATCTTAATGATGAGGACTATGTAAATGCACATATGGAACCAGATACCGACTCTGGTAATCATAGTGGTGCTTCATTAAGTCCACCCAGTGGTGGTGGTGGTGATCATACCGAAGAACAAAGTAACGACTTCGTTGAGGCTACTTCTGGGTCACCTTATGGTGGAGAGGTTGGATGGAATGGAGCTCGTGATAATGAAGTGATCGGTAATCGTGAACAGTTGCCCCGGTCAGGAAATTGGGGAGCATCAAGAAGACGTGGACAAGTAACACGTCCATGTCCACATGCTCCTAATAATGCTCCAGTTGATGCTTCAAGAAACCTGGAGGATTGTTTTGGCAATCTTGGACTTGGAAGATACCCACAATCTGCCTATCCTTGTCCTCAGCCATATCCGCCACCACCATCGTACTATTATCCACCAGTCGCTCATTGCCCACCACCACCGTTTTATCCTCACCAGCCATCTCTACAGAGTTATCCACATGGTTATCTTGTTTTGCCCGTGCCTCAAGACCATAATTATGTTGGACAACAAGAATCTAGTGGATCCCAAGGTTATTTTGAACAACAACGACGACAATCAGAGTCCAGTGGATCCCAAGGTTATTTTGCACAGCAACTGCAACAAGAAGCAGGGTCCAATCACTCCAGTGCTAGTAATAGTAATAACTATGGGGTTAATGCTGCTAACTACGTATTTGGAGAAGGATGTAGTGAAAATAGAGATGACATAGAGATCGAAGAACCTGGACGACATTCATTTTGGTGGTAGAAGACTTGTCAAATGCAGCAGCTGTGATGTCAGTGACATTAATATGTGGAATTTTAAAAGATATAAATAATGAGAGTTAAGTTAGGCTCTTTTTTAAATTTAGTTAATAATTTTATGGTCAGATTGTGTACAACTTTTTTGTTTTGTCCAAATATTAAATTATTCTCAATTGGACTGAATTAAAAGAGATTTTGACCCAACAATGTGTTTAAAACAAACTTTAAACCATTAAAAGCATTAAAATGAAAGATCTTAAGCTCCCAACCTTCATATCATTGAGTTTTAAGCATTTACCAATGCTTGAAAAATTTTGGCAGTCGCGATAACCGATTCCCATTACGTAACGTCCGATACGCCCGATACCGTTACACCGCGACCGTTACGTATCCTGATTCCGCGATTTAAAACCATGCTCTGCACTATATGAGAAAAGGGTAGTATTATGCATTTTAACATCACCACAGTTGCTATTAGAAACTATGTTACATGGGCTCTTCAAAATGTGTGAAGTACCCATGTTAGACACCGACTCTTGGACATGGGTTTGGGATATGTGTCTTACACATCCTTTAAGATATGTCACTAAGAACACTATCTTATAGTGTCTCTTTTACTTTGTTGTTGCTTTAAGATGATCTCAGTTTTAAATTGAAACAATAAGCGTAACTTAAAACACCATGTAAACTAAGGAATAACTAAAAATCAAGAATATATAGGAATATTTTGCAGTGTCCCGTGTCTTGGTTCTGAAAAATAGACAAATCCAACACTTGGACACGTATCCGACTCGGACACTCGTACCGAGTCCATGTAACGTAGATTAGAAATCTACTTGTGAACAGCATTCTCTGATCACCTCCTTGTGTTAATGAATCTCAAAGGGGAGGGAAGGAAGGGGGGAGGGGGTGTAACAATGGCATTACTGGTCTCCAGTTGCATATGTGATGCCTCGTGAGAGGCTCACAAACAAAGTTACACATACGCACATACAAAGGGAAAAAGATGGAATTCCAGCAGATGACCATTCAGCTGCAGCAGTATCAAAATGCTTAAACTTATACCTCAATTAGCCATAAACATGTTATCACACCAGTGGACCTTGTCCCAATTCTTGTTTCTTTTGTTCTTCTGGTGGAATGGCCAGCCAAAACCCACTTTCTAAATATAGCCTCTTCACTACGTTTATGAACCCAAATATAAAAAGAGAATGAGATCGTCAAATTAACATATGAAGCTATCCAATGCTGAAAAATATAGAAACAAGACTTAGAAGCCTACCTTATTCTCCATTGGGCTGTAAACACATGGGGGCTCACTTTTTTCACAACCAAAAGGTCTTCCATTAAGCAATACGGGGACACTAATATTCAATCATCAGCAAAGTGAGCTTTGAACCGCCACAAATGAATTGAGATCATAACTTTTCAATTGAGTGAGCATTGACAAAGTATTTCTACTATCTTACATGGATATTAGCATATCCGAACTGAGATCGTCTACGGAGGCAGAATTTCCTTGAACCCTCTGTACGTGTTATTGATTTGATCTAGATTAAGGTATGAAGCCAAAAGGCTTTTTATCTACCATAGAGAGATAGAGAAGAGGACACAAAAAATGAGAAAAAGTACAATGCCAGTATCAAATATCATTTTATGCAGTATTCAATAGGAACCCAAAATGCAATCTCCAACATGAAGCTAAATCTCAAACGCGCTCCCAACTTCTCTATGCCTCACATTTAAGGTTATCGTAGACTAATGGGCGCTTTTTCCACAATTAGATCAACATTTGGAGCTAAATTATCAAATGCAACTTGTACTTTCTTCCATTCTCTCTACCTATGTCCGCACACACGCACACAATATGAGAACAAGTAGCAAAGAAAGCGAAATACCTTCTCCTTTGAGTTTATTCCAGGCGGATTCAAGGCCACCGGTGAGCTGCCCGAACATTTCAGCTCTGATAATGCCCCGCCTTTCTCTTTTAACCCTCACAGCGGCCTTGCAATTCACCATTCCCCACACCTCTCTCTGTTAACATGGTAAAAGAAATAATCAAACTCTACACAGTATTTACGACAAATAGTCCGTCAGCCCATTTTTTCTTTTTTCTACTGACAATTTGCAAAATCTTAGGATAGATGTTGGTACATTTAGACGGTAAACTGAACTCAAATAGAAACCGCATATTAAACAAGTACTGTTTTGACAATTCGGGCTAGTCTAAAAACAGCGAGTAAGGTCAATGTTTATGTGATAATATATTGTCCCAGAAATTCGCTGAGAAGTGAAAGGCCCAAAAAAGAAAGAAAGAAAGAGAAATCCAATGAAAGAAGGGGTGGTGGAGTATTAAGGTAAGCGTAATCGTGGGAATCTCACAGTGTAGGAGTTCCTCGAGCGGGACGAGAGGGAGTTGGGGGAGCCGGCCCAGGAAGAGGAGCAGCTAGTGACGATGGTTGATCTCCTGGGGATATGTGGAGGAGAACTTGTGGGGAAATGGCGGGAAGCAACGGTTGAGAAAGACAAGGATTCCATTGTTGTTGTGGCGTTGGGGGCGGGGGTGGTGAGTGGAGGAGCTTGGGGCTCTCAGTTTTGAGTCTCTGCTTCTTCTTCTTCTTCTTCTTCTACTTCCTGCTTTGCACACTGTCTGGTTTGCTGCCTGGGTTTATCCACACTGGGACAGAGGTGCAATCCTCTGTTCTATCCAGTTGCTTACAGGACACATGTGCCCGTAAAAATTACTTTTGGTTTGCAAAATATGGTAGTGTGTGTGTGTATATATATATATATATATATATATATATGCTTTCATTCTTACTCCCATGAATGAAAAATTACTTTGTTGCTGTGACAAAAGTCATTATATTTTTGACATCCGAATTCGGTTTATGTTTTTTGTCATAATCGCTTTTAAGAACAAAATATATTTCGAACCGTTAAATTGATGAAAATCACGTGAGTTGGGTAGAGTTTCAGTTCCGCCTGCAAATTGATGAGTTAGATTCGTTACAGGATCTAAGATTTTCTTCCTATTTGATATCTCATAATTAAAGGGCTAGTATCTTAATTTCAAATGATGTTGATTTCCGACAACAAAAGACGTCCAACAACGTTATTGAAGGTTTCGATTGAAACAAGAATGGCGTTGTAAGTGTCAGAAAATAAACTTGATTTAATTTGTTAGAGCAATGATTAGTATAACATGTCAATGGGTCATTAAAGTGTGTGATAGCGGTGCATAAGTTACAAGTATACTAGCCAACAAGGGTTGGTTCAGCGGTCCCCAGGATCCCAATTCAGATTTCTTACCTGAGTTCGAATCCTGCCCGCCGCACTTGTTGGTGGCAAACTTACGTCCTCGCCTTGCTTGTGCTCCACACATGGGTCCTTGTGCGCTTCGGCCCCGACATAGGTGCGGGAATCGGGGGCTCGGATGTATGTGGCGGCCTTGTAGGTCCTCGAGGCGCAATACTCCCTGCCGGTTGGATTAGAGTCTTAAGGTCCAGCCTTTTTTTGCACCAAAAAAAAGTTACAAGTATACTAGTGTTATGTGTTAGTGAAAAAAGTGACCAAAAAGAGTGTGAAATAACGAAGCTACGTTAGAAGATAATAAACGATTAGCTGTTTGGTCCAAGAAGAAGGTGTAAGTCATAGAGAGATGAAATTCAAAGTATTATTGATTTTTTCATTGCCTCTTCCTAATAAGTGATTGACTATTTGCTTCCAATAATAATAGCACTTAATGCCACCAGCCAGAGTCAATGGTTAGGATTATTAGGAGGGAAGGTAATCAACAATAACACATTAAATCCTTAGAGTGTGTTTGGACGAAGAATTTTCTAATTACCTTGTATTTCAAATTCATTCATTTTGAAATTCGTTGATTTACAAATTTATGGAATTGCAAATATTGTGTTTGGGCGATTTTGTAGATTGAGTATTTTATATGTGGATTTGCATTTGAAAATTTGAACCTAGATAATTTAAGGGTGTATAGGTACAAACTAATGAGAGAGAGCATCTCTCTCATTAGTTTGTACCTATACACCCTTAAATTATGGAGACTCTTTTTGTGGAAGTGATTTGACAAATAACTAGTCTTGACTAGTTATTTTTAGAGGAGATTTTAGCACACCAAATTTCCTTTCCAAATTCCTCCTAAAATTTGGTAAATCCATCTTATCAGTATCCAAACAAGGAGATTTATATAATGTATTTCAAAATCCTCTATGAAAGTGAAATCTCCAGTTCAATTATCTCATCCAAACACACTCTTATTGTTTGGAAAACTATTAGGTAAAATAGTGCTTAAAAAATTGTTACTCTGTCGATTGTCCACCTTAAATTTAAGATGGGCTAATTACACCTATATCCCTGAGGTTTGGAGGTAATTACAGGCAAGGACAATAGTTTGGCAAAATTACACTTATGTCCGTTGACCAGACGGAATCTTAAAAACCCTAATGGTTTTAATGAAAAGACATTATTGCCCCTAAGTTAGAGCCTTATTTTTTTTAATGCCATTACTTCATTTAAAAAAAAAGAAGAAAAAGAAAGATTAATGCCAAACTCTAAACCAGATAAGGTGGCCCAATCCCTCACCCCGGCAGCCCCTTCCCTCCCCGCCAGCAGTCCCCTTCCCCGCCGGCAGCCCCATTCTCCGTCGGCAGTCCCTTCTATTATTCGCCGAACAAAGCAGATCCACCACCGGCCACATTGACGTCGCTCTTCCCCCTCTATCTCTTCTCTCCTCCCCCGCAGCAGCCCACTCGCTCGCCCCACGTTGACAGCTTCAACGAATTTCCCAACCCGAACCACCGTAATGACGTCGCCCGGAATACTCGCCGGCCTTTTCTGCCTCCTTGCCCTCTATTGTGGAACAGACCCTTTTACGCATAGATCCATCGCAACGACCGTCCTCTTATGTTCTCTCTCAATCGGCCGGTGTGGGTGGGTTGACCAAAATTCGTCGTCCCCATCGTCGTCGAAAAAAACAGATCCACCGCAGCCCCCCATCGCCTTCTGCTCATATTGAAACCCTAATTGGCAGATTGAAAATTTTTAATGAAATGGATTACAAAGATAGAGAACAAATCAAGGTTTTAAAACCTAATCTTTAAATTAAGGCTTAAAATCTTAATTTAAAATTTTTAAAAATATTTTGTATACACAACAAGGGGTAATATTGGTATTTTCAAGATACGTATTGATGACATCATAAAAAATTACACTTTTTGGACGGAACCCTGACAGATGGACACGACTGATACATTTTAAAAGTGTTTGGTCACAGTATGTTACATTTTAAAACTTAATGTCATTGACTGTAATTATGCCATAACCTCAGGGACACTGCTGTAATTAGCCCTTTTAAGATTGATCAGTCTTCAGCAATAAGGTTGTAATTTTTCGCTAGTGGAATCGTAATCGATTAAAGTGCATACTATGAGTGAACGAAGTAGGAAAGTCTTTGTATTCAACCCTTTTGGAACAAAAACTTTTGCTTTTTTATCCCGAAGTGTCATTAGTGAGGTATCATCCAAAGGAGAGCCTTAACAACGATTATAATTAAACAGTAAACAAGAAGGAGAGACAAGCCCGTCTAGCTCAGTTGGTAGAGCGCAAGGCTCTTAACCTTGTGGTCGTGGGTTCGAGCCCCACGGTGGGCGATTCTATCAGTGTTTTTTAGAGTCCAAACAGAAGACTCTGAGGACTTGATCTTGCAAAGCTGTGCTGAATTCTTCTCTTTTTTTTTCCCTCTTAAATTTAGTTTGGACTAACCAGGGCGTAGAAGAGAGGTGGAGATACTCGAAATCTGCATTTTGGAATCACAGTTTTTGGTACAATTAATACTCGTCTACTCATTTTGACAATCTTTTTGTGTCTACTTCTGCAATATAATTAGCAACATACCATACCGTAAGATAAATTGGGTTGTCAATCACGAAAAAATTTATCTTGCTGAGCTTACTTGCGCTGTCACAACGTATGGCAAGTGCATGTGTGATTATGGTGTCGTTTTCGATCAACACGTTCACTTGTAAGAAACCTTTGCTCATTCTTAGAAAAACAACTTATATCGTACACCGTACCATTTTTGGGATCGTAAATATGTGCAGTTGCAGATAACTCGTCCGTGAAAGGGTGTCATCGCATGTCTGCATTTCATTTCCTTGCATCCTTAGGTTATTCACTAGTATCAGACATATAATGCACCATTCACCCCTCATAGGGCAGGATTGCTGCTTCTTTTAAGGTTCATGAAGTTGAGGACTTAAGGTCACCAGACGAGCAGTGTTAAGGTAGTAACGTTGCATAGTTGGAAGGAAACTTTAGATTTTGGGATAGAGAAAGATGCTAGTGTAGAAGCACAAAGTTCAGAAACTCACCCAGAATAAACACAATGAAACATGAGCAAATCATACATAAGCTCTTCAAATGAAGAAATCACACAATCGCCAGTTCCATCCCCTTTTGGTGAAATTCGAAAAGCATTCACCGCCAGGCTTCAACCCGTTCTGTTCTTGAATTCAAACGGCTGACGAGGGAGGTCCCTTTGCTCTTCTCTACATGACCAGCCACACGAACAGTAGGCCGCTCGTTGGCCCTTTTGGACCCTTTCCTGATATTTGTGTCACTTGACTGGCCGTTTTTGGACTTGCGCGTGTTGAACAGCTGAACCCTTTCATTTGTCCCGTTGGTATCGCCCTCTTCGAGACCATCTGCCACGGTGTCAACTTGAATTAGAACTTCAGTAGAGCTGCTTTCAACTTGATGCCTCTTGCTAGCAGGAATGATATTCTCTATAGAAGTCAGAAAACTAAGAGTTCCATTTTTTGAGTCACCCTGACAAGGGTGAGCAGGACCTTCTGAGTTGGGTTCTTTGGCTAGAAAGATATGCTCCTCTTCGTCTGCCTCATCGGCCTCTTCTGTTGCGGGTTGGGAAGAGCTTTGGTGTCCATTTTCATCAGATGGCTCAACGTGGGATGCAGGACCCTGTTCTACAAAACAGTCTTCCCTTTCTCTTAGTGTTCTGACAATTAGTGTCTTTAGAAAATTCATCACTTGGACTGCATACATCAATGCAGTCAAAGGATCTGCCATCTGAAACAATAACAAACATAAAGTCTGTCATTGCACCTAATACCACATTTACACCATAATCGAACCCAATGCATGATGGAAAGGAACTTGTTTTGACGCAAGTCACTGTCCTTATGTGAGTGGAAGCAAAGAAATCTGCTAACCCATGGGAAGGTTTTAAGTCTCCAAATCTTGGAGCTCACTAGCTACGGATGCCCTTAGCTTCCCTTTCCTTCAAACATAATCATCTGCTGTACTTCCGTACGCGATAGATACTTGGTGCAAACATGACAGATTAAAAGAGTGCATGGCATGTCACAAGAACGATGTTTCTGCTTACCTGAGTCATGTTTGGAGCAAACACCATAGCAACGTTACGTGCATTCATTTTGTTATGATGCTCCAACTGAGCAACATCAGCCATTAGATTTATTGCCCAGTCCATCAGGGCAGCTTCAGTTGGTGGAAGGAGTCTCACAAGCTGAGCACACTCCTCTTCGGACTGGGCCTGCATTACTTGCTCCGGTGAGAGAGAGTCCAACACCCCACTTGGCAATTCTCTGAACCAAGCCTACAGAATCAACAAACCTTCAAACTAACAAGAAATACATGTACACTGTAACTTCAAATTGACCAGCATGATGGATAAGAAACTCTTTATACTCTAGGCAGAGTGATGCTTCCCTTCATCGTTCTCACGGGGAACCATATCATTCAAGTCCTTTTTGTACAATAAAAATAAATCTTAATGCAGTACATATCCAAGTCCAAGTGAAAGAGCATCACATACTGAAAGTATCGTTCACTCAACCTCCAAATGCATCTAAGGACATTCAACTCTTTTCCTTCTAATAATATTCCATCTATGGTCATGTCTAACATGATCTAGAACCTGGGATTGAGCAATTAAAGTTAACTTGGTAGGCCATTCTGTTACACACTCGTCCATCGAGTAGCTAATCATGGAATGTATTAGAACAGACTGGAACTCGGTTAGAATTATGTGTCTCATCCCAAGAATAGAACGCAATTAGTGTTTGAACAAAAGCAAATGAACTGACAGTTACTACTTTGTCTTAGATTTGCGAAGTACTACCTTGATTAGACCTGCTAAGCAGTGCACATCAATATCATCTGGCACAATTCCGCTGTTTAATTGTTCCCTAACATACTCTTCATGGCCATTCTCGCCATTAATTCTGAAAATTCCTTCTGCCTGCAAGTTGAAGTCGATTGATGGACTAGTACAAAGTAGGAGTATGATTATATAGTTACTGATAATCATGTAACATATATGCAGATAGAGTTCACACACCTGAAGACCCCCATGCGCATACAAGCGTCTTTGCATCATTAGCAGTATTATAGGTACACTGTTCCCTCTGGAGTCAAATGAAAGCTGCATAGACTCTGTTGAAACTCCAAAAACCCTGGTACTGTAGAAGCCAATTTCCAAGTCAATAGCATGCATAAGGCCATGACATATAAAGAAATCAGATACAAGGATATCCTTGCGTAAGGCCATGATATCCTTGTATATAAAGAACATATAGGAGATATCAGAAAATATCTGATTTCTTAAGATAACAAACGTGATAAGCCAAGAACACCATTTGACATTACGCAGTTTAGTCTTTTTCACAAACAAAAATAATCTTAGATAACTTTATGGAAAAAAAATGTGAGAGGAATTTAAAAGGAAAAGAAAAAAATTCATCTCAAAAGTTTATGTTGTTTATTTTGTGATTGAACTTGTTGAATGCACGTGGAGCTATGAGATGCAGTAGAGTTATATTTGAGTTAGTGAACGATTAGCGTTTTCATCTATTGTTGAATCAAAAGGATTCACAACACAAGTTGCCAAATGCAGAATCACGAGTGGTACCGACTTCATTTATTAGGCTATCAGGGCATAGAGTTATCTCTCCCAAGGTGAGATAGTGTGACTGTGACTTACGCTCCTGCTGTCCCTTTGAAAGAGACTTTTTATTTCTTTTTTCGCGCGTAGACTAAAACACAATAGAACAAAGTTGAAGCTAATAAAAGAAATAATCCAGCGAGCTGGATACTGATGTCAACAAGATCCTAATCGAAGCTGTAATTTTATCTTGAATTCACTCCAATAGGAACGTCATGCATATGCAAATGGTCTAACAAAATTGCATATATACAGAAAAATCTTAAAACGTAGGAACCAGAAATCAACTACGAACACAGGCTCCCACTTTGGCCATTGCTTGTCATGACTTTATGAATATTAGGATGAGTTTACACTGAATTATTCAAGAATACTACTGTTAAATCCGACAGAAAATCTTGTAAACACCCGCGATGTGGTAGATGTGTTCTTAAACCTTGAAGGAGGTGGGTGGGGTTTCAAGAAATGCCTTTATTTATACAATTCGAATTTCATTATAATCCCAGACAGACACATAACCCATGACATCATTGATGAGCAAATACCTTGCAACATATTGTGTACGCATAACATAAAACATATTTTTACCTGGCACTGGGTGGCCTCCTGGGAACTTCAGGTTCAAACTCAACAGGCAGACCAAGAAAGCCATTGAAGCGATCAAAGGTGACATGGGCAACATGTCTAACTTCTGTTGGCAACCCAATCTCCATTGCAAGCTCTTCAACCCTCTCACTCGTACAAGCAACCAGGGACTTCCTGAACACAGTAACCAAAACCGTCAAAAGGGACAGCTGATCTCCCTCCTCCCTCTCTCTCCTCTTTCTATCTCTACGAGCACCACCTCTGCCAGCCTCTCTTTCTGGAAGTGTATCTCCCCTGTTTATAGGTACCCCATACGAATTGGGACTGTTAATAAGGGACTCATGGATGATATGGGTATGTTGGTATAACCCATCATTATCTGGAAGTGGTACACATGGTATGCAGCTTGAAGATGAAGAAAACTGATTTGGAGATTGTAGAACTTCCATCATACTTTTCAACAATATATAAAATAAATCTATGGGAGCTTAATTTCTAAGGTTGGTGGATTATGTTTTCCTTTAATGTAATAATTTCTGATGGACTATTTTTGGAGGGGTTGGTAGATGAGTAGACTAGGGAGGAGAAGGGAATGGGAAATGGAGTATGAAAGTATGAGACTTTAGAGAAGAGTTGGATTGAAGGAAAGGTTTTGGATGGTGAGAAGTGAACATCATCATTTATTTACTATTGCTTATGCTTTATGGATACACAATTTGTATACACTATTCTCACTGGACCTGGCAGCTGGCTTTGCTTAGGAGGTATACCAATTCAGCGTTGAGAAAGAGAGGGACTAGTTCATCAGAAAATGCCTGGTGGCATGATTTGATTCTATATTTGCAGTAGAAAGGGACTAGGGACTAAGGACTAGAAAGGATGTATTGCAAGTGAGAGAGGTGGAGATGGAGTCATGCAGTATGCTGTTGTTTCTGGTGGAATGCATACTACTCTTTCTTATAAGCAAACTTTGAAGCCTTGGATTCCCTGCAGTTAACTCCACTTTGGTTATCTGAGATATGAACTAATGGACATAATCATAGTTTACAAACACTTGTATTTTTGCTTTTAATTAACGATATTGCTATCTTGGAAGGCCCTGGCTTGTCCAACTAATTATGCCTACAAAAGGTCATACTGGCATAATGTCTTGGTAAACATGTGTACACCCAAGTTGCAGCCTGCAGGCTGATTACAATGTCGCGTTATCATCGCCATTCCACACAGTGATGGTAATTATGCAATTGCACTTAGTTGTATAATTTATCTTCCAGAATACACCGTACATTTGTACTGCTTTTCGATTGACCGTATCATTTCAAAGATACGCTCAAAACTGGAAGAAAAAAAATTCCATGTTAAAATAGACCAACACCTTTCTTGAATGAGAGATGATGAGATGAAAGATGAATTATGATTAGTCTGAAATTAAAAATAAGATAAGAAGGAGACTGATTGGAATTATTGTACTCTTCATTAACCATACATCTACTTGTATTTCTTTGAAGTTTCTTTCTCAACGGTCTAAAGATGATATTTTAAAAGGGTAAAGCTCCTATATGCTTGTTGTGCTGCCCACAAAGATGAATGGTCACACACTTTGAGAAGAGCCTACTGCGTCATTCTTATACAATGAAGATGAAGTTAGTCGCCAAAGTTCAAAATCTAGTTCTTGCACCAAAGAGCAAAAACATCCGTTGCCGAAGGTCAAGCTCATATGCAATTCAACCCGTGTCAAAAAGCGCAAAATTCATATGGCTTTTGCCAGAGCGGCGCACAATTTCAAAAGCAAGAGATACAACCACTTCAAAGCACGCATTATCTTGACAAAAGTCATACCCGCTTCGACAATAGAGCTAGCTATTCAAATACTCATTTTCTTTCCTTCAATAACAAATTTAGATATTTTCTCAACCTTCATTCTGCTTTCCTCTTTAATATATTCCCCACTAGCAGAGATTGTCACCGCTGCATTTGGGCGGAGCTTATAGACAGCTCGGAGAACGGAGAAAAAGTTAAAGTAGAACCCTGCTTAGATTTCGAGAGAGGAGTGTACCCCCCCAAAAGCAACTTTTAGGGGGTACCCGTTTTACAACTTTACCATGAAAATTGCACTGTTTGAAATTCAAACAGGCCATGGCGGGCACCTTTCCCACAACTATCAGCATGCAAGGGGTATGAGGGGGTCCCAAATAGAGAATCCATTACCATGACTGGAGTGTACAAAAGGGTTAGCCTTCAAAATACGAATAACGCCGTGAACAATCGAGTCTGCAGAGTAATTTCAGATCTAATGCAAAAGCTTACTACTCATAGCATCATATTACATTCCACCAACTCCGGTGAGTGATTTCAGAGTATCACCGAATTCTCTGCAACCAATTCGGAGACCTACTAAATGTTACAGAAGGCATACTAAGACACAAGTTGGAGATGTCTGTACTCTGTTGAACCCACACAAATGTGTTCTGCAAACATCATTCGTTCCACTCATAGCAGCAACACAAATAACCATACCAAAGCCGATCTGCATTCATTGGGGTCTGGCAATAGGCTCGAGCGCTTCAACAGTGACCACGCTGTTTCCTCTGATAACCTGCAGAGTTATGAGCGACATCAATTATGTGGCCTTGGCTGCTG
Organism: Escallonia rubra; assembly: GCA_033065855.1. Classification (NCBI taxonomy): domain Eukaryota; kingdom Viridiplantae; phylum Streptophyta; class Magnoliopsida; order Escalloniales; family Escalloniaceae; genus Escallonia; species Escallonia rubra. The sequence continues at coordinate 229,356 of JAVXUO010001104.1, read as the reverse complement.
TACACATTTTTGAAACTGAAGACTCGTTATCACGACAAAGAAATGGTGGAATGGTATAACTCACCACCATCCCTATATCGTTATTCTCATTGCCATTGACTTCCACGGTGTTATCAATAACCAGGTTCATAAACTGATCAAAACCACGAAGTGTACCAACCACCATGCGATTGGCATTCAGCTTGACTGTGTTACAGATAAACCAATTAGTACAGCAATGTGAAAAATAACAGAGACAGAAATTTATCAGTAAAAGCTTATTTAAAAACAGCATGCCAAAGGGGGCGTAACCTGCTGCACAACAGAGTCCAGTCAACGGCCTATACACAGCACAACTTCCCCCAACCCCCCTCCTCCAACTTGACTTCTTTAACTTCGTTCCAAACCTAGATAGCTCCCCTGAAAAGCTTTAACCTTATAGCTTGGTTGCACAAATCTCCTATACTAGTGTCGATCCCATGGTGACATTGCTCCAAAAGCTACTCCAAAAAATTCTTTTCTAGTGAGGTCCGGACAGGAAACCTTGCACCAGCTTCCGCAGCGCAAGTGATCAACGTAAACAAGCCAAAGATAAAAACTCCCCCCCCCCCCCCCCACAATTCCCAAAAGAATAAAACCCATTTCCACGTCTAGTCCAACTCCATATTCTCTTTCACTACAAACTTACATCCCTAACAATCACCCAACAACTGTCAAATCTCTTTCACTTACCAACGACAATTGCCCAAGATTCCTGTTCAATATAATTTGAGGTAAATATCAATCATGGTTCAAAGGCTGGGTAGCAGTCCATTTTTCAGTTCGGAATCTGTATCAGTATCGATTGTGGCCAACTCGGTATTCAACTTTAAGTTACTTATATAGGCTCCAATAGAACTTTTAAAATCATGGAAAAATATCTATATAAGATGAAGAACAAAATGGATTCTCTAGATCAACCAGATAACATCAAACAATAGACATGGCATTGTCTAAATGATACTACATACCGCAGGCTAACCGGTTTATATAAATATTATATCATAACCCAATAATAAGTGTTATATTGTGCACTGAAAAAGTCTCAATTTGAAATAATTATCATCCTATAAGGTTATGTAACTAATTATTAAAACTATGGTCACACTACGTACTTTAAAACCTTAAGTAGACATGGTCTTAGTAGAGAAAGTACACTAATGTTAATTATTGTATTTGTCAATATACAAGTGTTATCCAAAAAGAATAAAAAAAACAGTAGGTATTAGTCATTGTCATTTTTTAATTGTGGAATGTGGATCCCATACACAACAGATCTATCTTTTTCTGTTATAAAGTACATGCCAAATTTTGGACCAATATGAGAGCAAAGGAAAAGAAAAACAAGAGAAATATAACTAAGCCTATAACACTTATTTGACATTTAATACTCATAGAGTCGTCTTTAAAAGGGCAGAAAATCTGCCGGTCGCTGGGGGGTTCCACCTCGCGGAAGTCACCGAATAAGATCAAATTAGGATCCTTGAGAATTCAGCCGTGCATGACCTAGGATTTCTTTCGCAAAATATTTTGGGGGATTTACTAGTATCATTTGAAGATTTTGGGGGGTTCCAAAAGGTAAGACATTCTTTTGAGCAGGATTATCACGGCTGATACTCCAACGATCCTTGTCTTCTTCCCGTTATGCCAATTTCTCCGCGAGATCTTCGCAAAATTTCGGCGTTGTAATTCTTTTTATATGGCATCAACTCTGGTCTAAAATCAGTTTGGCCGCCTACGAAACCGAACTCAGTCACCGAATTTCTCAGTGTATCGTTTTTGAACCATGACATCACCCGAAACACCCCAGAGAGACCCCTCGCTGTAGCAATCATCAACTACCTACCTGAATGACATTTCTGACCTTATAGAAGTCAAAAAGTCAGAAAGAAAAAGAGAAGGTTACAAAAAGCGCTCTCTTTTTCTGTTTCTCTCTATGTTATATATACACACACATATACATACATCACACACATATACACACATCACGCACATATACACACACGCGTGCGTGCAGTGCGAACATCTAGCACGTTTCCACACACGTTAGCTGCTCTTGGTGGATTCTGGTTTCCGCTGAGGAGCTGGTTTAAGGAATCATGGGGCTTTAATTCTAAAATTTACGAATGACAGAATTGATATTCATTTGATATCTTTCCTCTTTCATTCTATTCCCTTCTTTGCCTCTTTCTCCCCACCCCTTGCTAACTATTCAAACTTTGCCTCTTTTACGAATACATGTACAGTATATAACTTGATCATCTTCATCCTTTCTTCTGAACAAGCATGTATAAGTTTTGATCATCTCAGTGCCACGACTCTTTACTTTGACATGTGCCGTTTCTTGATATATTGTTTACTTTATGTGTATTTCTAATTAATTACACTTAGAATAAAGTGACAGAAATTTAACTACATCACAACAGTAACATCACATAACAGAAGCCCATATGTTGCCAACTCTAACGTATTACTTCATTCTTAGTCAAAGGCCATTACGTAAAGTATAAGGTGAAGTACATTCACATCCAAAGACTTTATCGACCTGCCAGTTGTGCAACTAATCAACAAAGGCGGATAAAACAAGCAAAGCCTACCCCCTTCCTCCTTTAATCCAACTCCTAATTCTTCTCTTACTGCTCCTTATCCTCTCTGATCAGTACTAGCATATTTTGTTCTTGCAAAACAAACTGACACCTAACAATTTAGAGATGATCCAACAACCATCATATAGCTCTCAAACATTGTTAACCAAGAGACCTGATTACCCAACATACATCTACCCAGGAATAATCTTGCAACAAGTTTGAGGGTAAAAATCGCACATCTCCCCTGCTTTTAAATCTGAATAACCCAGCTGACATAAACCCTTGCCATAGGCGGTTTCAGAAGGTCACAAGTTTGGCAAAATACAATATATTCTCCCCCCCCCCCCAAACACATCTCTCTCTAATCTTGCAACAAGTTTGAGGTTAACCCAGCTGACATATCCCTCCCTCCCTCTATAATCTTGCAACAAGTATGAGGTTAAAAATCGCACATCTCCCCTGCTTTTAAATCTAAATAACCCAGCTGACATAGACCCTTGCCATAGTCAACGAGTGCATGCTATTGCCCTAGGTCAAAATAAATAAGAAGGCGGTTTCAGAAGGTCACAAGTTTGACAAAATACAATATACTCCCCCCCCCCCCCCCTCTCTCTCCATGTATGCGTGTTTTCGAGGCCAACCAACGAGCATCTTATAATGCATCAAGTCTCTTTCATCTTGCTCATAACTGTGGCTGACACATTCAACTTGTTTACAACTCAATCATCTTCATATTTTTCTCTTAAGAACTTTTTGACTGTCTCAACGCACAAAATCTTCAATTTGACAATGCACGGTTTCCTAATGTACTTTAATGAAAGATTAAAGAAATTTAACAACAAAATGAAAGTGAAAGGAAAAACAAACAGTAGCCATTACCCATCTAAAACCTAACAAGAACAACTTAGATTAAAAAGTAGTAAACTTGAAATTTACAGTGGAGGGCTTACTCTGCAGTTTCTTGTCCATGTATCTGTCATCCAGAAAAAGAAGAAAGATTCAATTAGTGACAAGCATAAGCAAAAGGGATTCGCAGATCTTCCAGACGTAGAGCACGCAGGGCTTTGAACCCAGTACAAGTAAACCCCAGTAATTGGCAATTGACATGCCTAACAAGAGAGAAAGACTTACTTCTTGAGATCTGGAGGCTGGCCTGATCTGCTCATCGTGAAACCCTGGAGAGAGAAAGTAGTCAGGAGATTGAGAGAAAGAGAGAGAGAGAGTGCCTGCGCCTGCGTGTGTGCGAAAAATAGACCTGGATAACCGGGTGGGCCAGAGAGGTATGGGTCGGGTGCACCAGGTGACCTGTGACCCAGTTCTTAATGTGTTGGTGCTTTTCTGACCAGACCCAGCCCACTTGGGCCGGGTTAAATACGGGTCACACACTAAAGCCAAGAAGAGAGCTCAGACCTAGAACTCTTAAACTAGCTACCCAACGATGTATATGCCGAACATCAAGGAAAGGTAGCTCTTATTCTAGGATCAGCATGAGTTCTTTCACTACTTCGAATGCTCTCCCCTGTAACCCCAAAAAGCATGAGACCTTCGCTCTTGATCTTAAATATAATGTAATGACTGAAACCAAAACTCAAGGAGAAGACATTAAGAATCAAGCAACAGGCAACCACAAATAGAAAGACTAGAAACTACCAGCCAGTTAGCAGCCAAGAAGCTGAATTTTGGACTAGTATCAACAAACAATCTTGTCGAATCCCACAGAAATAATTCTAGCAGGTTACTAGACATATTATGATTTAGCCCATCGTATTACCACAAAGAAACATACAGAGCTATGCGTAAGAAGTAACCAGGTCAACACAGTTCCAGCAGATGAAAGTGCTTAGAGGTAACTTAAGACCATGTTTGAAGGCACAATTATCGGCCAAATATTGAATTGGCGGAAGCAGTTCCAAACACCAGTATTGGCCCAGTGAGGTTGGGGAGGTTTTTTCTGTTGTTTCCAGTATATTTTTTGTGCAGTCAGGGGATAGGAGCCTTTGACCTCTGATCGGTTTTTGTTCCGTATACCACCTGTTTACAAAGGGTTGCCCCCTTTTGTGGTGCCTTTCTTTTGTAATGCACGGGTATCTACAAATGATGAACTCAAAAAATTTTCCACCTTCACATCATTAACAGACTTTTGGCTTACTTGTCTATCTAATGTAAATAAAGCACCAAGCGGTCCTTTGTACTGATCGATCACAGCTCAATTTCCCATTAACTAAGGCAACATTGCCATGTTACTGATGTATCCGCAATATAAAAGAGAGTCTTATGGTTTTCTTCAATAAGACATAAATATCCTGCTATAATAAAAAACAGGATGGTTTCGAATATTTGGGCCCAGAAACATAATTGCAAGGCAGATGATTCGGCCGTCAAGGAGGGATACACAGAGCCCAATATAACAGTAAGAATGAGAGGAGGACGATGAGGAGATAATAATAATACTAAGGAAGAGATAACAAATTTGAAATAGGTCGATACTCAAAGCGAGACTACTGGTCAACAAGGAGTCAGTAGAAACAGCCACTAATAACTCAACCTTGCAAAGTTTAATCCCCTGAAGCATTTTAAACCCCTAAACTTAAGCTGTAGGCCAAAGTACCCTGAGATTAGAGAGGTTGATCTGACATAGACATTACATCCATTTAGAAAAATTCTTATTGGATGTCAACAACAAAGGTAGGGACCAGACCTCATAGGTTCCAGGTCAAATTAGGATTGACAACTAAGAAGCAATATACACAAAAGATGACTGCCGCTGAAACGTGAATGATTAAGTGGACGGGTGGCGACACAAGGAGGCAGAGAATGGCCGGTGGGTCCTCTTCCTGGAACAACAAATTTCGCAAGCTCTCCCTGTCTGGCTTGGTGTGCTTTCGTACTGATGGAGATCTTGGTGCTTGCGGCTTTTCTTATTTCGGCTTGGACCCAAAAAAGGTATCGGGACGGATGGCGCCAATTGAGGAAAAGATGAGGGAGAGGGAACATTGCATAAGAAGGTTTGGTAATATCAAATGTAGGCCTTTAGATGCTAGGGGAAAAAAGTGATTTTGGCCAAGTTGATGTGGCTAAGACGAGGTAGGGATAGACCGACGACAAATTGGGAGAAGTAGTGAGAAAAGACCTGATTTCTATAATATTTCCAAAGAGTGTTTGCTCTAATACAGGAGGATAGAAGAAAATGATTCATCCAGCTCAACCCAAGTAGTATGGGACAATGCTGCGTGTGGACGATCCCAAGCCACTCTATCTAGGTGTACTTGATCTTAATTTGCTCATCCTCCTTTTTCTGCCCCGCCCCCGCGAGATTATCTTCTGAAGGTATCGGGGAAACTAGGGCTCCTCTTAAGGTTGCATATTTATTATTGCGCTGTTATACATAGTATTTCTCACTTCCTTGATAGCTTGAGAAACAGAGGCAATGTTTTGCAAAATGTATATTAATGCAAGTCGTCAATCTCCTTTTCTCCCTATTTTGCCATTTGCGTTGAGCGCTGCACGTTTGGCCTATCATGATAGAATTTTACGCGTTCTGCCTATCCTGATAGCCCTTGTGTCCGAGTTGTCGACAGGCTGGAGGACAACTTCAAATCATCAGACTAGACAGTTGATAAATAGCAACTCTAGGCCTACGGTGGTATATCTTAATGGATAGTAGCCACTTCCACTTCGAGGCGCTTGAAGGTTCACCTATGAAGCATAGACTCTGGTGCAGGTGCGGATATGACATGCGTGCCGATACAGCATTTTGGAATAATACAGGGTACAGGTGTGTGCGGAGGGGATACAGCAAATGTTGTATATTTTGTTTAACTATGTATACTTCGTATTGAATTTCTAAACAAAAACAGCGACCATTTGAATCTTAAGAAAGTGCCTAAAACGATATATAGTGCAAATCGAACCATTCTACAACACCACCAAATACACCCTAAGTTCCTAACCACCATCAAATACATCATAATAGAAACAGCATCAGTTATCTAAGTTGAAAAGTTCAAAAGGGGTGTACTGCATGTGATTGGGAGGAGTTGGAGGATTTTGGTTGTCATTCATAGCTCCAAATTTCAACTGAAGTCATAATGATAAACAACATAAAAGAAGAGAACTACTCTCAGCGTCAACGAGAGAACTACTCCGAGACCCCAACCGAAGAAATAGGTCACAAATAGCCTGGAACAAAGTAATAAGGCAAGAAGAAGACAAGGTAGAGCTTGTCTAAAAGAAGATTAGAAAATAGAGCAAACGAGTGAGAGGAAGACAAATCATACGACTCACCTGCCGTTGGTCGCTGGTGGTCGAGCTAGTTGCCTCCGCCGCCGCTCTGCTTTTTCTCTCTTCCCTCCCGGCACAAGACTTCCTAGCCTAGATATGAGTCCCGCTAGTTTTTTGGGTGACTACAAGTTACTATACTGTAATTTATATTTTTACCCCGACAATTATAAAATTCTGTTTTCACCCTTGAAGTTCACACCCATGTCGTTCTCTAAGGTTGTTTTTGGCGTGCGGGATGGATAGAATAAGAATAATCATATCCGGCACTTAACCACGCTTTTAAGGGATGGATAACAAATCTATCGAACTGCTTTTATCCCATTAGAGTAAGATAATTTTGTACCATTGGGAGGTGAGGGGGTATTATTTTGTCCTTGCGATAAAATTCACGGGCCATTAGAGAATTATAGAAGAAGAAGAGGAGGAAAATTGCCACCCATTGCCACCCGCAGTTGGCAGAGCACCGCCACCCATCGACAGCATCTGTTGACTTTTTCTAGACTATCGTCGTGGAGCCTACCGCCTTGGCGATGGCACCGTTTGTTAACTCTTTCCCCACCGCTGGCAGAGCACCACTTGTTGACTATTTCCGACCATTGTATGTTCATCTTCGGGGGATCGTGGCCGGCATTTATTGATTTTTGGGTTTGATTTACAGGGAAATATGTTGGTGGGTGTTGGTGTATGATGGAGGTTAGTGGTGGTCGATATATTGTTGTGGCGATTGGCGGTAGGTGATAGAGGTCGGTGGCAGTGTTGTGCTAAAGTTCAGGAATATAGGGCTTAGTGGCGGTGGAAAATGGCGGTGGTTTTAGGTTTGCAATTGGCAATGTGGTGGCTGCGTGCTTGTGTGATACTGGTTGTTGCAGCTAGTTTGGTGGTTATTATTGATGGTGGGTTCGAATGGGTGGTTGTTTGTACGAATGGTGGTCGTTGCAGTGGTGGTGATGGCGTGCTAATGTGGTAGTGTTGATGGTGTTAGCCTTATGGCAATAGGTTTACGATGGTGGTTGTTGCCGGTGATGCAGGCGGCAAGGTTATTCTATCTGTTACATGCCAAATGCGTGACATGATTTATACTTAATTCGTCCTAATCTCACTGGATATTTTATCCTGACGTATCCAACCATATTCTGTCATATCCCACTGAATAATCATGTGCGCCAAATGCATCATAATTGTATCCATAATACAACCGATATGCTATATATTTAAAAAATAATAATTTAGCATTACTGGACATGCACCCAGTGCGCACCCATGTCACACCTGACTGGTAAGGAAAGGGAGAGGGAAAAAGGGAATCAACTCTTAGCACGACTAAGACCTGTGCGGTGGCAATGACGACAAAGGACGGCGATGGTAGGATGCTCAATCTCTGTTGGGGAGTCGGCGGCTGCTTGTGCGTGGTGACTATGTGAGAGAGTCAGAAAAGAAGTGAACAAGAGAAACGATTTTATTTAAGGGTAAAACAAAAAAAGTTGAAAAGATAACTCGGACCGGCCAGGTTTTACCCGTTTGTTATTCGACTAGGCCGACTGAAGATTAATTCTAACGGATCTAAGAGCTTAGAGCCTAAACCTAAAAATTAGCTGGCAGGCGGGCTGGGTTAACGGTTCATGAACCGGTTTTGCCAGGTCCAGTGAAAAGGGAGGTTAATCATTGATTGATGGGTACTGGGCTTTTGCCGTGGAGGCCCAATAATCAGTACTGTGTGATATTCCAAGTGGGCTTCCTTTAAGGACCGACCTCCGCTGGCATTTGCTTTGTTTTCGTCTTTATGTTTTTAAATTGCGATCCAGAAATATGCTAACTTTTGTTGATACCAATTTTCCAAATTACATGAATTTATATACTCACACACACACACTAGTATAAAGCACGTGTGTTGCACGTGAATATGGTCGAGAGTAGTTTTTAAAATCATAATGTACAAAGTTGTTGGCGAAACGAAGAGAAAATGGAGAAATTGAAAGAAACAATTTACGTCTTTGTTCGAGATATATAAACTTTATTCTTCAACACGAAAATGGAGAATGAGATGATGCAGTTTTACTTTTATATAATTTAATTAACAGTACTATATAATATCTTTCTAGTCTTCATCAAATTTGAGCTTCGTTTTTGCATGGCTGGAGTGCACGAGATCATGGGCTGTAATTCGAATATTTTCCTCATGTAGTTCTGCTGGGCAATACTCTTGAACTTCTTGTGCTACCAACCTTACTCGGATTCTGTTATCTTCAGTCTTTTTGTCCATCCTAACGATGAAGATGAATTCTTTGCCTTCCATTTTTTCAAGATTCTTGTCAGGCTGTATGTAACTCGTTAGTGTTAGATATTGTCAATGTTTAACTTTTTACAAGGCATATAGTGATGAAGTTCGCATACTTGCTTTGACTGTATCAATTTTGAGACTGAGCATCCAATTAAAGTTTCGACTGTATCGAACAATGTTACGAATACATGTTGTGTGTTTCCAATTACAACCAGTTTCAACATGTAACTATTCTTTTTAATCATTATCACTGAATCAACAATATTTTTGTTCAAATAAATATGTCTTGTTGATTCCCGTAGTTTACCTCGGTTCATAAGTTTACCTCGGTTCATAAGTTATTGGAGATTCACACTTTTCGTCCTTAAAAGTCGACCATTTCGCTGTGATTGTAACTTCCTTGCCGCATTTTCTGCATACTTAGTACCATAGTTCTTCTTTGTTCTCAATAATCAGTAGCTTCACTTTGAAAGAGCAGTATAATTTCTGTATAAAACTATTGTTAGTAAGTGTTGTATTCCTAATATATATATATATATATATATATATATATATATATATATATATATATATATATATATATATATATGGGAGCTGATCCGTTGAGAGCGTGGGCAAAATAGGAGAAGTTGCAAACGCGATCTGACCGTCCATCCCGAAAGATGGACGGTCCAAATCGCGCCTTTTTCGAATACTGTCAGTCGTCCGCGATACAGTATAGCGGACGGACTTTTTTACCTTTTTGCCCTCTGACCCGTCCGCTATACTGTATCGCGGACGGTCCAAAAATTTTTTTTACGTTTTTTTTAAGTTCGTCCGCTACATAATGTAGCGGACGATTTTTTTACAAAAATAGCCTCCTGTTCCATCCGCTACATTATGTAACATTATGTAGCGGAGGAGTAGGCAGGCACACATTTGCTGTGGGCATGATTTGCTGAAGGGCCCCACCCTTTGTCCTTTCCCCCCATTCTTCTTCTTCTTTTGTTCTCCAGAAACCATTCTTCTTCTTCTTCTTTTGTTCTCCAGAAACATACCCACGTAAAGATGGGCCACCCCATTGTCCTTTCCCCTCATTCTTCTTCTTCTTTACACAGGCACCCATTTACAAATCCAATGTCACATTCCATACTTACTACACACTACACCATTTTGTAACTCTCTAATATACACATACATATACTCATATGCATATAACCAATTTCTCCAACTCCCACAGCTAGACCCATCATCTTCTCCTTCATTCACTAAATTTTTGTTTCCCTCCAAGCTACTGCCCTTGCTTCATTTTTCTTTCCAAAGCATAATCTTCTCAAACCCAAGTCACAGCAAAGCAGCCACTGCCTCACGGCAATGGCTTGTTATTGTCCAATCTACACACACTGCCTCACGACAGTGGGTCCTTTTCCTGTCAACAGCATACTTGACAGCCTCCCCAAGGCTGTTTCTCTCCAACCTTTTGGCTCCGATACACTTACGCAAGGTCCCCGTACCCAGCCGCACTCCACCACGGCTGCCATCACTCCACGGCCTCACCATGCACCAACATGACACGGCTGAAATTCAGCCTTCCCTTACCCATGCATACTATTTACATTATGTGTTACATCCAGAACCCATAAAAGAAATCATGGTGAGAGAAAAGAGAGAGAAAGCGTCATAAATTGATGAGAGATAGAGAGAGAGAGGAAAGAGAGTGTGTCAGAAATTGACGGATGAGAGAGAGAGAGAGAAACATGTCAGAATTTTAATGAGAGAAAGGACTGGAAAAAAAAATAATGCCTGCTTACTCCTCCGCTACATAATGTAGCGGATGGAACAGGAGGCTATTTTTGTAAAAAAATCGTCCGCTACATTATGTAGCGGACGAACTTAAAAAAAACGTAAAAAAAATTTTTGGACCGTCCGCGATACAGTATAGCGGACGGGTCAGAGGGCAAAAAGGTAAAAAAGTCCGTCCGCTATACTGTATCGCGGACGACTGACAGTATTCGAAAAAGGCGCGATTTGGACCGTCCATCTTTCGGGATGGACGGTCAGATCGCGTTTGCAACTTCTCCTATTTTGCCCACGCTCTCAACGGATCAGCTCCATATATATATATATATATATATATATTTGTCTCACCTAAGTTGTTTTTGATGCATTTGCGAGGATTTCTTCAAGGGTTACAACTGTTGCATCTCTCATTTTTCCAATTGGTGATAGACATGGTCTTTCCTTTTTCAACCTGTGTTTGAAGTTAAAAATTGTGAGAAGTTCTGCATTACTGTTTCATAAGGTTTAGGTCATGTCTAAAAAGAATGTGTATTACCAGTTTTTGATTGAATTCGCTTCCTTGATTTTCGGGTTAACTTATAGCGTTCTGATGAATGATAGTGATAGTTGAGGTTCACCTACAATATTCTTGAAAAGTGTTACGTTAATGCTTTTATAATGCTTTTGAGACTATGAATAAAACACTTAAATTTCAAGTTAGTCTACCTTGATATTCTATTGCTTTGACATTATCTATTACAATAATTGGTTGTTCTTCGGCTTCTGTCTCTAAATCTTTGCCTTCATTAGTTGCTAAGTCACCCCAAAGCGTTATAGTTGTGAAAGTCGACCTGCATTACATAAGATTTACAATAGTAGCTATCTTCCTCTTTTTTTTTGAACGTTAGAAGGCCTTAGTTTTAGTGAAATATTCTTTGTCCATCGTGATGATTTCTCGCCTTTTATGCACAGTCTCATCTCTGTTTCTCCTGATGCTTGAGAGTGGTTTTGCGTTAACCACTACTCCTAGAATGCCTGTAGAATCGTAAAAGTAAGAAGAAGTACATTGTCTATTAACTGCTTCCTTTCCACTTTGGTGCATTTGGCATATACACAAAGGAACACGAGCAAAATAAAGAGAAACTGATATAGCTTTTTTACAGTGAGAGAATAAATTAATAGTTAGACTATTGTGCCAAAATAGCCAAGTGAGAGGATTCTGAAGATCGGCGTGCATAAAGTGTTCCATATTATGCCTCTTAGCTAGTCTAGGAATCCTAATTCCCAAATGCTTGGTTTCAAGAATCACAACAAGGGATGGCCTATACTCTCGATTTAAGTTCTTGAGATAAGTTATTTTGTCATGGTGCACAGTACTTCTTGAGTTCTAGATAAGGAAACTAAGCATTAACACCTGAGAGAACTAGTTTTTGATAGAGCCATTTTTGAGCTTTAATGAAATGAGCTTCAGAAATATTGATCTTTTTAGCATACCATTTTTTTGCATGTTCCGCTTGGGGGTGCTCTTGGTTACAACACTAACAACTTCACCACAAACAAGATCAATCACGTGTCTCGTGATTAGCATCATCATCAATAACCAGGCTACTGGATTTCTTTTAAGTGGCAAAGGCTTTAAGCTCATTCAACTGAGAGGCAGAAAGAGGTTCGGTAACAGGAGGCAGTAGCAGGCCTTTGTGGCAAAGCTTAATGTTCATGTGTCTTTACTTTAGAAGTATACACGATCACAATTAATGGCAAGACAACTAAAAGTGGGGGCAGAAATTTCAAAGGACAAGCAAATGTAGAAAGTGAAGAAAATTGTGATGCTGCTATTTTTCATTATGGCTCATTTAGCAAAGTGCAGTGTGTGAAAGACAAGCGCTTCTAGAATTATCAAGCTATTAAGATAAAGCTTGACAAGGAGGCAAATGAAGAGACTTATTTATAACTCAACTGAACTACAGTTCAACATTAAATACTCGTTCAAAGACATGCATATGATCATTTACGACTATTTGACTCAAGCGGATGACTGGATCTTTCTTTAGTTGTGGTTGGATCTTCTATACATGACTCCTAATTTGGCCTAATAGGTTATTTTAAGATATTTAGATGCAATGCAATTCCACGTATAACTACGTCATGGATAACTTATATGTAGGCATGCAAGCCTTTATCATGAAACTCGATTCCCGCTTATAAGTGCTCTCTTATTATCTAGCATTCCCGCTTTCTTTAAAAAGGTTTGCGTTTCTAATCAGTATTTCTCCTCATTATCTAACATTGCCCACACATGACAACATATATGTGAATAGACTTGTCATAAAAGCAAAAGTTCATAGTGTCAAGGCATTTACAACAATAATTTTATAAAAAACAACATAAATGTATTACGGGAAAGCATTTGAACTATACAAATGCAAATAGAAAAGGCAATACTACTTCTTAGAAGGCAAGCAATTAACTTGTAAACAGGTCGGCCATATGGCATGGTCCCTCTGAAATGATTTTTTCTCCAAGGAGTTACTTCATTTTCATTTTTATCTTGATGCCTAACTTGAGTAGTTTCTTCTATTTCAAATGGGAAAATCTAGTAGGTTCCATTTTGATACTTTGAATATTATGCTCATACATTGACAAAACATGTTTGCCAAAAGAATTACTATCTTCTAATGGTCCTTTCCTCGTATTTTTTTTTCTCCCTAGCATTGGTCCAATATTATCCTCAAACAGTGTTACAACCGATTATGTTTATATCAACTATAACGGATAATTGATCATTTGGATGTAGTTGTAGTAGAGTGATGGTAAAAAGCTTCCTAAAATCATTTACATCTACACATTAATTTGATCCGTTGATGAGCTCCAATCAACCATATCTTAGGTATGAAACTCATTACTTCCTTAAAATTTAAATCATTCAAGTTGTAAGTATCAAGTTTTTCACCTTTTTTTATTTTTTTCAATGGGCAACCTAAAATTGAACTTTAGTGATTTTACAGCATATCTTCGAGCCCTCTTCTCCTATTTTCTCGAGCTCTGTCTATCTTAGAAGGTTGGATTCTCTTTTCTCGTTCCTATTAAACACACTTTAGCTTAAATGGCTTCTTTATAAATTTTTAATAATTAGTTGAACCAAGTTATAATCAATTTATCAGTTTAGAATTTTGTTGACATGGGGTATCACTCTTACTTAGACTGGTCTTCAATTATAAAGTTTAAGCTCTAATCTAATGATTGACTTAACAAAGCTGACATTAAATTGAGCACAACAGGTACAATATGAAATTCTAAATGCAATAATATGCGTGTTATTTGATTTTTTTTTCATGTCATCTTACTTAGGATGCTGTAGGACCTTGATGAGGACGGAAATTGAGTGACCAACTAATCCCCTCTCTTTAATTTGATATGTTCAAACATCAACTTACTTTCATGTTCAAGGATGATCGTTACTTTATGATAGTTTAGGATTTATGTTGGACTTGGTATTTTATGTGTTTGTGGATTTGTGGAGTTTGTGTTAATGGATTTTGTGGAGTTTATGTTGATGGAATTTGTGGAGCTTGATGTGGTAATGGATATTGTGTTAATGGATTTTGTGGAGCTTGATGTGGTAATGGATTTTGTGTGCTTGATGAGTTGATGGATTTGTTGTATACATGTTTGAGAAAAAAATGGGATTTGAAAAAAGAGGCAGAACTAAACTTCTTTTGTTTTCTAATTTTAGCGACGATTATGATTTGTCGCTAAATGCATAAAACATTGATAAAATTTGCAAACCAAAAGTAGTGGCGAAATTTGTTGTAAAAATGAATTACTGACGGAATAGTTACCTTTCATGTGACGGAATTTTCCGTCACCAATTATTTTATACAAAATTAAAAATAAATAAATTACGTTTTTCGAAATATAAAATACCTTTAGTGATAGAAATTTTCCGTCACTAAATGTCTCCATTCTGTCGCCTGTGGCGTGACGGAATTGTTAATTTCTGTTAGTAACTTTTTAGTGACAAGGTTTTACGCTACGGAATCGTGTGGGGTCACTAAAACTTTTTGTGACGGAAATTGCTTTTTTAGTGACGGAATTTTCCGTCACTAAGAACCTATTTCTTGTAGTGTTTATGTATTGCCTGTCGGATCGGCATAAAATTCTTCAAGATATTATCCATACAAATTTCTTCAGGAGCTTGAATGATGTTGGCTATCACTGGAAGTGACAATTCAATGTGCTTGTTGACATTTGTGAAATTTTGGTTCGTTGGCCTAATTATTCCATATGATATTAAGTATGTTGTTCATTTTTGAAGCACCGGCTCAAACTTTGAGATGGCATCATTGGACATGACTGCTTGCACTCTCGTTCCCTGTATGTAAATTCAGGAAATGTTTTAGTGCATGCATCTTCAATACAATTGCTTGGTTGCTTTTTGATAGTGAAAATACATCCGGCCTTAAAAGTATCAAGAAGTAAAATGTAATAAGGTTTGCAATTTTGACGCCATATATGTCAACTAACTTTAATTATTTTTTCTTTGGCTAATTTTTTGTCGGTTTGGTTTTATTGTTTTTTCGGTATCTTCTTCTTCTTTTTTTTCCATTAGTTGTTTTTGAAGCTTGAACTCTTTTGTCTTAGCTTTGTTTTTCTCTTGGACTTAAAGGGTTTCGTTATTTTTTTTTTTGCAACCACATATTTCGTTTCCCAATGTATAAATATAGATTTAGATTAAATTTATCACGTAATGTTCAATAAACTCATTACAAAGAAATTAATTATGGAAGGGTACAATTTTCATTGGAGTAATTAACGGATGGCAAAATCGGAAGAAAAGAGTTTAGAACATTAGTAATTATTAATTGCAAAAAGATAAGATTGTTATTGAAATAATTAACAAAGGGCAAAAACCTTTTTTTTTTTCATTAGCTGTTTTTAAAGCTTGAACTCTTTTGTTTTTGTTCTCGTTGTTTTTTTGTCCAGCTATTTTAATTTCTTAGCTTTGTCTTTCTCTTGGACTTAAAGGGTTTCGTTACAAGTTCTTTTTTTTTTGTTGGTAACCACACATTTCGTTTCCCACTGTACAAATGTAGATTTAGATTAAATTTATCACATAATGTTGAATAAACTCATTGCAAAGAAATTAATTACGGAAGGGTATGATTGTCATTGGAGTAATTAGCGGAGGGCAACACCGGAAGAAAAGAGTTTAGAACATTAGTAATTATTAATTGCAAAAGGGTAAGATTGTTATTGAAGTAATTAATGAAGGGCAAAAACGGAACGAAATGATTCACAAGATTCATACTTTTATAAGTGTATATATATATATATATATATATATTAAAAGATTAGTAGATAGCATATTTGAAATGTTATTTGAATACTATTGTTAGTCAAAATGACTGAGATGAATTCCAATGACATATTTGCAAAGAGCTGGTGAATGGTATTTGAAAATTTGAGAATCTTAAAAATTGAATTTGAGAATGGTGACCCGAGAAAGAAAAAATCAAAAATAGGAATTTTAAAATTTGAGAAAATGGTATTCACAATGGTAACATGACTTATATATATATATATATATATATATATATATATATATATATATATATATATATATATATATATATATATATAATAAACTAGTTTTTGTAGCGCATGAAATGTATGTGCAAAGTTATGAGAAAAAGACAAATTGATTGAGAAAAAGATCAGAACATTTATTTGGACAGGAAAAGATGCTAAATGCAGTGTGGCTAAGGTAGCTTGGAGAGATGTGTGTATGCCTAAGAAGGAAGGGGGCTTATGAATTAAAAGACTAGATGAATGGAACACAGCAGCTATATGCAAGCATCTCTGGGATCTAGCACACAGAAAGGACTCTTTATGGGTTAAGTGGTGTCACATGTACATAATAAAAGATCAGCACTTATGGACTTTTAAGCCTCCTGTTGTGACTTCTTGGACATGGTGTAAATTGTTGAAACTAAGAGAAAAATGTAGCAAGATGATTTTGTATAAAGTGGGGGATGGTAAGAGCACATGGTTATGGAGGGATAGATGGATAAGTGAGATCCCTTTGATTGAACAATTTGGACCAAGGGATATATATGATTTTGGCCTGCAGAGTAATGCAAAAGTGACTGATATCTTTCAGTCAAGTGAGTTAAGGTGTATCAATGCCTTAATAAGAGCTTTACCAAGTCCAAATACATATGTACCTGATCAAGTAACTTGGAGGTTAAATACAAATGGTGTGTTCACCATCAAATTAGCTTGGGAGGAACTGAGAACTCATGGCACCTATGATCCTTTATGGAGTTTCATTTGGTTTACATGGAACATTCTTAAATGCTCAATTATGTTATGGATAACCTGTAAAGGGGGCCTAAGGACACGACATAAGCTGAAACAATGGAAAATTATTCAAGAAGATACATGTGTTCTGTGTATGCAGCAGAGTGAGAATGAAGACCATCTTTTTTACAAAATGCAAGTTTGCAGAAGAACTATGGAAGATTGGTTTTGGCAACTTGATGGTACAACCTGCATTACATTCATGGGAAGAGTTTATATCTAAAGCTGCATGCAGTTTCAAAGGAAAGAGTTTACATGCTAGATTAGAGAAACTAATGGTGGCAACCACAGTTTATGAGATCTGGCAAGAGAGGAATTCAAGAATCTTTGAAGGGAAATGGGCAATTGTCCAGGGATGTATGTATGTCATTAAGCAGTGGATGAAATATAGAACCCAAAGTTAGAAGAAGGAAAAGAGATCACAGAGGAATGAAGACCTGTGTTATGCTTGGGATCTTGATTCAAATTTTCTGTTAGAGTAGGATATGATGTGTACATAGAAAGAAACATTTAAGATGTAAAAATGTAATGAAAGTGGTATATGTGCCTTAAAGGAATACAAAGGACATTTTGATCCCAAAAAAAAAAAAAAAGACAAAGTTATCAAATTTTACTAAATAAAAGGGTGGTTATTACTTTTCTTTCGAGCCAATTTTTTTTTCCTTAACTGTCAAGTGTCAGTGAATTAATATGTTACACCAAAACTATTACCACACCAAAAGTTTACAGAGACTTTACATTGTATATAACGAGTTATCACCCACACGCGATACGCGTGTTACAAATTATTTTTTTTCTCTCTTAAAGTCTTTAAAAGTTGATATACTTCACTTTAAACTGTCAAAGAAAAGGTTCCTTGAAACAAAAGAAAGTGAATTTTTTTTTACATATTTTTGTATCTTATTTAAGTTCCACTAATTAAAAGAGATACACATGACAGCCTAATTTACTAAAAAAATCACATTTTTGTGGTTGCGGGGAGTAGTTTTTGTAGTGGTGGTGGTTAGTTACTCTTCCAAAACAAAAGGTTGATTATTTTCTTTTATGTTTACATACTTTTCTATTTCTCATAAGTGCGTGTCTAAAAAATAATGCTAATAATACGAAATTCTAAAAAGTCAAGCAGTGCATAGTTTGTGAAATAATTATAAATTGTAAAAAACCAAACATCTCCTCACAGTTAGTTACTTACTATTAAAAGTTTTGTTTTGTGTCGCTTTTAAACAATTATTTTTTAATGTGAAATGTCATTCCTCTGAATAGGCGGTTATATAGCACCAAAAGTGGTTACACCAACTATCATATTGTGTTTTCTATATAACACTAGTTAATAGTTATCGTGGCACACTCGATCCATGTGTAAAAACAAAGTCAGCAATCAAGCTTGGCCTTTAAAATATATTTTAACTATAACTTTAAATTGTACAAACCAAACAAAGGTAGTTATTTACTATAGTATTTAAAATTTATTTTTTGTCACTTTTTAAGATTTTTCTTAGAATTTCAAGTGTCAACTTGCTAGATATGTAGTTATATAATACTAAAAGTAGTATTACACCAAAAGGTCCATTCTCATTACATATAGTATAGATAGATAGATAGATATAAATATAGATAAGGCACACACGATGCCTGTTCAAAAGATAAAGATAAAATAATTTTAAGAAAATAGAAGTTACCAAAAGTTTTAATAGAAACCAAACATGGCTCTAACTTCTAAGATAGTCATTTAAATATTTTTTTCTTTTACATTTTAATCTCAAATGATATTTTAATGATAGTTACGTACCAATGTTCAGTGACACGTGTTACTGGTTAGCACGTTACACCAAAATTACTTCAATGCACACATGCTTGGCTTATAGAGTATAGGTAAATAAATTAGTCAATAAGTTGACTTTTTTATAGTTACCAATTTTTCATGGGACCAATTTTATTGTAATGTGTATGATCAATAGCTTCTACTAACTTATAATTAGTACTTCTGGGAAAATAATTATGGGATATTATATAAGAGAAAAAATTATCCTACCTATATGCATATGATATGGGTGAAAATATACACATGTGGGAAAGCAACACGTGTCACAAACCAGAGAGTTCTAAAACTGCTCGTGACTTTTGAAGAGGTGGGAAGTGGCATTTACCCACTCTCCCACTCTCCCATTATGGGTAATGATCACCCATCAATTAACTCCCCATAAATCTAATAACTCCTCATGAAAGGGAGGTAACCGACCCTTTAATACATTCCTATAAAATGGAAGTGGAAAGGAGGAATATGGTAAGTTCTAACTATCTAAGTTATTTTTAGTTATTCTCCTAAAATGGCTTACTGACTTAGGCATCGGAGACTCTCCGCCGGAGCCACCTCCGGGGTCCCGGCGCGTCACCGTTTGCTCGTGTTGTGCTTTGCAGGTCTGCTCGCGTGCTCTTTCGGTCCCGGTCAATTTTTGGCCACAACATTTTGGCGCCATCCGTGGGACCGACAAGCCAAGCAGATCTCGAAGCAAACACCTCACTAGCGGCGCACACGGACTCAGCCTGCCATCATTGGTCATCATCAGCATCTCTCGGTGCCACCATGTTCCGTCCACCCATGCACTGCCACCGCGGAGCGACCCCCACCATCAGTTGGGCCTCAGCAGAAAAGAAGCAAAAGGAAAAGAGTTTTGAACATATCCATACACAACTGTTTTCTGCCCAACAGTGCTTCGGCTAGTGGAACGACACCGCGAACAGTCCCGCGTCCATCCACCGCCATAGATTTCTTGATGGCCAGCAACAACATATTCATCTCTCTTGTTGTCTAAGTGGAGGAGATTCTGGTCAGAAGCATGGATGTTCAGGCCCATGTCTATGTATGCGGCGGATAGGAATTTTGGAGTTAGAAGAGGACTCTCCTGCACTAGTTCCACAATTTCAGGAGCAACTGCCCATTCTTGTCCCCAACGTAGATCGACCATCGCATATATTTTTACCCATTAGTGGATGCATGCATTGTGTGTGCGTGCGTGTGTGGCTGCTGTGTAGGAAGAGATGGACTTTTGCTGGCATAAGCGCCACTTTGATAGCTTGTCACTTATCTCCTCCTGCCAACTATACATGCGGTGCCACCAAGACCACCGCGTGAGTGATGCTGTAGCAGGCCGCAGCACCATCGCGCCGTTCTGTCAAGATGCAGCACCGCTGCTACCGCTATATTGAACAATCGCCGAACGGACTACCATGAGTAGACAGACGACTAGAATCACCAGTCCAGGGTGACGTTGTCGCTGTCGGTATATCACTGCCGGCGTTAATGGACGGCTTCTATAAAAAAAAAAGGGCCTCAATCCGTGACGTGACGGCGTAGCAACAGCCACCACGATCGGCGTCGTTGTAACCACCACTACCGGCACCCATAGATCTGCTGCCACAAATTAAGAGGCAACTGCAATGGCTCATCCTTCTTCGGTCACCCCCTCCTCAATCGGCGCCTTCACCGTCCGATCACCAAGGAATCACAGACCAGCCACGGCAACGCCGTTGCGGCATCGCCTATCCAAACAAAGCGGTGAGTTATCGGCACCATTCCGGCAAACTCCATGCCAATTCCATTCCGTCCAACTCCATGCTACAATGGGCGCATCAACCAACCGCACAAACCACGACCATCTACTGGCGCTAGAGGAATTACAATACAAGAAAGAAAAAAACAGGGCAATCATCAAAGACAGAGCATCACTGCCGACACCATGGGCCTTCGACCCATTCGCCACCTTGCCGCCGTCGTGACCAGTACAACTGTCGTCACCAAACGACAGGCTATTACGGCCATACCAAACAGCCCATCACCGTAGGCGCTCGTCTGCATTGGCTGTCACCAAGCACATGGGCCGCCGCCTCCATCGTGATAGCCTATACCGTCATAGCCATCAAAGGCGCGATGTCGCCGAGACCGCCATTCCTGACGGTGATGCCGTAGCGAGCCGTGGCGCCACCGCAGTTGTTCTGTCAAGGTGCGATGCCAATCGTCGCCACTCTACCGTGGGTCCTCAAATCACCGCCCTTACACTGTCAATTGGTCGCTTCCACGGGCAATGGACCAATAGGTCACCGCAACAAGGCTTAACCACTGACCGGCATCTCCTTCTCCTTCATCAGCCATTACCTCACCGGCAAAACCCAGAATGGCACACCGTTTTGCAATACAAAGAGAAAAAATAATAATAATACTAGTAGCAAAAAAGAAAGGGACAGGAACACTGTAGACGGAGCATCACCGCCGCCACAATGGACCTTCGACCCTTCGCCGCCCTACCGCCGTTGTGGCCAGAACAACCGTCTTCACCAAACGACGAGCTGCTACAGCCACACCAAACGGCCCATCGCCGTGGGCCTTCACCGGCAGGGACTACCGCCAAGCACACGCGTCGCCGCCTCCACTGCAACAGGCTACACCGTCACAGCTACTAGAGGCGCGACCTTCGGCGTCCTTGGGACCTGATCAGATCTGCTGCTACCCAAAACCAATCTTTAGGATGGTTCCCTTCACAGCGGCGCTAGGGCACCCCTTTGGTGAAAGAGAAACTAATCAGGTGCACTCTTTCCTTAAGAAATTATGTTTTAATTCCATAATTTTGCATATTTATGGTTATTGCCCACAATTAAGATTTATTAAAATCTTATTTTGCAATTTTATACATATTCGTCGTTAAAACCTGTATACACATACTTGTTTGTACACGACATAATACGCAACAACTATGATTCTAAGTGTCGGCACGCTTAACATATGCTTGTATATTGCTTAAATACTTTAGCGTAGACCTATTCATTTTTTGGTCTAGCGTCGGCCAATTGCTTCAATTGGCGAAGCACTTCAAACCATTTGAGTGCTCATAATTTCTATTATGCCTCACTTGTGTCATACAATCCGACACATCTTACTTGTCTAAAGCGGCAGGGTAATAATGGTGTCATAGCGTATGATTACTACCAGTTTAGTGTTAAAATATAGTTGCCTTAATCAGCTCGTACGCTCTCTTGCTATATTTTTTCGTGACATGTGTTTTCTGTTACAAGGGTTTATACTGCACCCCACTTTATACTTGAAGAAAATTCACAGGCACTGTGGCTTTAATTACGCTAAGAGCTTCAAAGGCAGCATCCTGCCTGCTAAGTGTCAAATGACTTGTGTAATAGAAACGCACAAGCTACCACTAATCTGATAACCATGAGAGCGTCATAGCCTATGATTATAGCTTTGCTAGTATTCTCACTTGCCACACTGTTGCACATCGCTGCGCAACACGTCAACAAAATGTTGCAACATCTTTGTTAGTACGGACTCCGTGTCTGCTAGTTGCTTGGATAGACCATGGTTCCCTAGCTTTATTTACTTGTCTCACCGAGCCGGCAAACAACGGTTCTTTTTACGAACATGCCCTACACATTGACTCAGAAGCTATCATTGCATCTATACCTTCTTAGTCGGGGGGCTACATGTATATGAGACTACGACCACTTTGGCATGGAGCCTGCACTCCCCCTCATACGATGGCTGAGTAGCACGACCTGCTCGTCACCACTCATGCCATTTAAGAATCTATCAAGTGGTTGCAAGCCTTGGTCAATCATCCCTCTCGGATGTATCAAGCATTACAAACCACCACCTGTCAAAGGCAACCTATTCAATGATGCCTTACCTAACCTCTTCATCATTATGCTGAGAGCCTTTGTAAACAACGTCTAAGGTCACCCGACGATGAATTTATACTCTCACCATTGGCATCACAAAGAAGGCCAAGACCATTGTAATGGCCGCATCACTTTTGTTTTTAGACGACGAGGAGTACCATCATTGAAAGAATAAACGACCTAAGAAAATATATTACGAGGCTCACTCTTAAGTGTTTCAACCGAGCTCTAGCCACTCTTATGACCGAAACTTTGAGAAGCTCAGCATGACAGTGCCAGTCATCATCCAGCACCGCTGGTCTAGCCGAACACCCGTACTCATCTTTATAAAGAGCCACCTAAACCTTGGCCTAGCTAAGCACTCATACTCTTTCTCGAGAAGTCGCGTAAGCCTGGTAGAGCAGAGATTCTTCGAATTCCTAGCTCATTACTCGCCGGATCGAGCTGAAGAACTCTGATGGACTCCTACGTCGCCAATCCAAACAAGCGAGCTCCTTTGGGCCTTTTAAAGTCTTTCTCGCTCTAAATAAAATAAAGTTCTCCTTATATAGAGATATTATTGTAATCCAATAGCCATGATCTCACGACCTTTGGGACAACTAACACACGGTGACATTCGATTAGCATAACAGGGGGCAAGTTACCCTTTGTACCCCCTTGATAGAAACGATAAAATCGAGTGGACACACTACTTCACTTGAATCCTCTATAAAGCCTCTGCTCCCCAGACCAAGTAGACGAGCTTCTTTAAAGTAAGCCTCTACTCGCCTAGCCGAGTAGACGTACTCTTTTTTAGGTCTAGCCTCTGCTCGCAAGAAGAGACAGACGGCGTGTTAGACCCATCAATACCTCTACTCGCCCAGCCGAGTAGACGAGCTCTTTTTGATGTCTAGTCCCTGCTCGCAAGCCGAGCAGACGTCGCGTTAGACTCATGAATGCCTCTACTCGCCTAACCAAATAGACGGGCTCCAATGGTCTTAGCCTCTGTCGAGCAGACGAGCGCATTAGACCTATGCCTCTGCTCTAACCGAGTAGACGAGCACCTTTGGTCTTAGCCTTTGCCGAGCAGACGAGCGCACAGACCCATGCCTCTGCTCTAGCCGAGTAGACGAGCACCTTTGGTCTTAGCCTCTGCTGAGCAAACGAGCGCACAGACCCATGCCTCTGCTCTAGCCGAGTAGACGAGCGTATTTGGTCTTAGCCTCTGCCGAGCAGACGAGCGCACAGACCCATGCCTCTGCTCTAGCCGAGTAGACGAGCGTATTTGGTCTTAGCCTCTGCCGAGCAGACGAGCGCACAGACCCATGCCTCTGCTCTAGCCGAGTAGACGAGCGTATTTGGTCTTAGCCTCTGCCGAGCAGACGAGCGCACAGACCCATGCCTCTGCTCTAGCCGAGTAGACGAGCACCTTTGGTCTTAGCCTCTGCCGAGCAGACGAGCGCACAGACCCATGCCTCTGCTCTAACCGAGTAGACGAGCACCTTTGGTCTTAGCCTCTGCCGAGCAGACGAGCGCACAGACCCATGCCTCTGCTCTAGCCGAGTAGACGAGCGTATTTGGTCTTAGCCTCTGCCGAGCAGACGAGCGCACAGACCCATGCCTCTGCTCTAGCCGAGTAGACGAGCGTATTTGGTCTTAGCCTCTGCCGAGCAGACGAGCGCACAGACCCATGCCTCTGCTCTAGCCGAGTAGACGAGCGTATTTGGTCTTAGCCTCTGCCGAGCAGACGAGCGCACAGACCCATGCCTCTGCTCTAACCGAGTAGACGAGCACCTTTGGTCTTAGCCTCTGCCGAGCAGACGAGCGCACAGACCCATGCCTCTGCTCTAGCCGAGTAGACGAGCGTATTTGGTCTTAGCCTCTGCCGAGCAGACGAGCGCACAGACCCATGCCTCTGCTCTAGCCGAGTAGACGAGCGTATTTGGTCTTAGCCTCTGCCGAGCAGACGAGCGCACAGACCCATGTCTCTGCTCTAACCGAGTAGACGAGCACCTTTGGTCTTAGCCTCTGCCGAGCAGACGAGCGCACAGACCCATGCCTCTGCTCTAGCCGAGTAGACGAGCGTATTTGGTCTTAGCCTCTGCCGAGCAGACGAGCGCACAGACCCATGCCTCTGCTCTAGCCGAGTAGACGAACGTATTTGGTCTTAGCCTCTGCCGAGCAGACGAGCGCACAGACCCATGCTTCTACTCTAACTGAGTAGACAATCGCATTTGGTCTTAGTTTCTGCCGAGCAGACGAGCGCACAGACCCATACCTCTACTCTAGTCGAGTAGGCGAACTTCATTCGAGGTCTAAGCCTCTACTCGCAAAACCGAGCAGACAAGCACATTAGACCCCTCTGCCTATACTCGCCCAGTCGAGTATACAAGCTCCCTCCGAGGTTAGTTTCTGTGCTTGCGAATCTGAACAGACGAGCGCCTTTAGAGTCAATCCTCCGCTCGCTAACCCGAGAAGACAAATGCATTAGACTCAAAGTCTCCCTGCTTACCCAGCCAAACAAACGAGCTACTTTAAGTCTCTTAAGCCTCTGCTCGCTAAGTCGAGCTGACAAGCACATTAATCTCACTCTCTGCTCGCCCAGTAGAGTAGACGAGTGCATACATTCTCTTTACTCAGCCAGCAGTAGGCGAGCACGTTTAAGGCCTCCACTCTGCCAATTGAGTAGGCGAGCCCTTCTAAGCCTGTATTCGGAAGGCCGGGTAAACAAACCCGCCTTTGCCAAACCAAAAGTTTCTGCACTCTACCAATGAGAGAGATATATCACTTTTGGTTTAAATTCCTAACGCGGAGCATCCCTTAATAGGGTCCAAAATTTGATGCTAAGTCAATTATCCTGCTTCCACATTCTTTCTCAGAAAGAACATGGAATGGGGGGCAAATGATATGGGTAAAAATATACACATGTGGGAGAGCAACACGTGTCACAAACCAGAGAGTTCTGAAACTGCTCGTGACTTTTGGAGAGGTGGGAAATGGCATTTACCCACTCTCCCACTCTCCCATTATGGGTAATGATCACCCATCAATTAACTCCCCATAAATCTAATAACTCCTCATGAAAGGGAGGTAACCGACCCTTTAATACATTCCTATAAAATGGAAGTGGAAAGGAGGAATATGGTAAGTTCTAACTATCTAAGTTATTTTTAGTTATTCTCCTAAAATGGCTTACTGACTTAGGCATCGGAGACTCTCCGCCGGAGCCACCTCCGGGGTCCCGGCGCGTCACCGTTTGCTCGGCTTGTGCTTTGCAGGTCTGCTCGCGTGCTCTTTCGGTCCCGGTCAATTTTTGGCCACAATGCTAAGTAATGTTACCACTTGTTTTCGCATAAACGAATTTGCTCACTTTGCTAAGTCTCCAAACCCATTAATTGCATATCAAAAAAGACATTATAATCTCTATTTACATGATTATTTTTTCCATATTAGGATGCTACACTGAAAATCAAGATGTAAGCAAGCACATAAATTGGTTTATTAACTTTTTTATGTCTTTAGCAGACTAATACATTTTCTTATTGAAGTGTATTTGCATTAAAAATTAAAATCATATCTTTGTTAAAGAGTATCAACTTATGGCTAATACTCATAGTAATCACTTACTCTATGATAATTATTAATTATTAGAAGGTCAACTGTATTTACGAGCGAATTGACTAATTGGCGGTCAGTGCCATTTAGTTTTTAGCGTCGCAAGATTTGTCGTTGTCGTATGTAATAAGCTTTAGATATTTCTTTTATCAACCATAAGGAGTAATATATATCCATCTTACAAATGACATGATTAGACTTCGGCACCCGTTGTCATTGCAAGATCCATGCAAAAGTTATAAAAATGATGTGTTTCGGCTCTGGTTATATATGTCGATAATTTAATTATTCTCTATTTTGTACTTGCATAAACTCATGTTTTTATTTTTATTTTATTCTCCCGGATAAACAAACAGTTGCCAATATTTTATCCAAATGCGTGTCATTTTCAAAGACAAAGGGAAGTAAGAAAGCAATTTAGTTCAAATAGAGTAGGTAAGGAAGTCAGTGATTTATTATATATGTATATATATATGGGAGCTGATCCACTGCTAGCGCTAGCAATTTAACCCAAGTTGCTAGCGCGATCTGACCGTCCACTGGCGAGAATGGACGGCCAGATCGCGCGCCACAACAATGAATATTTTCACCGTCCGCTACATAATGTAGCGGACGGTGAAAAAATAATGTAGCGGACGGCCCAACAGCGCTAGCACTTGCTAGCGCTAGCAGTGGATTACGATCATCTATATATATATATATATATATATATATATATATATCCAGTAAGAACAAATGTGACGTTTATAAGATGGAAAAAAGGAGTTGCACCAGCATATATTTTTGTTTTTATTTTTATTTTATTCTCCTGAGTTAAACAAAAAGGTGCCAATATTTTTTTCCAAATGTGTGTCATTTTCAAAGAAAAAAGGGAAATAAGAAAGCAATTTAGTTCAAGAGAACTCGAAAATAGAGTACATAAGGAGTCAGTAATTTATTATATATGTATATATATCCGATAAGAACACATGCGACGTTTATAAGATGGAAAAATGAGTTGCACATGCATATGTTTTTTATTTTTGTTTTATTCTTCAGATTAAACAAAAAGTTGCCAATATTTTATTCAAATGTGTGTCATTTTCAAAGACAAAGGGAAACAAGAAAGCAATTTAGTTCAAGAGAATTTGAAAATAGAGTACGTAAGAAAGTCAGTAATTTATATATATATATATATATATATATGTGTGTGTGTGTGTGTGTGTGTGTGTGTGTGTGTGTGTGTCCGGTAAGAACACTTGTGACGTTTATAAGATGGAAAAATGAGTTGCACTAGTATATGTTTTTATTTTATTATCTTGATTAAAGAAAAAGTCGCCAATATTTTCTCCAAATGCGTGTCATTTTCAAAGACAAAGGAAAATGAGAAAGCAATTTAGTTCAAATAGAGTAGGTAAGAAAGTCAGTAATTTATTATATCATATAAAGATTAAAAAAAAAAAAAAAGGAGATACACTAACATATTCAAAGAACTAAATGGAGGGGTGTTGTGAGAATCGAACTCACGACCTCTCGCACCCGAAGCGAGAATCATACCACTAGACCAAACACCCTTCTTTGTTCTCTAGTTTCTTAAGAAGACGTATTATAGGAGCCCAGCGTTTTGAAAGAACTTAAATGAACAAATAATATTATTTGTTATATACATCTAGCTCAAATTTTAACAAGAAATTAAGTTTTAGATTAAATCACAATCACTTTTTAAAATCAACTTTAAGCTTATTCGGAAAAATAATAATTAAGTCAAGGATAATTTTTGCGTAAAAAGCAATAAAACCAGTTCGTAAGATGACCAAAAAAGTTTAACTTTTCAATAAAATGTGTTAAAGCTCTGTGTAAGTGATAAAAATATTTTGGTCCTTCGTTATGAATACAAGTTTTCTATGGGAAAAAAGTAATTTAAATCTCTATTTTGAGATTGATTTTTGAACTGCTTTGGAATCAGGGGAAGAAGTTCATTAAATGAGCAGAACTGAGCATATAGCGTTGAAGGGGATTCTTTTAACGCGTCTCCATGATTACTTGTATATAGAATTTATTGGTCGTAGTCAAACAATGATAGTTTACGCCATTAAAAAGTTAAAAAAAAGAAAGAAAGTCGTGACATGATATGGCATGAAAAAACGCTGATGTATGTTTTAGTAACAAAATGAGATTGTACAAGCAATTTAGAGTATAGAAATAAACGCTTCAAAAAACAGAACCCAATATTGTGTTCCATATCCCCTTAGCTTTGAGCAACATTTCTTCGTTCTAAGGACATCCTAACCAATCTCCAGATGACCTTAGCCTAATTAGTGTTGGCAATAATAGTTTTCTATACATTAATGCATATTACCTTTTCAACTTGATTCGAGTTCTCCTGTGATCCTATCACACTGAAGCCGATATATAGGCTTGGTAAACTTAGAACAACATTAGATTAGTTAACATCCATTTGGTTGATAGCATACTGTTTAAAAATGAGGTCCTCAGACTAAAATCACGTGATAGTTAAGGCCCTACTAATGTTAAAAACCCATAATCTATTCGTTGGGTAACTCTAGTTTTCTTTATGTTGGAGTTACCTCCCTAGAGTTGGAGCTTTCTTGTGTGGATCGTCCATTCACGTACTTGTGAACTTTAATTTTGTTTTGATGAAACAAGTACACGCGTTAAAATTTGTATAATGGTTACAGATCAAAACAATCATTGCATTGGATCGTCAACCTATATATAGTGCATACCTGTACATGAGCTTCTTCTCGTCGTCGATACACACATATTATATTTGCTCGAACTTCTCACATTCAACGATGAAGTACAATAAACATCTTAGCACAACTTCAATATTTTTCACTAATCTTAAAAGATAGCTCGTTCACTTTGCAGCAGTAGCATGTTCAGTCAACAATAGCTCTATGATTGGTAGCTTTAGAAGCCGTCGAAACGAGCCGATCCAGGCAAGGACAATAAAAATGTCGTGTTCCGCAGTTTGTGCTATTTTATGTCTTTGATAGGGTTGTAATGTTTGAATATATACTCCATTTTCATTAATGATATTTTTTTTGATAAAAGTAAAAAGGGTAATATCGCTTTTATCTAGAAGTTTAAGGTAAAATTACGGTCAAAGATACAGTTTTCACGAATTAGACACCCTTATCCAAAATATACACAATTTATATCCTATTTGCGTAACCTTAGGGTTCCGCAACCTTAACTAACGATTTTGGCTAATATCACAATATTGGGCTAATTACACCTATATCCCTGAGGTTTAGGGGTAATTACACTCATGTCCACAAAGTTTCAAAATGTAACATACGTGACCAAAAACGTTAAACAAAGTATCACTTTTATCCAACCGTCAGTATTCCGTCCAAAAAGTGTAATTTTCGTCAATACGTATTTTGATAATGGCAATACTACCCCTTGTACTGTATATATTTAAAAATATTTGTTTATTATTATATATGATTTATTTATCAGTTTTAGTTTTAGGATATTCTTGAAATCCTAATTTGCAAATTAGGATATTCTTGAAACCCTAATTTGTAAATTAGGATTTTCTTGAAATCCTAATTTGTAAATTAGGATTTAATTGAAAGCTAATTTACAAATTAGGATTTTTTTCAAACCCTAATTTGCAAATTAGGGTTTCAAAAAAACCCTAATTTTTAAATTAGCTTTCAATTTTTTTTAAGGAAACCCTAATTTTCATCCCTTCCAACCCCTAACCCTAATTTTCATCCCTTCTAACCCTAATTTAATCCATGTCGCCGCCGCCCCTTCCCCCAAATCCACGTCGCCGCCCCCTTCCCCAAATCCACGTCGCCGTCGCCCCCTCCCCTAAGACCCACGCCGACGTCCACCCCTCCCCCTTATCTACGCGGTGGGAGATCTTGCTGCCGGAAGATTCACCGGTGGGAGTTTCAGTTCCCGAAGTAGTTGTAGAAGCCCCTCCCCTTATCCCACCGCAGCGGCAGCCCCTCCGTCATCCCGATGTACTGCCACCGTCCCCACTCCCTCCCTTCCCAAGCCACCGCGACCCCTGTCTACCTCGACGCCACCATCGATCCACGGCCGCCCCAAGCCACCGCGACCCCCGTCTTTCCAAGATCTCAACGGCGGTCGTGTCGGAGGCGGTGCGACGGAGCAGATCCAACGGCGATTGGGTAGCTTAGGGCGAGGCTGAGGTGCTTCCGTCTCACGAGGTGGTGGTGGCGGTGAGGCAGTCGCCGGCGAAAGGGTGCTGCAGGAAGTTTTGAGACAAAAATGGGGTTGGGGGCGCCGGCGCGGGGGCTGGGGGGGGAGAGTAATGGTATTAAAAATAAGATGAAGAGTATTGGAATTAATGGAAGAAAATGAAATAATGGCATTGGAAAAAAATAAGGTTCTAACTCAGGGGCAATACAGTCTTTTCATTAAAACCGTTAAGATTTTTAGGGTTCCGTTTGTCGATGGACATAAGTGTTACATTTTGAAACTTTGTGGACATGAGTGTAATTACCCCCAAACCTCAGGGACATAGGTGTAATTAGCCCTTTTGTATTTTAAAAATGTCAATAATAACCCTAATGCACACTAAATGCTTATTTATACGCGCGTGTGTGTATATATATATATATATATATATCTTCGCATTTCCTCTCTACTCTCTCTTTCTTTCTGTCGTTTCCCACTTAACTACAACCACCTCAACACCATTGCCGCACCACAATCGCACCATCCGAAGACCACCAACCGCAACCTCCACACCACCCAACACCACCACTGTTCTCCACCACTAACAACCACCGTAGCACCACCCCAACACCAAACTACCAGCCACCAACCACCAACCACATCTACGCCTTCCATTGAACCAGACCCTCTTTTCTCAAAATAGCACTTTCCACCAGCAAATGAACCAATTACGAGCTTCATTACTACGATCCTCGTTGTCCACAAATCCACCGCCTCAAGCCACCGCTGTGACCCACTGTCATGAACAATTGTCGCAATTTGTTGCCACGACCCATTGCGAGCCACTGTTGCGACTCGCCGTCACGACCCACTACCGTGACTTATTGCCAAGATGGTTGTGGGTGTGGTGATTGCTGTGGGTAAAGGTAAGACGATGGGTTGATGGTGGTGGAGGCAGACCGATTGGTTGGAGTGTGTGTCTATGTGTGCGCGCGGGTGCTCGTGTGCGCGTATGTATTGGGTCTACATGGTAATCAGTTGTTGCTGAGGCTGATGGAGAGAGAGAGAGAGAGAGAGAGAGAGAAGGGTTTGGTCTAGAGGGCATTTATGTTCTTTAACACAAAATTCTAACGCCATTTCTATTATGGTTAATGAACGGGTTAATTACAAAATTATCTCATGTGATTTACACATTTTTGCACTTTACTCCATGTGTTTACAACTTTTGTAATAGTATCTCTTAAGGTTGACAAAATCATTGCAAACAGCTCCAAAATTGGATGTCCGTTCAATTTTGGACGTTTTTCTTTACCCCCATCTTCCATTTCTCACTGTGTTCATCTCTCTCTCACTCTGTTCATATCTCTCTCTTACACACACACACGCATCCTCCCCACCACCACAAGCTGTCAGCATGTCCTCCAATCCACTGGAAACCCACAACCACCAGCCGGTGCTCTCCTCATGAGCGCGGTGGCATAGATCAGGAGCTGGACAACGCTTTGCTGGAAGACACGCCACGGCGGCGGCACTAGGATTCTGACCCACGGCCGGTGATCTAGATGGAGATCAGAAGATGATTCTCTGTGACCGATGGTGCGAGAAGGATGATTCTGTGCCTTTGTGTTGGATCAGCTGCCTTTTTTAGCACTATTCTCGGGCCCCAACTATTGATTGATCATGGAAGTCCTATAACTGGCGTTGTTACTACTCCTACCCAGAGATTTATGAGATTACTGAGGCTACCCCCGGCGGAATCCTAAACCGATTCAGCACTCTGGAACCGCAACTCATGTCGCCTCTCTTAATTGGGTATTTCCTTTGGGATCAAAGCTATGTAGTGGAAATTCACAAATGCCTTCTAGATTATACTTTAGGTGCTTTAAATTCAATAGAACCTATTAAAGCTGGGTTGGGAAGAAATGGCCCCCAAGATGGGTGATGCTGACAGCCCTATAGGATATTATAAGTTATCGCGGGATCTCATTGAGGCGCTGCCTAGCTTCTTCATCTTTTGTTTCTCTCTCCCCCTTTTTTTTTTGCTAAGACGTTATTGCTGCTCCGACAGCTTTGTGACGGTGGTCAGCGGTTTGTGGTGTCCGCGGCTCCGTTGGCGATGGTTGTGCAACTCTGTTGGATGAATCTGTGGTGGGTTTTTTTTTTTGGATGTTGTTCGGGCTGCTTCGACAGCTTTGCGATGGCCGTGCGGCCAAGTGCAGTGGCCGTGGTTGTGGCGGCATTGCCCCACTGTTTGGTTTTTACGGTTATGTGGGATTATGGATGACCCCTTGGTGGCTACGGCGGCTGTAGGTGGTCCATGGTCGGCTGTGACTCTTGGGCAAGGTTGGGGAGCTTGACGACAAGAAAGGGAAGATGGCGCAGGGAAAATTACATATTTGCCCATGCCAAAAATGGCATGTGCACCGCACATGCGGACTTAACGTCCAAAATTGAACGGACATCCAATTTTGGAGTTGTTTGCAATGGTTTTGTCAACCTCAGGTGACATTATTGCATAAGTTGTAAATACGGGGAGCAAAGTGCAAAAACGTGTAAACCACAGGGAGATAGTTTTGTAATTAACCCTTAATGAACATAAGTGAAATAAACGCTAAAGTGTGTCATTCGCCATAATTTATTCCTAAATTCAAGAACATAAGCGGTATTAACCTAAAGCAAAATAGTTAATTACTGTCTGATAAATGATGGCTAAAGGCAATGGGAACAAAAGAGAAAAAAAGAAGTTAATACAGATAGTAAGAGGTAAGGCATTGACCGATAAACAAGATTCACAAAATATCACAGGCATTATATTGTGCCAAAGCTTAATGCCCGAACCTCTACCTATGAAGTTCTTTTCATAAAAAATTTCTCCACCTTACTTCTAACTCAAAAATGATATGGACTAACCTCATATAGATAAACCAAAATCGAAACAGACTGTGTTTTTCTGCAGTTTTAGACTGTAAGTAGTGTTTATTGCTAGAATCTCATGTTTGATAATACAACTTGACCTTTCACGCAAAAAAGAAAAAAAACCATGAAATGGTCATGGTGTGGTGGCGCTAGAATCCCATGATAGGATCTAGAACATGGTCATGACGAACTTGAGGCAGGTGGTGTGGCAGTGGCTATCTTGAGGTTGGTGATGGCGAATAGGCAATGTTGTGGTGGTTGGAGATAAAAGAGAAGAAATGGAGGGAAATAGGGAAAGATGGAAAAAAAGAGTGTACACTGACGGATATACACCGACTAAAAGGCACTTAACGGGATAAGGGCATAGACAGATTGACGGAATGAAGTGGTCACTTTGACTCAAATCCATGTGACCAAAGTTAAATTTGTCTACTATTACAGTGATCAACCGAGTAATGAACTCTAAATTTTAACAACACCTCATGATCACTGAACAAAAACAGACACTTTTCTTAAGATTTTCAACGATCATTTTTTCTAGTACTTTTTTCACGTCACTGACTAATATATAGTTACCAAAAATATAATTTGACGACCATCAATTGTCAGTATATAGAGAGTTATAATTACCCTCCTACAACTGCCAAAATATTTCTCACCCTTGGATGCTATGCCTTTTTATTTTATTTGGCACCCAAGTCAGAGAGGAGGTTGTCATTGGAGATTGACTTCGAAGAAATCTTCAAAGTTGAGAACTACAGTAGTATTTTGTGTGATAGTAAATGTTCAAAGTAGTTTTGGTGGAGACAAGTTGCAAATTCTTGTTTTGTTTAATGTGTTCAAACTATTAGAGAGGAATGGATGACTTTATTTCTCTGAGGGGCGCGCTGTGCGCGCATTCACGTAGCATTTTAACACGATAATCTGTCAAACTTGTAAGTCCGAATCCTGTGGTAGGCAAGAAACTTAGGCCTCATTCTATAGTGTTGTTGCCAAGTTTTTGTTTTTAATTTTTCAAATTACGAATGCAAATGAAATTCAATCTCTGTCGTAAGTGTTTTTCGTTTCTTGTTTACTTCTTGATCTAAGTGGATGAAAATTTCTGGCCGTCAAAACTATTTGTGAAAATTGTTAGACCTTTTCTTTTCCGACCTGTTAGTTCAAAAGACTTGCTAGAGAGGGCCTTCTCATTTTATGGAGTTTTTTGGTGACTATAAATGGCAATTAGAAAATCGTGGAGTAAATTACACTCGATATTTCTGAATTTGTGTCTTAATACACTCGCTACACCTCTTTGCAGAAAAATTACATTGACACCTTGGCCGTTAGATTTTGGTGGATGATGTTAAACTTTTGGTTAAAATGATTTTATTCTCCTTACATATGTAACGAACTTTTAGAAATTTTGAATA
Organism: Escallonia rubra; assembly: GCA_033065855.1. Taxonomy (NCBI): domain Eukaryota; kingdom Viridiplantae; phylum Streptophyta; class Magnoliopsida; order Escalloniales; family Escalloniaceae; genus Escallonia; species Escallonia rubra. The sequence goes on along the minus strand of JAVXUO010001104.1, from coordinate 194,305 downwards.
CTTTTCAAAAGTACCAATTCAAAACCCTACCTAATAAACCATAACACCCACCACAAACCCACCACCACCACCACAAGAAACTCGGCCACCATCAAAGACTGGGAACCACCAGATGATCTCACTACCACAAATAAACTAACACAAACCAATCACAAAGCCACTACTACCACCACAAATCGAACAACCCTAACTGATCCCACCATCACTAAGGGATCCCACCCCACAAACATATCCCCACCAACAGTCCTGTCACCCTTATCGGTAGGGGTGAGCATTTAAACCGTTGAAACTGATCCAACCGTGAAAATCGAACCAACCAATCCATCTATTTCTAAACCGATCTAAAAATCAATCGGTTTTTTTTTCTTTTCCCAAACTGTAGATTCTGTTCGATCGGTTCGGTTCGGATTTTTTTGAAACCGCATAAACCGAATCAACCGCATATAATATAACATATCTATATTTTTACATAGTCCTAGTTATTTTTTACTAACCCTAGTTATCTAACCACTCATATAAAACGGGATAAACCCTAAATCCCTTGATCCCTTGATGTAGCATACATTTTTCACTCGCCACCTACATCTCACTAAGTGTTACTCCCTCCGTCCCTTTTTAAGTGCTCAGATTTCCTTTTTTGGCTGTCCCAAAAAAAATGATAATTTATATTTTGGGATATAAATTTTCTTAATCTTCCAACTTTGCCCTTTCATTAATTTATGTAAAATAAATTCACAACCTTTATCATTTAACAAAACCAAATACAGTAAATAAGTATGAAAATCAGATACTCCAAACTTTCTCAGTCTTTCTACCTCGTCACCGGCGACAGCAACGTCGCCTGCAATTTTGCACCGCCAACCGGAGTATCAAGGAAATGCCGTCAACCATGAAGGACTAGAAACAGCACCCACCACCGTAATCTTTCTTCTTCGTCATCGCGAACGGCAAGAGCATCCACCACTGTAATCTTTCTTCTTCGTCATCGCCAACGGCAAAGCACCCACCATCGTCTTTCTTCTTCGTCATCACTAATGGCAAGATTACCTTTCACTTTGTAGCATCTACCACAAACCTACAAATTTACCCAGTTGTACCATTCCAATTTTGGTGGAAGTGGAACCCGTGGTGCCGACTAAAAAATTCAGAAATCAAAACCCATAATTGCAGAACTGTGGGTTCTGCAATTGTGGGTTTTTCCCCTTCATGATCTTTTCCAGGTGAGGTTCTCCTCTCTATTGTTCTTATCACCATGTTGTTTGTCCTTCTCTTTGATTTATCTTTAGGCTTTCTTTTAGGGATTCTTACGTTGGTTTCTGCAATTGGTGTTTACATACATGTAAGTTTCTGCAATTGGTGTTTACATACATTCAAGGGAGTGGATTTCTTTTTTCAATGATTTCCTTTTTAATTGAAGGGAAAAGTGAACATTATGCTGCATATATGTAATCTGGTATGTCAATGATATTGCACATAATTGAAGGGAGTATTAGACCTATGATTTTTGAGTGTATTCACACACCGAGATACGATTGAAAATGAGGTTTGTATAGTATGCTTAAAGTGTCATCTTTGTTTTCATAATTATAAATAACATGGCTTAACTTATTGCTATAATTAAAAGATAAAAACTTTGGTTTTTGACAGGCTTTGACAGGCCGTGTTGAAATGTCTTACAGTCGGCCTGATTCAAGTGATCCCGCTTGGAAGTATTCATTTTGGCCAAAGACAAACGATAAGAATTGTCTTGAATGTAAATTATGTGGCAATCGATATAATGGTGGGATAAGGAGAATGAAGGTACATCTTACTGGGATTGGAACTGATGCAAGAAAGTGTGGATTAGCCACTGATGATATACAATATGAAATTATAGAGTACATGAAAAAGAAAAAAAGGAAAGGACTTGAGAAGGATGATGATTCATTGTCAAGTGGGGCTTCATCCAAAAAATTGCCTCGCGTAGGGATTTCAGTAGATGCAAATGTTGCTTTTTCTCCTGCCAAGGTGCAGTGTCAAACTACTGTTGATGATCATAACCTCGAAAAGATTGAGGAAAGAAATATAGTCATCCAACACTTTGCAAAATGGATGTACCAAGCAGGGGTATCTTTTAATGCAGTTAAATTGAAGAGCTTTGCCCAAGCACTAGAAGTTGTTGGACGTTATGGGGTGGGTTTGAGCCCTCCGACCTATCACGAGGTGAGGGATCTATGCCTTAGAAAAGAAGTTGAAAACACGAAGGAGTTGTTCTTATTACAACAAACCTCATGGAGGAAATATGGTTGTACTATTATGTTGGACGACTTGGGTAACGTCAATGGCAAGAGAATAATAATCTTTTTAGCTAATTGCCCTGGTGGAACTTTTTTCTTGAAGTCTATTGATGCGTCTTGTAAGATTCATGATCATAATTTTCTTTATTCGGAGTTGGATAAAGTGGTGGAAGAAATAGGAGAAGAACATGTGGTTCAAGTTGTTTCCCAGAATGGAGAGGCTTATATGAAAGCTGGCAAATTGCTGATGGAAAAGAGAAAATGCTTGATCTATGCACCGTGCGTTAGCCATAGCATCAACCTTATCTTAACAGACTTTTCAGAAACGCCAGTGACAAAATCCGTTATTATGGATGCAAGAGAAGTCACTTCATTTATTTATAGCCATAAACTTATCCTTGCATTCATTAGGAAAGAAACGGGGGGTAAAGAATTGGTAAGGGCTGGTTTGACTCAATCTGTATCTGCATTCTTAACTCTTCAAAGGCTTTACACGCATAAGCAAAGCCTTAAGGCATGGTTTGTCTCAGAAAAATGGACCCAGAATCCATTGTCAAGAAAATCTTATGGAGAAAGAGTTTCAAATTTGATCTTAAGTTCTAACTTCTGGAGAGGCATTTGTCATGGTCTCAGGGTTGGGCAACCATTGCTTCAAGTGTTGAGGTTAGTTCATGGCGACGAAAAGCCTCCAATGGGCTACGTCTATGCTGCCATTAGATATGCAACAGAGGAGATTCGCTCTTTTTTTGGTGATAAGCACAATTATTGTGAAAATGTCTTGAAGGTAGTCTCTAAGAGATGGGCTGAACAGTGTAATCAACCTCTTCATGGTGCTGGCTACTTCCTTAACCCAGGCTATTACTATGATAGGAAAGAAATTGAGTGCGAGTATGAAGCTGCATTCCTTGCTTGTGTCGAAATTATGACAAGGAGCCCAAATGAGGAAGATGAGATTCTTACACAGGTAGATTCTTACAAGAATGCTAGAGATTTGTTTGGGAAAGGTTCAGCAATAAGATTGAGATCAAAGAAGCAGCCAAGTAATCATCTAACTTGATTTTTCGTTTTCGCATATTCTGAATTTCACGTTACTATGAAATGTCTTACCCTGTCTATATTGCACTTTGTCCTTAACAGCTGAATGGTGGGACACCTTTGGCAATGGAACTCCAGAATTGAAACGCATGGCATTGCGTATTTTGGGCCTTTGTTGCACTTCATCAGCCGGTGATAGAAAATGGGTCGATTTTGAACTTGTAAGCTCAAAGCCTTTCAAGTTTTTATGTTTTAATCTTATTGAAATTGTAGGCATGCAATTTCATTTATCCTTCTACCACATTCATCCTCATGGAAATAAGCACAAAATATTCTCATAAAAGGTTCTTCAATCGTTAAGTTGCTTGGTAAAATTTGCTAATTTGCGACAGCTTTCTGTCCTATCTCTATGCTTTCAAATTGAAGATTAATTTTTGCCTTAGCATTGTTATTTCTTTACTTGAGTACTATAGACTCCTTTTTGCATCTTATTTGTGTTCCCTCTGAGTAGGGGTTGCCCAAATCGCCTATTAAGTGCTCCTGTATACTGCTTGATGCTGCTGCCTGCATAACTACGCATATTGGTATTTAAGTTTACCAAGGAACGTCCCTGATGAGTAGGATATATTGCAAAACTACGCATTATTTTCTTGTACACTGCCTGATGCACGCTGCTGCTTACATATTGCAAATTATTTGCTCGATGCATAATGGAGTACTTGTTTCTTTTTGTTTTTTCAATTGAAAACTTGTTTCATTTCTTTCTTCTTCGGCTTGTTGCTCAAATCTGGATATTTCATGACATTAGATTCTACCTGCATGCTAACAACCTTGCTATATGCATGAAGTATTGCAGTCACAACTTCTCTTAACTGCACATGTGCTAATATATGGCTTATGATTATGCCTAACCTAAGTTACTTGCCACATTCAGATTCACTCAAAGAATATTAACCGACTTGAGCAAAAGAGGTTGAATGATATTGTGTTTGTCCAGTATAACCAATGTCTCCGTGAGAGGTTTCTAATAAGACAGTCAAGCCCGGGGGCTTATGACGCTATATCATACGATGAGGTCAATGAATCGAGTGAATGGCTGACTGGATTAGTGCCTGCTGAAGATAAGTTTCATTTTCTTGGAAACCTTCGATGGTCCGAAGTTAACTCACAATTTGAGGAGTCAGGGTCCTTGGCAACTTGTTTAAGGAACAAGACCGGAGAGAGATATGCAATATTTGATGACGATGAAACTCAACCCCCGGATCCGGAATCATGTAAAGAATTTGATGACGATGAAACTCAACCCCCGGATCCGGAATCATGTAAGGAAGCAGAAGCAGAATTTGCTGAACAAAATAAGGACAGTGACATTGAGGAAGATTTCTCTTATGGAGAGAGTGGTGCTGAGTTAGTGTTTGCCACAGCTGGTGATGGGCTTGCTGGTGCTCAGTTGTTGGACGAGGATTTGAACTTTATCCCACTTGATGACCTTGTTTACGATTGTTTCTAAACTGAGATCCAATCGAGTACTTTAACAAGTTGTCATTTGCGTGTACAAATATGTTCTACTGTATTTTGGATTTGACTGTATTTCGTTTTGGAACAATTACTTTTGCTGGTAATGACAACTACTTTCCTCTTTTGCCCCATAATATTGTCGGATAATGTTGACAACATATACTTTGTCCTTAACAATACTGGAGAAATTTGATGATGGCAATTGGTGCTTGTAACTTCCCTCACCAAACTGTAGTTCTTAAAGTTTAAAAACATTTACTTTTGCTCATTTTTGCTGGTAAGTAGAGTTCCTATACAGTGGCTTGGACATACTCTTTCAAGTGTTCATTTACTCCATAAATAACAACCTGGAGTGTTCATTTCCCTCACTTTTGCTGGTAAATAGAGTATCTCCTGTACTGTGGCTTGGACAACTTTTTCAAGTGTTCATTTAGTCTATAAATAACAACCACATGGAGTGTTCATTTCCCTCACCAACCAAGAGTATATTGCAAAGCAAAAAAAGAAGCATTCCAGAAATAACAACAACGGTTTATATTGCAAAAAAATATGTAGTCACTTGCAATAGAACATGTTCACAACTTCTAGCAGGTATGCATTTGCATATATTACATGAGAAAAAGAAGGCATTTCGTTAAAATGGTGAACAAAACACAGGTTGAGGGCTGAAATTTTCTAAATCTCGGCAAGCAACCCGCTACACATCTGCCTTGTGACAACAAAAGGAGACTTTGGCATTTGCTAAATCTTGACAGCATCTAAGCAGTCATCCATAAGGTGTTTGATCAGACAACCTGCATAATTAAATTAGACATGTAAGCATATGAACTTTATGAGTACTAAATGAAGTTTCAATTATTTTGAAACCTTTAGGATACTAACGTAATGCCCTTGTGCGCTATACAACCAATATCTAAATCAAAACTTAAAGTCAATGTCTACATATCTAAACTTGCAACCTAGTTTGTGTGGTCTTTTTTGAAACTAGAACATAAAAGAGAGGTTAAAGATAACAATGGGCTGAAAAGTTACCTTGTTCTTAATGCTGATCTTCTTTAGCAAAAGAGAAGCACAGAAGTAAGGAAAGGCTTAAGCTTAGGTCCTGTCACATTGTCGAATAACATTCCATGAGCAAAGAGGGGCAAAAGGAGAAGGGGGAGAACAAAGATTTTTGGGAACACCGGTAACAGTCTTAGGTTTTTGTGGCTTAATAAGCATTGAATTCAGAGTTATTAATGCCATCAAACTAATTCAAGTTTCAAACCAGAACACATCATCAGCGTTATATGCCATGAAAACAATCTGAAAATTATTCAAGACATGAAAATGGATACATATAATTGTCCCACATATATACCTGAAAAATAGACTCAACATATATACTTGTCCCAGCATATCAAATCCTACTCCACATACTCAAATACCTTCTATTACTTTCTTTCCATATTTTGTCTCATGAGGAAGCCTAAATGAAGTTTGTGAGTACTAAATGAAGTTTCATTTATTTTGAAACCTTTAAGATACTAACGTAATGCCCTTGTGCGCTATACAACCAAGATCCAACCAAATACACAACTATCAAAGGTTGCACAATAAAGATTAAATTCAGTTGAATACTTTTGTAGTTGATTATAGATACCACTCCAACAGTTTCTAAAAGACAGGAGTGAAAAAAAGCAAGAGCCCTATCAAAATATATAAGTTAGAGAAATTGAGAAATGAAACTAAGACCACAAACATACATACATAGAACTGGTAAAAAGATTAGAGTTCAAAAGCATACATTGCAAAAGTATCTGCCTAAACCACTATATCCAAAAAGAAGGGAACAAAAGTAGAGGCTAGCAGTAGCAGCTGATCTTAGGTCTCTGTTAAATGATTCAGGTGATGAATCGCTTGATTAAAAAGATCCGGTTCACATGAAATCTGGAAAGGCAGGACTCCTCGTCTCTCCAAACTATCCTTACCAATATGTGGTATCTTATAACGATTGCTTCCACAAACTTTCATTGTCTCCAACATGCATAGTTGTAATGTTAAGAAAACATGACTAAGGCTACGAGGTAGCAACTTATCAAACGATTTATGTACAGCATCAATTAACTCATCAACAGTATTAGGAGCCTCTTGATATTGAAGTGATTGAATTGCTCGAAAGAAACCAAGATCTAACACGTTGAAGTCCGGGCTGTTTGGAGGTTGATAAGTAAGTTGTATATCAAATCCATCCTTAGATGCTGCTTCCAGAAATTCGGAGTCATGAGGTTCGATATGTGGCTTAGCATTGTCTTGCTGAATAAAAATTGTACGTGAACTCTACTAGGCCATTTACAGCGAATTGCAGGCAAGACTTTCTCAATTAGAAACGAGCGGTATGTATCTTTATTGACTGATAGAATTGGTTTAGTTTCCATTGTTCCCGCTGCACGATTCTTACTACCACGCTTAGCAGGCTCCTTAAAGATAAAAGGAAAGATGCCAAATTTTCCAGAGAATTCTTCATTACGTGATGCATCAAATCGAGGGCGAGCTACTGCAGCTAGAAACATGATTTTCGTGATAAATTTTTTGCTTTTGCATGAACGTTCAGGCTCAATTTCATGAGGGAGAAGGTAATACTTTTCCGCAACTTTAGACATGTAAAACCATTTTTCATCTACATGTACAAAATCAAGCATATCTCGAAAAGCTGGACTACTATCAAGGCTAGCTGGGTCAAGCATATTGATAGAGAACTCTAACCTTGATTTCCTATTTTCCTCGGTCAAATACAGTTTAATGGCATTTGAATGCCGCCGAATCTGTCCGGCCTTTACCAACCTATGTAAACAGGACTTTGGCACGCTTAAAGCTTCTGCCAGGGACCTGATATTTGTTCGTTTACGCAGTGCAACATCTGCGACACGACTTATATCGAGATCAATTTGTTTACGTCCTACTCTTCCCTTCTTCTTAGATGAAACATCAGCTGCAATCCCAATAGAAGAACTTGCTTTTCCTTGCCGCCATATTCTCCCGATAGTGCAGCTTGACACGGAGAAAACTGTTGCAGTAGCACGAACTACTGCATTTTTCAGCTTTCCATTTTGACTTTGCTCCAATAAGGTTTAAAAAATGGCTTGTCGTTGGTCATTGGTCAAGTTTTTCCCTCCTATGGTCATTGGCTCAATATACTGGAGAAGAAGCAAGGTGGAAATACAGAGCCCTTTCATGGCTAAAATGCTCTTAATACTCGGGAGAACAAAGGAAGTTTGAAAAAAAAAAACTACTGTTTCTAAAATCTACCGCCAATAACAAAGAGGGAAACAAACCATTGAAAAGAATGAAAGATAAGCATAAACGCCTAGTCGATGAACAGGTGACGCCTAGTCGGTGATTGGCGATGCCTAGTCGGTGCAGAAGGGACGATTTGCATAAGCGTAAGGCAGCATAAGGCGATCAAATTGGCGAAAGGCGTTAGCCTTAAAAAGGGTGTTTGACACCATGCGCCTTACGCCTCACCCACCGCCATTCAACGACTTACGCCTTAGGATAAAGAAGGCACAAACAGCCTTAACCAGAGAAGCCGGAACTGGAACGGTGAACGAACAAATTAAAAAGCTCAAACGAACAAATTAAAAAGCTCAAACTAGTAGAGGATCGAAAAGGATAAATGAATAAAAAATGAGAAGAAACATAAAGTTCAAACTAACCTGGAGAAGCTTGTTGATCTGTTGCGGAGCCCAAGCTTTTGTTCTCTCTGTTCTCATAAGTTCCATCTTGCCGTAATTTGAAAGCTGAACTTGTTTGGGCAATTAGTTTGACAAAATTTCAGGAACTTCAAGGAAGTTTTTTCAATTTACGAAACATACAGGAGATGGCAAATTTGGAGAAAGAGGATGGGGACGGTGAAAATTGATTTAGCGTAAAATGGCGGTGGGTGCGTGATTTGCATCTCCTAATGAGACTACTATGTCTAGCTGTGGAGTGAAAATTTGCTATTTCTCCGGTCTTTCTTTGAGAAGAGGATAGCCTGAGTCAAGAAGAGGACAGGAGCTACGCCTGAGGAAAAGAAAAAGAAAGCAGTGAGGAGAGAAAGGAGAGGACAGGAGATTTGACTGAGTCAAGAAGCCTGTGAGGAAAAAGAAAGCAGTAAGGAGTAATAGGAAAAGGAAAAGATAAAATAAAAAAAATAGTGGATATAATGGTAAATGGATTATTTGTAAGTGAGGGTAACTTTGGAAAGATGAGTTTATTGGACTTTTTCCTTAAAATTTGTGCAAGTCAAATGTGAGCACTTAAAAAGGGACGGAGGGAGTATTAATTATGATAAAAAAAAGTCAATTTTTTTTAGCTTATTAGCATGTAGAAGTTATTAATTTTAGGGCCTAAACTTGCCCAAAATTGAGTGTTAACCCTTCGGTTATTTAACCTAGGATTATAGTTGGTTTTGATGATAACTAACATTGATAATTATGTTGTCTAACATGCATTGAGTTGATGAAGAAATAGGTACAATCTTATACTCATGCAAACGGACAACTAGACGAGCAAATTGATCAAAGACACTCAACGAATCGCTCCAAAGAAGGAATTCGTCGATTGAATTTTACAATGCTTTTATTTCCTTCTTTGTAAACTAGACATAGAGAGATGATCGTAACGATGACTGTATACCTAGAACTTGCCCATAGGTTTCCCTTGCATGCATAAAAGTTTTTTATTCTTTGAAAACAAGGAAACTGCATTGGAATGCAGTCGACTGCAAGTTGGGCAGTGAGGTATTACAGTCGATTGCATTCCAATGCAGTCGACTGCAATACTTCCAGTAGCCTATTACAGTTGACTGCATTGGATTTCAGTCGACTGCAAGTTAGAAATTTTGAATTTTCAACGGCTACTTTGGGAATACAGTCGACTGTAATGACACATTACAGTCGACTGTATTTACCGTTTGGCGCATTTAATGCTCCACCTAACTCCAAACAGTCATATTAATTCCCAACTCTATAAATACTCATCTTGGGCATAGTTTTGATTAATCAATTGCATTTAAAGCTCTCTTATCTTTCATATTCTCAAATATCAAAGCAATTGTTCAATCTCTTTTGGTTTTCATTGTTTTCTCATCCATTTCAAGAGAACATTTATTGTGAGCTTACATTTGAGAGATATACACTTCCATAAGTCATCATACACTCATCTCTCTTGTTCTAGAGCTTAAACTTGTACTCGTCTACTTCTTGAGAGTGAAATCTTGTACACATTTCTTCATCTAAAGTTTCTTGTATCAAAGCTTGGGGTTGTCAAGCTTTGGGATTGTCAAAGCTTGTTTTTTATGTGGGGATAACATCAAGAGATTGTAAGAGGTTCGATCTTGACCCGTAAGGAAGATCATACTAGTGGATTCTAGGGCCTTTCAAGGGACTTGAAGGGGTGGACGTAGGCTTGAGGGTATATCAAGCCGAACCATTTAAATCTCCTTGTCAAGTATCTCTAAACCCTTCTCTATTTACATTATCGTGTTATATTTGTGTTGAGATTGGTTAGTTTGCTTATTTGAGATATTGTGTTCGAGGTTTGTTATTTGTAGCTTTTCAAGTGTTATTCATATCTTCTATAAGTTTGTAGTATTTACTTGTTATTTTTTAAAGTAGACTTAAAACCCTATTCACCCCCCCTCTAGGGTTATCTTTTTTGTTTCATTGAGTTTGGCCCAAATTGATCTGTTCAACCCGCAGAAACCGATTTTTTTTCCCTAACCAAGGTTGGTCGGTTCGGTTTGGTATTTAGCCTCCAAACCGAACCAACCGAACCGTACTCACCCCTACTTATCGGTTCCTCCACTAGAGACTAATCACCATAAACCAAAACCCCACATCCCTATAGTCACGACTATGCTAACCCATTATCACAAACCCACCACCACCAAGACAACCCACGACCATATATCCCCACTACCAACCAATCCCACCACCCACAGACCCACGACCCTCAATTGATCTCACCACCACAAGCCTATAACCACCAACTGACCCACAACCAATTGATCGCATCACCACTAATCTGTCCAACAACCAAGCAATCCCTCACATCACCTAACCAGATCCACCAACCAAATTCACAACCAGCACACCAAATTCACTACAAATCCACTCCCGAGAGAGAGAGAGAGAGAGAGAGAGAGAGAGAGAGAGAGAGCACGCGAAAACTCATGTTGGGGCATAAGAAATGGGTTGGTGTCGATGTTATTGGTGATTGGTAGTGGGGAACGAAGCCTTAGAGGTGGGTGGTGGTGTGCTAATTTTGGGGCTTGATTGAACTGCTAACATGATGGTAGTATGTATGAGTATTTTTAGGTTTCCAAAAGATTTTAATGTGAAAATGGATGGACAACTATAAAGTGTTCAAAATTTCTTATCAACAACTATAGTTTTAGCAAAAGTAAATACTTTTTTTCATAAGATGTTAATCTCTTTTTGTTTCTTGAAATGTGGTATGCATTGATACACTAATTGTAGCTTTTTAAAATATTTTAAAAACTTACTCGAGCTTGACTTGGGATCTTGAGCTATAATATCTAACAATTGAGGCGAGAAATGTAATGACAGCTCATGACACCTCATTGCATTGTATTTCTAATATAAGAAGAGTTATAAAAACTAATGTTAAATATATTAATGTTGCTAAAGATCTCCAAACATTGTTTTGAAATGAGTCTTTAATTTTGCAATTAATTAAATTGGCAAATATAGTAAAAATTTAAATAATAAGCCTTATGCAATTCGAAAATCAATTTGAAATATTCAAAATTTTCTAACCAATATAGTAACATATTATGACTTTATTTGAATATTATATATCAAAAAAGCTCTCTAACATAAAATATTAACCAGTAAAACAAAAATTACATAAGAGATTTAATAAGAAAAATGAGGTACTTTTTCAAATTGATATTTAAGTTTTCTATAAATTCAAATATGATTCTAACTTGATAAATATATTGGTTAAAGATTTTGGTCAATAATTTTCTTACTCTAAGGTTTTGCAGTATCTTATTTAGTCGCATTGGTTAAATATAAAAATACCTTAATATGCAGATTCCATATGAGATATATTTTAAAAAATAGTGTAATTTAAAACCTTAATTATGTGAGCATTTATTAAATTCAACTAATTTTATTTTGGAAAAGATTTGAACCAAGTCTTTTTTCTATGATATTTTTATTGTGAGTAATTAAACTCTTAAGCATTCTAAATTCTGTAACCCATTTATGATTTTATGTTAACTCTTATAACTCTGAATAGAATTGTGTATAAAACCTAAAAAGATATTAGTTATGTTGTGATGAATGTAAACTAAAGCTTAGATTGAAAACTTACTATATCTGAAGATAAATCTTACTTAGTAACCATGCTTATTGTATAATTTGTGTGAAATATTGGTTAAATGTTTTTCAACAATTTCCTTACGATGAGGTTTTGAGCTACTCTATATAGTCATGTTTGTTAATTTTTTTTAAACTTTATGTAATTACCTCATGCACTGAATACTATTTTCTCTGTATACTTTGTTGGTGGATTACATTTGCTTCTAAAAATGCCACATCATCCTTACTTAATTAGTCGTGTTGATTAATTTTTATAAATCACATGCTATAAACAAATATATGGACCAAAATTTTCTCTATCAAAATTAAACTAATATGTAATTAACGTTATGGGCAACCCATTCAAAGGTACAAATTATTTTTAAAAGATACTTAGAAAATAATAAAACTGTCTTATGCAAGAGCAAATTGATATCAATATGTTTTCCGCATATTTTTATCAGTAGAATTTACCTTTTCTTTTGTGTACTAAATAAACTTTTAATTTTTGTTCATAGTTACCAAATCAGAATTAGCAAATATGCACAAGGATATTACTTATTGATATTTCACCAGAAGGGTTAATTTATTTTATGACAAGAAAGTTCAAGCAAAAAATTAAAGTAACTATCTTTGATGAAAAAATCATAAATTATAAAATTGTTCAATATATTTTATTATGCATTTTAAAACTACTAAAATAAATTACTGTTAATAAACCGCCCCGTGCTTGGCACGAGATTCTGGGCTAGTACTAATCTCATGGATGCTCTAAACAATTTTCCACAAAGAGCTTCTCTTTGAAATGCATGTACATTTGGAAACCCCTCTAGAAAGGGAAAAAAAACTATTATGGCTAGATTAAATGGCGCACAAAAGGCTCTTTATTTGAATGCATTAATAGAGTTGTTTCCCAAATTAACGGCCTTAAGAGTCTGTTTAGAACCAATTCTTTTAGGATTCGAATTTCAAATTCAGATTTGGATTTGAAATTCAATTCACTTTTTTTTTTGTTTGGAACATAATGAAATTCAAATTACAGAATTCCTATTTTTTTGTTTGGAGAACAAAAGAAATGTAAATGTAATAAATTTTTAGACAATTATATCCTTGACTTATAATGAAAAATGAACTACGGTATGTGATTTCAAGTGTGCTAGTGCTAGCACATGGTGACAATGGTGGTGGGGGCGGTGACGACGGCAGTGGTGATTGTGATAGTAGTGGTGGTGGCAGTGGTGATAACGGTGGCAATAGTGGTGTTGATGGTGGTAGTAAAAGTGGTGGTGTGGCGGCGGCGACAGTGGCGGTGGCGACAGTGGCGGTGATATTCGTGGTGGCGGCGACAATGGTGGTAGTGGTGGTGGTGGTGGCAGTAGTGGTGGTGGTAGTAGTGGTGACAGTAATAGTGGTGGTTATGCCAGTAGTGGTGCTAGTGGTGGTAGTAAAAGTGGTGTGGCGGTAGCGGTGACAGTGGTGGTGACAGTGGTAGCGATGGTGAAGTGGTGGCGGCGACGGTGGTAATGCTGGCGATGGTGGTGGCAGTATTGGTAGCGGCGGGGACAGTGGTGGTGGCAGCGGCAATGGTGGCGGTGGTAGTAGCGGTGGTGGCGGTGGCGATAATGGTGGTGGCAGTGGTATGGCGGTAGCAGTAATGAAGACGGTGGTGGTGGGTTAATTATTGGAGAGATCCATAAAATGTAAGATATGTTAATGATTACTTTTAATTCAAGTAAATTCAAATCTCACGAAATCCGACCATTTTCCATCGGATTTCACAATATAGAAATAAATTCAGTCAAATCCCATGAATTCTAATTCTAATTCCTTTTTTTTAATATTCCAAACAACAAAATTTAAGTATTTGAATTGAAATTCTATCAATTCCATGCATGATTCAAACACACTCTAAAGCCCCTAGACTTGATGGTGTCCAGGCCATACTTCATTAAATATTCTACGAAGAAGTCGGTCCCCCACACCTACACCTTTGTGATAAACTGTTTTGAGAGAACAAAGTACATACTAGATTGAGATCTTAGTTGAATGATCCCATAGGACCCTACCAATGTATCCTTGGGAGGATCACCTTGGACAATATTGCTATCGCCCAGGGGCGGAGCCAGAAAGTCTAATTGGGGGGTGCAAAAAACTATAAGAAAAATTAATGGCTACCGTAAAAGAATTTGCATCATTATTTGATGCGTTAAATGCAAAATAGATTACTTAATTTGACTACTAATCATACAATATTGATTTACTTAAATTGGTAAGGTTAGTCAACAACAAATTACTAATCTTTCATAAAAAAATTACATCTTATTATCGATCTATTATGTATTACTATTAATTGTACGAGAAAAATAATAACGCATAAGTTAAAACACTGCTAGAATTTAAAAGAACTAACTTTGATATTTTCTTTTTAATTGAAAATTTGAAATTTGAAAGAATGAAGCTGAACAAGTAAATGAGAAAAATAAAAAATAGGACAGCTAGTGAGACAAAAAGTTAAAGACACAACAAAATAAAATAATACATTAATGTTACAATATAATGACAAGTTTCCTAAATATTTTAAACTTGATTAACCAGTACTTAAAACAGCTAAACACAAATTTCCAAATTTTGGGGGGGGGGCCATGCCACCGCCACCCCACCCCCCCACCACCACCACCACCACATGCTTTGCATCCGCCCATATCGCCCAGGAAATCGTCCACTCTTTACAGAGAATCCCTGGACAAGGTGGTTTTGGAACTAACCATGAGAGATAAGTGTGACTACTGGAGGTGGGGGTTATGTGGAAACCTTGGATTGGTAACAAGCCTTAAAGCCGATCCTTTGGGCATATACCTTGGATTACGACTAGGAAAACAAAGAAGAGTTCAACTCCAGATTTGTGAAACCGACTCTACAGCAGCAGCCGTCCAACTTTTGGAGGAGCCACAGAGTCTAAATCACCAACTTGGAGGCCTCATTGCCGACAGTAACTTCATCCCTTAGATGCAGAACTACCCACTTTCACACACTTTGAGAAGGCAATAAATGTACAGACTTCCCAGCCAGTTTTGCAGCTGATGACCCAGAACAAGTCTCAGCGCTAGAAGAACCTCCTATCGACCTGAACTGCCTCATCCTTGCAGACCTATGTGGAGTTGCCTCTGAGAGACGATCCAATCTGTTTTAATTTCTTTTTTTTCTCCTTTCTTTTTCTTACCAAAAAAAAAAAAACAAAGAATACTCACGCTGTCTCTTCCATTTACAGCACTTTCTTCTCTTCTCTTCCGTTTGACCAAAGTGAAGTTTTGGTCAGACGAAAAAGTGGACTCAATGTTGTCCGGTCAATCAACAATCTGCCATGTTCAACACAATAAAAGGTCAACTTAGAACCTACTATAACATTGGTCAGCAGAGTGAATGAAATAATTGGTGTGTCAAAATTTTCAAAGTCAAGTCAGAAAGGTGTTTTATTAGGCCTTGTTAATTTATGTGCACTCTAGGTCTGCACCTTATTTCTTTTTGTGTTCTCAAAAAATAATAATAAGTCAATTTGCCTCCTGCATATATGCTCAAAAATTGTTTTGAAAAGATTAGAATTGCATCCTTTCTCTCACCTAGGTTTCCAAATTAGGTTCCATCTTTTCTCGCCTCAGGGAAATGGTGTACGAAGAAATATTTTCGTTTCAAACAATGTGTGGATTTATCTCGATCGGGAAACAAATAAGATATTTTTCCAAAAATAGAGAAAGTGCGAGAAAACTATACGGTTAATGTCAAAGTGTTGTAAAGCCCCTTATCCTAATTATATACGGTCTCTAACGTACTCTTACATAAGCATGAAGAATTTCAATTAGAGTTGATTGATTTTAGTAAAAAAATTTCATTCTTTTGACTTCTCCCTCGTAGTATTAGATTGATGACCACATTGGAAGGTGATAGATGATATTTCTCGGTGGTGGTACGTGCTTTGAATGTATGGGGTGGTGTTGTTACAAGTAGGTGACAAAAGTCACCATTTTATCGAACGAGAGTTGAAGTGCAAGAGTGAGCTAATAAATATGTATAGATTAGGAAAAAACCATGAGCGAAAACATTGACCAGATCGATGCACAATACTGTGGAACCCGTATAAGATGTGTAAGGTCTGATATGGTCCAACTAAGGTCACTTCGTAGCAGAGATTTCTGCTAGTGGTGGTGGTGGTTGGTCCAACTAAGGTCACTTCGTAGCAGAGATTTCTGCTAGTGGTGGTGGTGGTAGGTATTCTTTATACTAGGGAGTACATCTGGGTCAAATGTAAATTTTATATGCGAGAGGTGACATGTTGAACATCCCCTCAAAAGAATCAAACCTAAGACTTAAATTTGCATTACGAGAGAGATGATATTATGGTAAGTAACTAACTTTTTGAAAAACATAACTAGAAAATGCGCTCATCAAAGTTATCATGCTTACTAGTGTTCGACGAAAAAAATTATCCTCTAAATTTCTGCTGATGACCCGAATGACTAATTTAGCAACGGACATTTAAAATCCAATAGTAAAGTGGGAATCTCAACTTGTCACTGAATCTCTTGAGACTACCATTACTCATTTACTTCATTTGAATTGTAGTTTTCCAAAATAAACGGAGTTACCCTCAGGCCCGTATGTTTATCATATTCGTTTTCTGTTTTTATTTTCTATTTTCATTTTCACAAAAAAAAAAAAAAATTCAGCTATTTTTTCTTACATTGGATTAATTTTAGGTGAAAAAGCTGAAAACACCTCGGAGGTCAGTTTTTTGTCACTATATGAGTAACTTTGCCTAAAACGAAAACAGAAAATAGTAAAAGTACAAAACAAAAACAAAAGAAAATCTTTTTTAATTATCATTGTAAAAGCAGAAAACGAATATAGTAAACGTACGGGCCATAATCTCCTTTTGCATTATTAGAACCAAAAGAAGCTAGTAGGTTCAGAACTTCAAAACCCCATGATCGAGACATTATAAGTAGGGGTGCAACTTAGACGGGTTGGGTTGGGTTTTAACCCAACATTTTAAAAGCCCATCTTAAGTCAACCCAACTTGGGTTTTTTGTAAAAAAAGTCCAACCCAACCCAACCCAAGTAAAAATACTACAGGCCGGGTTTCAACCCAAACAAACCCAAGTTCAATTAACATCGTTAAATCTTTTGTCTTTTATTTTATAAAATAATCCTCAAGTCATTTTATTATCTAAAGACTAACATGACTCGCATTTGACTTATATGATATACTTTATTTTTGATAAATGAAAAGTTTAATTTATTTGGTCAAAGATGAAATAAAATACTATAAAAAAAAAATTCTACATCAAAAAAGAAGAAGAAGAAGAAGCAAAAGTAGAAGAACACAAGGCAACAAAAGAAAGAAAAAGAAGTCCGAAGAGAAAACAGAAGAAACCAAGAAAGAAGGAGAAAAAGGGTATTGAAAAGAAAATAAAAGCAGAAGAGAAAGAAGGCAGCAGGTGGCGCAAAGAAGAGAAAAGAAGGCGGTGGCAGAAGAATTTGAGCATCGCGGCAAAGGGCGAAGGCACACCGGCGACTGCCTCAGAGAACACCAGAAGGCGACGCCGGCCAGCCCGTACTACCGCCGGCAGATGGGTAAATTAGATCTGAAAAAAATGAGTTACGGTGGATGCCTACGACGGCGAGGTGACCGGTTTTAGGATCAACAATAGACGCGACGGCCAAGAGCGATGGTAGCCATGGCCACCGGTAGCTACGGCGTATCCCTGCGACAAGTGAACGACGACGCCGATCTCGATTTGGGGTACATTCAAACGTCGCCAAAATCTGCCTAGGAAAAAAAATCTGTTTCTACAAATTCATAGTTGCGTTGGTGTTTGTGAAAAGTATGGGAGCACATGGATGTCTTTGGGTACGGTGCGAGTTGTCGATGGTGAAATAAAGCGACGGCATGCCGCAGGCTGATCATACCACTATGTCTTTGGGAGGGTGAAAATGACGAGACCACTGTGTCTTCGCCGAAGAAGCAGGAGCGGACTGTCGAGGAACCCTAGAAAATGATTTGGGCAAAATTGGCTACGCCTCAGCCGACTATCGAGGAAGGAGATAAATCAGAGAATGAAGGGAGATTCGTTGACTTGTTTTTTTTTTTTTTTGGGTTAGGATGGGTTAGCTTGGTTTTAATGGGTTTGACCCAATTTAATTCATATAAACATTAACCCAGTTCAAACCAACCCACTTTTAAATTAGTTGGGTTTGATGAGTTAAAATCTGTCCATATCTGAGCTGAGTTGGTTAAAGCCCATTCTAACCCAGCCCAAATTGCACTCCTAATTATAAGCCTCGTTAGACTCCACAGTATGCTCTTACAGAATTATGATAATGTTATTATTATAACACGCTTTTGTTTAAACTGGTTGACTTACTGGGATTATCTACTAAGTATGATTCTTGAAGAAGGTTCATATGTGAAAAGAGAAGGATATGAGACTAGAAACTGTAAACGGGTTGAATCTCCAAACTGGAAACGCGCAATCAAATCCTCAATGGCATCTTTTCATGGTATTAGTCATCATGATTGTGTTTTGTCAACGATAGAATTCCCATAGCTCATGCATCCCACCATGTACGAGAAATAATTGCATCCATTAACTTCGCAACTTGGGATGACTTTGGTCCTCTATTTTGAACATTGAACATCGCCGTCCACTTCACTTCGAAAAGTGGCTGAAATTTCGAAACCAAAAGGAAAGGTGGTTGATTTAGGAGATTGGAATATGCAAAAGGGAAAACCACCAAAAGTAAGAGAAGAAGCATGTACTCCATCCAGAAAGCGGCAGGCACGTTCCACCAAAGGCTGAGTCTTTGGAAGGTCCCCATGAGTTGTAAGATTTTGAAGTAGACAAGGCCTAACGCAAGTTTCATTTCTTCAAGAATATTCCCAAAGATCTCCCGCTGCTCGAGGCACAATTTCGTACTCACGACTAATGTAAATTCTTCTTTAGCGAGCGATACTTTTTTACAGCAGCAGCACCGTTGGATCAAGGTTTTCGAACGCAACTCGTGCATGATGAGTGTGTAACTAGTGGTACTTGTTTGTACAAGCTGGTCCTCCTTTGTGCCTAACATATGGACGTAAGGACAGGGACTCCTACCATTTCTTAAAGTCAGCTAGGGCTCCACATGGAAGCCATATGTCCTCTTGTGAACAGCTGCATTCCTATGTCAACTATTCCATCCTCTTTGATTCTCTCTGCCTTCTATGTACATGGTGGCGCACTGCCGCCCTGGCTTATTGTACCTTCCAGTTTTCCTGGTGAAGAATCTTCCTCCCTTTCCTCCCCGCACGTTATAGGTTTCTAAATTAAAGATAGCATATTTTCTTCTTCTCGCGTTGCAGGAGCGAAATCCTTTTGTATTACAACAAACACGTCTCGTAGTTTTAGAAGTTATATCCGCTAAACAATAGTATAATTGTGGCACACTTACACGGTAACATTGTGACGGCCTTTGAGAAAATAGTCGCGACTATAATTTGCCCCATACGTACTATGACGTACAACGAAGACCCTTCCTAGCTATACTTTGTGATAATTTTGAAAAAAAAAAAAGAAGAAAGAGTCCGGACACTGTTAGATGCATAAGAAAATTCATGAATGTATGCCCACAATTGTCACTCGTCTACCAAACTCAACTCTCTCTTTCTCTTGAAGGGAGATGGATTTGGAGGATTCGATCTAAACTAAACCTCTTACTTTATGCGATTGAGAGGGAAGTTGAGCCTTATAAATATGTTGATTGGTAACATAGTGGGACGGTTACAACAAACCACATATACATGTCTCCTTTGGCTTGAGGAGGACCAATCTCAAATGCTTTTGTTTGATAACAGTAGTTGGTATTATATCCTTACTCATATTTTATATTTAACTGTTCTTCTTATCTGATTCATTCAAACTTAGTAACCCCTATCTTTTTGAGATATAGAATGCAGTGGCATTCTTCCTTTACACGCAGTAAACAAAGAAATGTGTATCTCGGCCTGCATAGCAGAAGAAAATTAAAAAGAACAAGGAAAAGAAAAGTTAGAGAAAGAGAAAGCTTGGCCTTCAATTATGGTATAGTATATATGAACAGGAATCCTGGAATTTTTAATTTCATTGTTAAATGGTCATGAACCAAGGTTACAGATAACCCTACATGTACCATCTTGTCCCTTTGAGTCCAGAGTTGTAATCGCATCTTAATCTGATGTCAAAGTGCTCTTTAACTATTAACAAGTCAAAAGTGTATATGAAGACTATACGTTGAGACAGAGTAACCACCACAATCATAGGTTCTAAATTAATTTAGAAGTCAAAAGATGACCCTCTTTGTGACATTCTCCTCCTACCAAATTGCGTATATATCTCCCTCACCCACCCTCTCCCTCTCCCACAACCACAATGCAATAATCAAGAAACCACTTCCTCTTACTTGTTAAGTTTCCTCTCTCCAAAACCTCCTCTTTCACGCCCCCCCCCCCCTCTCAAGTCCCAACTCCCAAGAGATGTTGGGGAAAAAGATTGGCTCGGTCAAGAAACTAGCCAAGAAGGTTAAGGTGCGCGAGCCCTCGCACTACGAGTGCCTGCTTAGGGATGGTGAAGAAGCATCCACCACGACTCCCACCGGTTTTTTCGCCATCTACGTAGGAGAGGAGCGGCAGCGATTCGTGGTGCCGACCGGCTACCTCTCGCACCCTCTCTTCAAGATGTTGTTGGAGAAAGCCTCCAACGAGTTCGGGTTTGAGCAAAGGGACGGGCTTGTGGTTCCATGCAGTGTCAACGCTTTTCAAGAGGTGGTAAGTGCTGTGGAATGCTGCAATGGGAGGTTTGAATTTGGGCACTTGGTTGAGGAGCTTATGTAGATTTAGATGGTAGAAGTAAACGCTCTAATGCTTAGGAAATCTCAATCTCTTAGCATGGGATTATGGATCCTTGAATCAATGTCGTAGGGCGGCATGTATAGTTACACAATGAGTTTCACCAAAATGGTGTTGCTAGTTTTGATCAAATGATAGTCAGATTTGGTTTGTGCCTACATTGACATATGAGAAAGTGAAAAGAAAAAAGAAAAGAGAGACAGAAGAGGACCATTTCCAAAATACTAGGTGGAGTTGATAAGAGGCTCAATGAATCTATGGCAGCCAGATCCTAATCTCATTTATGGTCTTACATGCAATCTGTAGAGAGGTTACAATGCTTTTAGCAAATCCACTTTGGCTTCTATGGTCGCGCCTTCAACCTAGCCAAAAGAGTGGCATTTACTCAGCAAAACAGGAAGAACAAAAGCGCATTCAATTGCTTAATCTGAAAACTACAGCTTTCAAGAAAGAATAATCATGTAATGCTCCTGTTTTTGGGACTAAAGCTGAACATAGCCAATGTTAAAGGTAGTTGTTAGCGGCAAATCTGGACTTGATGCTTTCTAATGCCTTCAGCCTACTTTTTAAAGTACTTTCACGTTGAATGGTAGGTGACTGGTTATATAGTATCTTTAACCAAAAGCTTTTAAGTTTTTGTGAACAATGTAAGACCTGAAAAAACCCAAGGGAAGGATAGAAGAACAAAATAATTTTACATAGCATGGAGTAATATTCAAAACAAGAACCGCAATAGAACTCAACAATAACATCTTTGTGCAACACACCATTATAGTGTGTTTGTGAGTTCTTTTTAAAAGAGAAAAGAGAGGAAAAGAACGGAAAGTGGCTCCTTTCCTTTATTTTCTCTAGTTTGTGAG
This sequence comes from Escallonia rubra, assembly GCA_033065855.1. Classification (NCBI taxonomy): domain Eukaryota; kingdom Viridiplantae; phylum Streptophyta; class Magnoliopsida; order Escalloniales; family Escalloniaceae; genus Escallonia; species Escallonia rubra. The sequence continues at coordinate 172,353 of JAVXUO010001104.1, read as the reverse complement.
TTTTTTTTTTAAGGAGAGAAAATGGAGGAAAGTTTGGACTTCATTTATCTTTTCTCCCGAAATTGGAAAGAAACGGAGAGAAAAGAAACTCTCATACGTAAATTTTTAATAATGCCCATATTACCCTTGAGATAATGAAGAATATATTTTTAATGACTAACTTTCTTACAAGAACTTACCATGTCATTTACAAACATATGATTGTTTTAGATGTTAAAATTGACTGACTGATTGTTTTGCTCCTGGAGTGACATTAATTAGATTTGGATGTTTGTAGTCAACTCATGGCTATTTTTTGTTTTTTCTATTATGCGTTAATTAGTGATGTACGACTTATTACATCAGTATAATATGAACTTTGTACAATGTTATTGATGGCTAGTTCATTTTCCCGTCAAATTCATGTTTTTAGGATCATACATTTCTAGTTTTTATTAGAATTATCACGATGTAGTATGTTGCTGGCCCATCCTGGCTGTACACTACCAATCGCTCGTGGGACCCATTTTCGCTACACATCAACATATTCAACAGTCAAAGTTCAACACTCCCAAGACGGTCAAACCAACACGCACTATCTAGTCACGTATGCACTGCTCCCTTTTTTCATAAAATCTCAAAGTGTTCGAACTCGAACCTCCTCCCCAACCTCAAGGGGTCGGCTCCCCGTGCTTAAGAGGACAGCGTCCCCGCCTCAAGGGGGTCGGCTTCCCCAAGCTCAAGGAGTCGGCCTCCCCACCCTCAAAGGGGTTGGCTTATCCGCCTCAGTGGGATTGGCTTCCCAGAGATCAAGGGGGTCGGACTACCTTCTTTTGTACCTCACTCCCTGGGGACTCCATTACAAGAAAAATCATTTTTAACGACGAATTTTTAGCACCGGAACAACGCTAAGAATGACCTTTAGCGACGGATTTGTCCGTCCCCAAAATATTTAGCGACGAACTTATACAGCTGATAATCCGTCGCTAAAAGGTTTTTTCAGAATTTTTTATTTTCAGTCAAATTTTAGAAATTGTTTTAGCGACGAAATATTAGCTCGCTAAAAGTAATTTTTATGATTTTTAGCGACGAATTCTCATATGTCGCTAAAAGCTCGTCACTAAAAAGTGTTTAAAAGCAAACTAAAACCCTACATCTCTTTCTCCAGCCGCTCACTCATTTTACCTTCTTATCTCTCTTTTGCTCTCCCCCCCAACTCTCCAAACCTCGCCGCCTTAATCAGCCCACCAATCTTCATGTCTTAGGTTTCTTTCTAGTCCAAGCCATGGCAGGAATCCAACTGCCGCCAGAGAACAACGACGCCTCACAGGCGTGACTTATGGCCACCGCCGATCTGATCTCTGACGACAACCGGTCCGTCATCGTGGACTGGCGATCCATCAAGAGCGACTACGGCAGCACCCTCGACGACGACGCCTCTGATGCCCTCTCCGCCGCTCCTTACCGCACCCCCTCCTATTACAGGTTGCCTATTCTTATGATTATTCTCATCCAATGCGCTCTTTTTTCCCTGATGGTTCGAGCATTTTAAATTGAAAGAGATTGATGCGACTATTTGATTTAAAGCCCTAAGTTTTTTGTTGAGTTATGGAATGCGTTACTGTTGAATTTTTTTTTTTTTTTGATGAAAATTTCCTTTATTTCATGTAAGCTCAATCGATTTACAAATAGTACTCACTGTACATACATTTTGCTTTTGTAAAGCCTATTATATCACATCAGCTAAATTCTACTCTTTATACATTCACTTATGCCTACCAAAATTGAATTAATCTATATTCAATACTTTATGAGGGTCTAGTTCCCAAGCTTGGCACAGCTCCCTGTTTTTCCCCATGAACACAGCTCTATTCCAGCTATAGACTCTGAACTTTATCCATTGTTGGATGACATAGCAGCACCCTTGAACATCTGCACACTTCCTCTCAAAGATTCTGGAGTTTCTCTCTTGCCAAATACCATAAACAGTGGCTGCAACAGCCAATTTGCAAAGCTTTGCTTTAAAGCTTTTCCCCCTGAAGCTACCACTTGTTGTTTGTAAGAATTGAGACCATGAGGATAAGCTGATATTAACCTGCAATTTCCTGAGTACCAAGGACCATAATTCTTGAGCAAATTGGCACTTCATAAATAGATGCTCACTAGTTTCACAATGATTCCAACATAGCACACATCTATCATCTTATGTAATCTGCCATTCCTTTAGCTTATCTTTTGTTCTCAAACCACCTTTGCATAGCAGCCATAGAATCATTGCACACTTAGGTATATGTCCTGAGAACCATATTAGCTTCCACCAAGGAACTTGAGGAGCTTTAGTTCTAGTAGCCTCTTATGCTGTCTTAATGGAAAATATGCCACTGGGGTGTTCAGTCAATTTGACATGATCTGGTTGTGTTGTGTCAGGTCTTGGTGTTTCTGATAATAGCTGGCTCAATGCTCTTAACTCAATTGATCTAATGCAAGGTAATTTCCATGCATTATTATGGATTATGGAACACACTCTGCTGTCTAGGCTCAGGCCAGCATCATAAGCTACTCTCTGTCCAAACTTTTCAAGCAAAGTATGTTCAGAAATCCATCTATCACACCATAGCCATGTATCTTTCCCATCACCAATTACATATCTAAAGAAATGACAAAATTGATTCCTGATTTTCACAATTTTCCTCCATGTCCATGAGATATTCACTGGGGGTTTAAATGTCCAAATATGTCCCTGCTTGATGACATATGTATGACACCATTTAACCCATAGTGAATTTTTTTTATGCGCCAAGTCCCACAAATGTTTGCATATGGCTGCCTTGTTCTATTCGTCCAATCTCTTCAAGCCAAGTTCCCCTTCTTTTCTTGGAAGACACAAGTCTTTCCATGCTACTTTTGCCCCTGTGCACTTCACATCCTTCCCATGCCATATAAAGGCTCTAATTTTCCCTTCTATCTGCTTGATGATTCTTTTTGGGAGCACAAAAATTGAACACCAATATACATGCATGCTTACCAAAACTGATATAGCCAGCTGTACTCTACCAGCATATGAAAGATAATGTGTAGTCAAACTTGAGATTTTCCTGGTAACTTTATCCACACCAACACCTTGCAATCACTGTATTGGAGCTTGGTAGAGATCTAGGGGACCCCTAAGTAAGTAACTGGGAGCTTACCAAGAGGTATGCCAATTATCTCAGCTAGTTGGTTTGCACTTCCTTCATCCACACCTGTTGTATATAGTGCACTTTTGTTAAGATTGGGTGCCACAGTGCTTCAAACTCAGTGATCACCTGTTTAAGAATCTCCATAGAGCTTTGATTTGCTTTAGCCATTAGGAACAAGTCATCAGCAAAGCTCAGGTGGTTTATATTCATATCTTTGCATTTTGGATGAAATGAGAAGCTAGATTGTTGTGTATAATCATCCAGCAAACCTGTGAAAGCTTCCATCATTAGGATGAAGAGATATGGGGAGACATGATCACCTTGTCTCAGGCCTCTTGAGCTAGTGAAAAATCCATCCATGTTCCCATTAAAGCTAATAGAAAACCTTGCTATAGTAACACATTTCATAATCCATCCCACAAATTTAGGAGGGAATTGCATTACTTCCATTACTGTCTTCAAGTCCAGCGAGTTGTATTTAAGTAGCTTTTGATTACCGACGATGACTGTATTTAAGTCCAGTGAGTTGTAATGAATGTTCTTGACAATGTTAAGTTCATATTCGGTACTGGCTTTCTTGTGAATGCTTGGTGAGCTTAGGTGTGTGACTAGAAAGCGTACTGTGAGTGTGGAGGGCTACTTGGAATGACTTTCACCAACAATTATTATGAGCATAACTAGATAGTTTCCTCACAGGAAGATGAGCTCCGTTGGAAAAGTTTATGAATACCTACTATATATGACCTTTATATGCTACATATATTTATTTGCATTTTAGAGCTTTGGTCAGTTCCTAAATTTTCTTGTCTATTAGATTCCTCCGTTAGGCCTCCTATATCATGGTGGGGGACTTCAATTCTGTGAGATCATGATTAATAGTATAGTGCCCTGGGGCTTGGCATGACAAAATTAACGACTAGTCTACGTTTTGTCATAATATGGTTTTTGTGTTTTGCATACTTTCGTAAGTGCCGATATTTAAGTTCATAATAAGAAAAGACTGCATTTAGACCTTTTGTTGAAGACACAGAGTATCCATGATTGATTGGTCACATTTTGTTAGTACATAGAACAACCAATGCATTATTAGGTATGGGCTTCAATTGTTAAAGTTGTGTATATAATGCTTCCTTGGATTCAGACAAACTCCATGAAGACGATAACTTCTGATTATTATCTCATTATTATGTGTGATCATGAAAATAGAGCAGTAAATTCAGCTGCCAATGTGAAGCGGCTTAAGCAGGAAATAGAAGTAAAGATTAATCACCTAAAAATAGAAGTTGGGAGAACAAAACGGAATGTGGCGCATATGCTTTAGAAGTAGTTGATTGTCTACATTGTCATTTTTTATGTGAATAAGACACTTGAAAGTGTTAACTAAATTGTCATCCTTGATAAATTAATTGAATTCGTGAATGGTATTCTAATCCTTATTTTGCTTTCGGTGCAGGTTTGCTTAACAAATTGGTTGCTAGTGTTCTAGGATGTGGTATATGATGATGTTATGACACGACTCTTAATTTTTCTATCATTGAAATGCTTGTAATTAACAATATTATTTTTGTCTAATATTGTCTAATGTAATGAAATACTTGTAATTAACAATATTAATTTGTATATCCACTACCAATTTTATTTGAGAAATGATATCAGAGATTGTATATTATGTATAGCTAAATGGTAAGAATGCATAGTGAATGGTGGATGTGTGAATTGCATCACAGGAAACTGGTTTGGAATTTACAAAAAAAATAATAATTCAAAAAAGCCTTATACATCCGTCGCTAAAAGTAAGAAAATAACTCGACTATGTGCTTTTGGTGACGGATCTACTGTCGCTAAACCCTTCATCTTGTAACACTTGACTTTTAGCTACGGATATTCTGTCGCAAAAGTCATTTTAATTAAATTTTGAAAAATACAAAAAGAGAAAATACCTTTAGCAACAGAATAATTCGTCGCTAAAAGTAATTTAATCCGTCGGTAAAGGTATAATGTTTACTGACGGATTTCATAATTTACGTCGCTAATCTTTTAGCAATAGGGTTTTTATCAATGGACTTTTAGCGACAGTGAGTCCCTCGCTAAAAGTCTTTACTGACAGAATATCCACTTTTCGTCACTAAAACTGGATTTTCTTGTAGTGCTCATCTCTTCACCCCTTGGGGGCTTTCTTACGTCACCCTTTTGGGGACTCCTCTCTTCACCCATTGGGAACTCCTTCCCTCACCCCTTGGGGGCTCCCTTTCCTCGGGGGCTCAGCTACCTCACCATTTGTTCTCCCCTCCCTTTGGGAGCTTCATGCTCCTAACCTCCATCATCGATCCCCAGTGCCGTCTCTGGAGTCATGTGCCCCTGGCAAGATGCCCGTCTCCATGACATATTTACTGTGCTTGAGCTCCGTCTTAGCATCACGTGTGTTCGGCACGATGCCTACCTCCGCGACAACCGTCCTCGCACCCTTCGCCGTTCTTGTGTCTCGTGCCCCTGACACGATGCCTGACTCTACTGTGCCCATGCGCTGTCCCTACGTCATGTGCCCTCAGCACAACGCCCAACTCCGCAACACTCGTCGCCGAGCCTGTGCGCTGTTTCCATGTTACATGCCCCCGACATCATAAATATCCAACGCGTCCATGCGCTGCGCTGCTTATACAGTCGCGCCCCCTGGCATCTTGTCACACTACCGCGTCCCTGCATTAGTCCATCTTTTCATCACACCATGCGCACCTTACCTTGGTTGTGGAACATGCTTCGACCCACTCCCCAGAGTGTGCAGCATCCGACGGGGATAAGCGACTCCTCTAGTACACTCTCTGTAAGGGAGCTCTAAGTACTCCGACATGATGACTCTCCTTTCGCCAAGTAGGCGACTTCTCCTGGACACTACCTCGACCCATCAGGTAGATGACTTCTTTGGTAGACTACCTTAGCCTGCTTTGAGTGCTCAGTCAGAAGGACTCACTCACAAGACATGCTTACTCTCTAAGACACTATATTCGTCATGGAGCTCCAAGTGCTCCGGCATGAGCACTCCTCTTCCGCCAGGTAGGCGACTACTCCGGGATACTACCTCGGCCCGTTGGGTAAGTGAATCCTCCATGACACTACCTTGGCATGCTCCGAGTGCTCCGTCAAAAGGACTCACACGCGGGATAGGCTCCCTCTCTAAGACACTATCTCCGCCAGAGAGCTCCAAGTGCTCCGGCATGAAGACTCCCCTTTTGCCAGGTAGGTGATTCCTTCGGGATACTGTCTCGGCCCGTCGGGTAGGCGAATCCTCTGGGACACTACTTGGCGTGTCGGGCATGTGACTTTTTCCGGACACTACCTTGGCCCGTCAGATAGGCGACTCCTCCGGGACACTACCTTGGCGCGCTCCAAGTGCTCTAGCACGAGGACTCACCCGCGGGATATGCTCATTCTCTAAGACATTATCTTCGCCAGGGTATCTGCGTGACTCATCTACATGCTCCGGCATTGGAGGCTTTTCATCAGCACCCCTAAGGACTATGAGCTTGTCACTTCGAGACTAGAGCAGGTCTCTAGAGGGCATTACGCCCAGTCCACCTGGCAATTGGGTGTCAGGCCTTCCCTATCGCTGCCAGGTCCTCGGCGTCTCTCGACGCTTTGTGGGACTCTACAAGGGCTTTGGACTAGCTGCTAGATCAAGAGGTTCTCTGGCTGCACCAGCACTGGGCGGGCCAGTCTTTCCAGACAGATAGAGCGACGCTGTGGGGGGCAAGCCGAGTGGATACGCGATTTGACAGTCCATGTAGCATTGGCGTTTGTGGACCCCCTCTGTGACGTGTCACTCCCGGGGAGCGCCACATGTTGCTTGATGACATCATCATCCTAACCCTTATAAATAGGTAGCTTGAGAACTCATTTAAAGGACAGGAAAACAAAACTCATTCTTACATTCACTTTTTCACTCTAGAATTCTTGCGAGAGAAACACATGGAACTCTAATGCTGGACCTTGATTCTGGACCCAAGCATTGGACTGTGGCTATCGTCGCGTTTTCACCCGTGCCATCACCCTCGCAGATCTGCCACTCCTTATGCTCTGTCTGGGAAGCCCTTGGTCTCTGCTCTTGCTCTGTCCTACATCAGCATACTTAATATTTGACTCAGACTGCATTCCTTGTGGCACTTTCACGTCTACTGCGAACCAACTTCATTGGCATCATAGTATAAGTGTATATACATAATTGGATGTCGTTTCTTTTATTTCCTACCGAACTCAAAAACAAAGGAAATAAATACTTTCTTCTCTCTCTTAAACTCACAAACAAGATGAAGGAAAATTGTCTTCCTTTCCCTTCTCTTCCTTTCTCTTCTCTTACATTATCTTCCTTTCTTTTCTTTTCTCTTCTCTCAGAACTCACACATGTATTATGTTTAAAGTATGACTTGTAAAAGCAAATCTCATAAATTCTGATGTTAAAGCAAATCTCATAAAATAATACTGATGTTAAAGCTAACCAATTAATACCCATATCATAAAACAATTACTCAAACAATACTGATGTTAAAGCAAGTCTCATAAAATAATAGATGGCACGGGATTTAACTTATGTCCTTATTAAAGATCCTAAATAGACTTCAAAACAAGAAATTTTAAAACAACAGCTTCACTTTTATTTTGAAGGATTATTCACCTTCTAAGATAACCAATTAATACCCATCTCAAGTGGACATCTTAAAAGCCCTTTTGAAGTTGTTTGGTTAGAGATGAGAAAATTATAAGTAGCAAAAAGAAAACTACTGACAGCTCCCTCATCTTATTCAATTTTACATAAAGTTTTTGACCCAAAAAAATTCAGTGTCTATCTTGTTGAGCCACAGTGGTAGCTCTATCAAGTGCAATCATAATTTTTGCCAAATGACTGACATATTTTGATTCAGCTTATTAGACTTTGAACTTTTCTTCTTGCCACTCTTTGATAAAAGCCTAAGTGCAGCTGGCACATGCGAGACATTTAATCTGCGAACACCTCCTCACGTTCGTCAAAATATAAAGTATTATGTCATCTTATTCTAACATGTAGTCTATATCATCAAGTGTCATGCCTTCCTTCTTTTTCCAACGGCGGTTTTTACTTTTGCACTTTTAACTGCTTTTCCTGTTGCACGATCTTTTTCAAATATTTCGATCAGAATAGTAAAGCAAGACATTGAAAATTTTTGAACCTATTTTGCATCAGGATAAGTCTAACCATGAAAAACAGAAAGAGGAAATAGGGAAACACGAAAGCTTTACATTTATTCATGCATGTATATAAATGAAGTTTCACATAATTTACCTTAAGCAGTTCCGCCCAAACTTCTGGTGGTGCTTCAATTTTCTTCGCATCCATCCAAAATCACTGCCGTGCCTAAACACTTTCTACACCAATATCCATTATTTTTGTTAAGAGTCTTCAGACACTTCGTTACGTTGTCTTTATTTACCTTATCGGTAAAACGTTCATTCGTTGATTTTACGGCACGACAACATCATATGTTGCATTACTGAAACTCTTATCAGGCTTCTGACCACTTTTTGTCTGGTCAAGTAACACAGAGAACATGTATTCATCCATTTGTTGCGTCCTTGCTAAGTAATATGTTGAACCTTTGTCATCCTCCTCAATTACGTCCATGGTCTAGTCTTGCCTGTCAAAATATTCAATATGTGCCGGAGTAAACCAAACTGAAAATGTAAATAACTTGAAATAATTGTGCAACCTCACATAGGAATCAATATCTAACAAATTCAACGGTTTCAGCAAAAATGAATAGCGATAAAATGCAACGACAAAGTAAAGAATATTTAACATAGCCTTCAAATAGTAACAAGCCTCCTAACAAGTACATTGGAAGAGGACTAACATCCGATCAATCTAACACGTAATCATCCCAAATTCTGTTTGCTATGTTATCCCTCTTTGTTATGCCTTATCTACCATTATCAGATTCGTCCAATCTCCCAAATCAAAAGTTCTCGATCAACTTTTGCTAAGAGTGCTTCATCCGGACCAAACCCCATAAGACAATTATGTTATACAACATGTTAGAACATAGCTTGTTTGTGGATCGAAATCATAATGAGGCTCGATGCCGGTAGCTAAAATAGGTACATTCTTACAATCAAGTGAATTATGATAACAATTAGTGAAAGTACGGTAACTAGATAAATCTTCTTATAAGGTCAATACGCGTTAAAAAATGACTTGAGGAACCTTTAACTTATCTTCCCTATCTAGTTATTTCATTATTCAAGATCCTAACATCTGCTGCAAATCCCTACCATTTAGGCAACACGTTAGTGAATCTTATATCAAAAGTGCATGCTGCCAATACATGTGTCGAAAAGTCCTCTATATATATATATATATATATATATATATATATATATATATATATATGAGAGCTGATCCGTTGATAGCGCTAGCAAAATAGGATAAGTTGCAAACGCAATCTGGCCATCCACGGGCGATCTGTGGACGGTCCAAATCTTTTTTTTGTTGGTTTTTTTAAGTCCGTTCGCTACATTATGTAGCGGATAATTTTTTGACAAAAATACCCTCTGGTTTGAGGCAGTGCCCATCTGCTACATAATGTAGCGGACAATTGAAGCACTACTTTTTTGAATTTTGTTTTTCTCTTTTTCTCTGTCCTTTCTTTCTTTAATGTTCTGACACACACGCACTCTCTTTCTCCCATCAATTTTCTGACTATCTCTCTGACTCTCTCTCCTCTAATGTAGCGGATGGACTTAAAAAAAAAACAAAAAAAAGAGGTTTGGACCGTCCACAGATCGCCCGTGGACGGCCAGATCCCGTTTGCAACTTATCCTATTTTGCTAGCGCTATCAACGGATCAACTCCATATATATATATATATATATATATATAGGGGCCGGATCCACACCCACCGGTGGATAATATCCACCAAACCGCAACAATTTGTTGCGGTTTGCCAATGATGATTTTTTGTGAAAGCCCCACCCCCACCCCCCAAGGTGTTGCGGTTCCCTTTTTTATTCTTTTTCGTGGGCCCCCCCACCCCCCAACCGCAACTCCTAGTTGCGGTTCCCTTTTCCCCTGGCCCCCCACCCCCCGTTCCCGTGGACCCCCCACCCCCGAACTGCAACCGCAATTCCTTGTTGCGGTCCCTTGGTCCCATTGTCCTTTCCTTTTCTTTCTTCCTTTCCAAAAGTCTTCAAGTGGCCCCCACCCCCTAAAGTCCTTTCCTTTTCTTTTCTTTCTTCCTTTCCTAAAGTCTTCACGTGCCCCCCCCCCCCCCCCCCACCCCCTAAAGTCCTTTCCTTTTCTTTCTTCCTTTTCTTCACGTGCTGTTGCGGCCTCCATTTTTTGCCTCCATTTTTTCACGTGGCCCCCACCCCTTCCCAAACTGTTGGATATCGTGCACTTGTTGAAAATTTTCGAAACTTTACAGGACAATATTAGAATTACTGTTAAAATTTTGCATTTTTCTGATATCGTTTGGTATTTTTAATATTTTCTGTAATTTCAGTTCTTTTAAAATTAGTGAAGAGCCTTTAAAAATCATATTAAATTATGGAAAAATTTCAGTAATGTTTTTGTATCACAAAGACAACTCAGTTTCAATTTTGTAAATTTTAGAGTTGATTTGCTATTATTATCCATATCGCATTTCATTTAGCTAAACAGACGATTTTAAATTGATTTCGACACTTTATAACTTTTGATTTTAATTTATGTATTATCCTTGTATATTGTAAAGCTATTGTAAAATTTATGGGACTTTATTTTCAGCTAGAAATAATTAGGGTTAATTACTCACGGACCCCCTGAGGTTTACCCTAAATTACACACGGACCCCCTTACCTTTTGAAAATTACACTAAGCTACATATTTTTATTTTTCCGTTAACAGAGTTAACAAAATTGATGAAATGACGGTCATACCCCTAACAAACAAGTCAATTTACCCTCGCTCTCTCTCTCTCTCTCTCACACACACACACACGGATCAAATTAATGCCAAGGAAAGGTAGAGGCTGGAGCTCTGATCTTTCGGAATGGATCCGAAATTCGAATTTGATCCTTTCGTCCCTGCCCTAACCCCTAGCGGCTTTAGATTTGAGATCAAAGCCGAGGCAGGTGTTTGGGAGGAAGATGCGGATGTAGAGGGAGGTGAGGGGATCGATGTGGATGTCTTTGGTGGTGGCGCCGCCGTCGCCGATCGAACGACGGGTTTGCGGCGACGATCGACTCCTCCGGTCGCGACGAGATGCCGTTGTTATCCAGGCGACAATTGAATCCTCCGACAGCGACGAGACGCCGAACGAGGAGCCGGTGGTCTTCGATGGTCTCCGTTGTTCCCTCTCTTAGTCTATCCCCTCTTCAAAGATCTGCCGAAGGTGAGGCCCGTCGTCACCGGCGGTCGCCAGAGTTGCCGGTGGTCTACCTCGTGGCTGCCGCCGCCGCTCTCTCTCTCAGTCTTTCCCCTGTTCACAGGAGACTACCCATTCATTTCATTGGGTAGGTATAAGTGTACTTTGGGAATTGATTTGTGAGGAGATTGCATCAAAAATAGGGTTTTTCCTGATGAATCTCTCACACAAGTGAGGTGTAGATCAATTCAATCAGGAAGATGTGGATGGAGAGAGAGGTGAGGTCATGTGGATATCCTTGGTGGCGACGTCGCCATCGTCGAACGATGGGTTCGCGGTGGTGATCGACTCCTTCGGCCGCGACGAGACGCCGAATGATGAGTCGTCGTCATCCAGTGAGAGAGAGAGAGAGGCATCCGTGATGCAGCGTGTTCTCCCTTCCCCTGCTCTCTCCGTGATGCAGCGTCGCCAGTGATGGCGGGCAGAAGTGGCGGCGATAACTTGGCTTTTTCTGGTGAGAGGGAAGAGGAACACATAAGGGTATTTTCGGTATATCGTAATAAACCAATGTTGCCCTATTTTTTTCTCACGGTGCCCTAACGGAAATGGGTCTTATGTAATAAAATGACAAACTACAGGGGGCTTAGTGTAACAAAAATTCTTAGGCCAAGCCGTGTGTAATTTAGGGTAAACCTCAGGGGTGCCGTGTGTAATTTACCCAAATAATTATGGTTATTTATAGGTTTTTATTGGGGGTGGGGGGGGGGGGGGGCACGGAAAAAGTAGGAAACAAAGGAAAAAAAAACCGCAACAATTAGTTGCGGTTTGTTTGGGGGGTTGGGGGCCACCTGAAAAGTAAGCCGCAACACCTTGGGTGGGGGAGGGGGAAGGAAGTAATGATGGGGAAGGAAAGGACAAAGGACAAAACACATGCAACCGCAACAAATTGTAGCGGTTTGGTGGATATTATCCACTAGTGGGTGGGGATCAGCCCCCATATATATATATATATATATATATATATATGTATATATATATATATATATTCACTTTATCATTGGCGACTTTTACACGAAAATGTGTTCCATCCATGGCTCCAACATAATGCTTAACACAAAAATGCAAAAACGCAAAACACAATCGCAGTCCAATACATTATGTGTCGAAAATTCTTTTCTCTCTCTCTCTCTCTCTCTGTGTGTGTGTACTTTGACACTTTATCATTGACGACTTTTACACGAAAATGTGTTCTATCCATGGCTCCAACATAATACTTAACACAAAAATGCAAAAACACAAAACACAATCACAGTCCTACACAGTCCCAAACACAACAACGCGAAAAGAAAGTAAAAATATCATACCTCTATAATGTATCGGATTTACGAAATGGCTAGCCCTGCTATCAAACCTCATATGGTCTTTGCATAACACAATGTATATCTTTAGAAGGAGGTGATACAACCACATCAAAGCATACACTGCTTTGGCCATAGGGCCATGAGAATGTTTCAAATTTCTGAACAACATAAAAGGGATGGGGCGACATATACATGTTCTGTTTTGCTAAACTTCACACCATTTCGTCACTAGAAGTTTAAATACAGCTTATAGCGACCAAAGAGTGTACAACTAGAAACAAGGCTTTTGTGTGTGGAAAGTAAACTTGCATGGGCCTGCTAAGAACCAGAATGATCCAACCAGGCCTCGGCCATTAGCCTTTGCTAGAAGACCGTACGTTTGGACGAACAAAGGCGTGTTTGGATCATCATTTTCAAAGCCGAAAAAGAAGCGGCGCCGAACCTGTTCGTGTAATTTACCTTCGCCCTTTCTCTCTGCCATGCTCACATCTAATTTTTCACGTGTATATCGTCAACGGTGAGTGCTTCGTGCTTGTACAGAGATGGCGGCCAAAAATCTACAATGCACACCAAGTGTTTGATAATATTCTGCTTAGAGTTTCTTAAAGATTAGGCTAATGCCAGCACTAAAGCCAAGGCATGTCGTTCTCGTAGGTGGTGGCCGTGGTCATGACTTGAGGAGCTCATTGCTATGTGTAAAAGAAAAATGGCTCAACAATACAAAATTTTGCTTGCGGAAGAGTCATTTTGTCAAGTACATTGAGCTTTATGTCCTGTGTTGCAGGAAGAAACTTTTAGCAACCCCAAAACAAGAGTCAAAGACAGCAGAAGAGCCCTGATGACTTGATTAAATGGTTGAACTCAAGTATGCACGAGGGAAGCAAAACAATATACTTTTGTCCCAATGGTTGCTCGCTTCCATGTTGTCTGGCTGCATAGTTTTCATGTTATGCTTTGTCTGTCTTTCCTTTACAGTTGATCCTTCTGATTGCCAAACATGCAGGAGAAAGTGGAACGGTGATATCGTCTGATGCTTTCGAAAAGTAGGCCAATTGATTCTTGTTCATATGGCAGTATAACAGACTGTCATGTCTTTGTCATATCCTTTATAGTTGTTCAGCTCTAGAAAGCTTTCCACCTGATCAAATAACAATGGTAAAGAACTTGGAAGGCAAGGTGTGGGCTGCCTATTGTAAATTTAGTCGTAACCTCAGAACAACTGTGTTACCTAACTTCAGGACTGAACAATCGAGCAATGATCACATTAGCTCCTTGTGTAAGCAACAGCATTCCATAGAAGCCCTTGAGGCATTTGATTTCTTGCAGAAGTACTCGAACATTGGCATAAACATCAGCACATATGCGCATCTTTTATCTGCTTGCTCGTCTCTGAGATCTCTTGGGCACGGCAGGAAAATCCATAACCATATCATGACATCGTATTGTCAGCTAGATGTTATTCTTTACAATCATATCCTTAATATGTATGGAAAATGTGGTTCATTAGAGGATGCTCGGAAGGTTTTTGATGAAATGACTGAGCGAAACATAGTTTCTTGGACTTCGATAATTGCTGGGTATGCACAGAACGATCAAGGAATTGAAGCAGTAGAATTGTATCTTCAAATGCAACGTTTAGGCCTTATGCCAGATCAATTCACGTTTGGAAGTGCGATAAGAGCTTGTTCAAGTTTGAGTAACATAGAGTTGGGGAGGCAGTTGCATGCCAATGTCATTAAATCAGAATCTGGTTCCCATTCAATTGCACAAAATGCGCTGATTGCAATGTATACAAAATTTGGCCAAATATCAGAGGCATCGGTTGTGTTTTCTCACACCAAGACAAGGGATCTAATTTCATGGAGTTCAATAATTGCTGGGTCTTCACAACTTGGTTATGAGTTAGAAGCTTTATGCTTTCTTAAAGAAATGCTGTTTATGGGAGTTTGGCAACCAAATAGCTCTATCTGTGGCAGTGTTTTGAGTGCTTGTGGCAGTCTCCTACAACCAGAATATGGAAGACAAATACATGGGATGAGTCTAAAGTTCGGACTTGGCCGAGACACTGTTACTGGTTGCTCCCTGAGTGATATGTATGCCAAATGTGGTTTCTTAGGTTCTGCAAAAACTGCATTTTGTCAGATAGATCAGCCTGATTTAGTGTCTTGGAATGCGATTATTGCTGGGTTTGCATATGACGGTGATGTCAACACAGCCATGTCATTTTTTAGCCAGATGAGGCATCTGGAGTTGACCCCAGATGATATCACAGTCCGCTCTTTACTTTGTGCTTGCATAGCCCCAGATATTTTATGTCAAGGCAAGCAACTACACTGCTACATTATTAAGATGGCTTTTGATTTAGATGTTCTGGTTTGTAACACTTTACTTTCAATGTACGGAAGGTGTTTGGATCTTTTTGATGCATTTAGAATATTCAATGACATAAGATACTATGCGGATTTAGTATCATGGAATGCCATTCTTACTGTATGCATGCAGCACAACCAGGCTGTAGAGGTACTTACGTTATTCAAACTGTTGCTCCACTCTCAAATTAAGCCTGATCATGTTACTTTAGCAAATGTACTGGGGGCTTGTGGTGAACTAGCCTCTTTAGAAATGGGCGATCAAGTTCACTGCTATGCCATGAAAATTGGTCTCCTGCTCGGCATCTCTGTCACTAATGGAATAATTGACATGTATTCCAAGTGTGGAACCATTGGAAGTGCTCGAAGGCTCTTTGATTGCATGCAATATCCTGATGTTGTCTCATGGAGTAGTTTGATTGTTGGGTATGCTCAGCTTGGATATGGAGAAGAAGCTCTCAAGCTCTTTAGGAAAATGAGAAGTTTGGGCATCAAGCCTAACCAAGTAACTTATGTTGGGGTTTTAACCTCTTGCAGTCATGTTGGACTGGTGGAAGAGGGATGGCATTTGTACAACACCATGGAAACGGAACATGAAATTGTACCTACTAGAGAGCACTCTTCGTGTGTGATTGACTTACTCGCTCGTGCTGGATGCATAAAAGAGGCAGAAGCTTTTATTACTCAATTGCCTTTCATTCCGGATATTGTGGTCTGGAAGACTCTGCTAGCTGCCTGTAAGACCTATAACAATGCCGAGGTAGGAAAGCGGGCTGCGGAAAATATATTGAAAATTGATCCGTCTAATTCTGCTGCTCATGTGTTACTTTGCAATATATATGCTTCTACGGGTAGTTGGAAGGATGTTGCTAGTGTCCGAAGCTTGATGAAAGAAAAGGGCATCAAGAAAGTACCTGGTCAGAGCTGGATTCAAATGAAGGACAAGATGCATGTTTTCTCAGCAGAAGATGGTGTGCATCCGAAAAGGCAGAAAATGTACTCAATGCTAGAGGAGTTGTGGTTGCCGATGCTGGATGCTGGTTACGTTCCACTGTGGGAATAAGATTATCAACTGAATAACTATGGAATAAATTAGTAAAGATTACATCCAGATCTTTGGATACAAGTTGATCCCCAAACTTCTACCCAGCTTTGATTGAAATGGAGATGCTCGAATCCATCGAGGTTTCTGCTGCTTCCTTGTATGTGTTTTGGGCTTTTAAAAACTACTACTAACACCAAATTTGAATAGCTATTTTGACCCAACTGCGCAAAATCAATATAATTTAGTACTGTATCTGTTTATTGATTTTCTATAAAAAACCATTTACATCATGAATATTGATTTGACTTTAGGGGGAAAGGTGTAATGCAAAAAAGGGTGACGACTGTGCGCGAACTACGGCGCTTGTTGTCTAGATCTGAATTCCCTCCTGTTGAAGCTGCACTTAAAGCTGGAGCAATACCTCTTCTTGTGCAGTGTCTTTCCTTTGGCTCCCCGGATGAACAGGTGCAAAGGATTTGTTGTTGTTTGTATGACATAGGAAGTACTAGACTTTTGTGCGTATGTGAGAAAGAGTTCTGATTATCTCCCCACTTATCTTTTCTCTCAGCTGTCGGAAGTCGTCGTAAAACAAATATTTAATTTTCCAGGCTTGTAGTGGGGGCATAAGAATAATGAGTCATGCTGATCTATAGTTGCTCAATAACTTGGTTTTAATATCACCATTTGTGCGCCAATCTACCTGTAGCACTAAAACTGGTCATGCAAAAAAAAAAAAAAGTTGCATCAATACCCTCAGTATTGTTTCTCCCGACTGAAGAGCAGGGAATTATGCTTTGTTTGTTCTTAGAGCTGGTAAAATAACCAATCTGATTATTAACTTTCCGTTCCTCCATGTTCACCATAACGCAGTTGCTTGAGGCTGCTTGGTGCCTTACAAACGTAGCTGCAGGGAAACCTGAAGAAACAAAAGCTTTGATGCCAGCATTACCATTGCTTGTTGCTCATCTTGGAGGTTGGTGATGTTTTGTCTTGCCTTTTGTAATGAAATAGCTGCAGAAAAAGTTTATTTAATGAACTTTGACCTCAGAATTAGTGTAGCGGTGACATTAAGGAAGTTTGAAAAGCTGCCCCGTCAGATATACCATTGACATCGTTTAACTCCAAAGACAACATTTCTGCCATCAATATAAATTGATTATAGCATACAGGAGTCACCAATTGCCTAATTAGTACGTTGTAATTTTAACATCGTTGTAAGAGATGCATTTGATTTTTGGATCTTGAAATGCTGTTATTACTCCTAGAAAGCTTTTGTTTCTGTGAGATCTCACTCGCACTTCATCTTTTCTTTCTGTACCATTCCATTTTGTCTCAACAAAGTAAAGGTACATTTCTACTAAAATGGAAGTATCCTAATCTTTCTCTCTGATCTCTTATTATTAAGACTAAAAATTACCGGAAGCAGCAGTGCGTAGTAAGTACATTTGGCAGCTAATGGTCATTAGTTCCAAGCACTCCAACAGCCTTGAGATAAAAAAATTTCTTGATCCTCCAGGTTCTGTGTCCAATAAGATCTTCAAATACTGAAGGATCTCAAACAAGACATCTTTTTCTATCTTGCTAGAATACAGCTTGCCAAGTTTTCGCTAGGAATTCTTTCAGACAGACCTTGCTAGAAGTATTCAAGTGCTTCTTTTTGAATGGGTTTATAATCCTAAACCAGTGTCCAGAATCTTTGTGGTCTATATTTGTACATGTCGAGAGTATTTTCTATCAGTTCTGTGGTATTTTCTATATATTCGAAACTGGTTACTCCAGGAATTCCAATCGGAAGAAAGCTGAATAATGCTGCTGTCTCCTTTTGTAAGAAGTTAGAATCCCATGTTGGTCAGGAAAAGAATATATAAGCTTTTAGTTAAATTTTGTTTCGAGTTCTACTATCTTTCCAATCCATATTTTTTCTCCTTCTTTATTCTTTTCAGCATCTAAAATTCTTGCTTTCTGTTTTCTAGTCTGACCAGTCTAATGCACTTGATGTGTAGAAAAAAGTTCATTGAACTGTTGCTGAGCAGTGTGCATGGGCATTGGGAAATGTTGCTGGTGAAGGAGAGCAGTTGAGAAATGTTCTGATATCACAAGGAGCCTTACCACCTCTAGCAAGAATGATGCTTCCAAACAAGGGTTCAACTGCAAGAACAGCTGCTTGGGCATTATCTAACTTAATCAAGGTCCGTAGTCTCTCGTTAACAATAGGAATAGAAGTCTTACATATCTTCATTAAAGAAACTATTTCTTACCGGTTGTTCTAAAATTGATACTTAATATGCGAAACAAAGTGGAGATCACATAGAACTATTTTAATCACGTGTCTACAAGACAAACTGTTTAAATTGATTGGACTTTCTTTAACCCTCTTTTGTGGATGCTTTTATATTCGCTAGTTCTTTGCCATAATGCTTTTCCTATATATTTAGATGTAAATAATGGTCCAGTATTTGGATGTAGGGACCGGATCCGAGAGCTGCAACAGAGCTTATTAGAACTGAAGGGGTATGTGATGCAATCCTTCGGCATTTGAGGAAATCGTAAGTCAATGCTAAATCTGGAATCGTAATATGTTGAATGATGTGAAACGATCCTTGTGCTTGGCTGAACACCTTTAGTATTTTAAGTGAAGTACTGGTCAGATGATAGCCAGTCTATTAGACATTATTAATCTATATTGTTTGCTCCTTCTAAATAACTCTGACTGCATCTTTTGACCCCTCCTACCTTCTTGACTGTCTTATTAATCTTCCTATTTATCAACTCCACATGAAAATTGGTAAGACATCTAGGACCTGATAGATATTTCAATCTGACCCTCTTAGAAATTTATCTTCAGTTAACAACATGCCAAAGTGCGCATGCACCCTCCACCTATTAGTGGTTGTGATATTCTCCATATTGAAGCCACTTATTTTAAAACCTGTGCATTGTGAAGGAAAAAACTGCTCAGACAGTTGTGCATTGAGAATTACTGTGTGTTTAGGATTAGTCTTTAGCAATTGCTTGTGTGTTTGCATGATAGTGATGTCATGTCTTCCACCTACTATGGCATACTTCTGTAGTTTATGGCCTTATACATATTAATTTGTCGTGCTTGGCTTAAGAAACCAATTTGATGGCTGTTTCATATTAGTTACTCTGGTTTTCTTTTTTCTTGAATTTTATCAAATAACTTGACACAATCAGGGATGAAGAGTTGGCAACTGAAGTAGCATGGGTTGTTGTGTATCTCTCTGCGCTTTCAAGTGTTGCTAACAGTATGCTGGTGAAGAGTGATCTCCTTCAGTTGCTTGTGGATAGATTGGCAACGTCAAATAGTTTGCAATTGCTTATTCCGGTATTAATGAATGACTGAATTATCTTTTATTTTGACCTCTTGCTTGAATTTTTGTTTTCTTTTTACCTTGACCGATATACAAATCCTATAGGATGCAGGTCAAGACTTGTCAGTGTTATTTGCCAAATATTGTGAAGGCTAATGTTGGTATGCTGTTGTTTCATCTTTGAAACAATCACGGCCATGAAATATAAAGCTCGTGTAGTCGAGTCAAAGCTAGGGAGTTCTTCCTTGACTCCAGGTTCCATGTGTCATGTCATTAACGTGATCTGTTAGACTTTCCTGTTCTTGATAGAAAAGGAGACACCATTTTAGTTTGCATTTTGCAGAGAAGAAGATGGGACACCAAGTTGGCAAAGATATATCTAACAGATCCTAATTGGTAGATAAATATTTAAAAATTTTCGGACTGAAGCTAGATTTGTTTTTAGATGAAAGGTAGCAGCTATATGACTTATGGAGTTTGCGACTAATACACGGTACGAATCATCAAGCTACTAGTTCTGCACAATAATCTACTGTAAAAGGTCATGATCAGAAAGATCTGTTAGAATATATATGAGACATTATTATTGACCAAACTTACAAAGATAGGAATAGTTGAATTATCAGATAAGGCTTTCTTTAAAATGCTTTTTCACGGTCATGGAAGGAAATATGTGAAGTTACAGCTGAGGAATTAAGATCTTCTAGTCTATAGCCTATAGTTAGGTTGAGGCTTTTGGTGCGTATATCTATGTGTCGCTTCAGTGATATGAGTAACACCTGCAGCAATAATTTCTAAAGTTTGTAAAGAAAATATATTTGCAAGATGTGCACTAGTTTTGACAAGTAGTTCTCTTACAGGTACTACGAAGTTTAGGTAATCTCGTGTCGTGGCTGGTGATGCTCAGATAGCTAATGTTGTTCTTACTGCTGGACAGGAAATTACAGGCTAATTTCTGATGTTTTGTGGTTGCCTAAGATGGGTAACTGTTTGTTCGCCACGTTTCTTTTTCAAGGAACTGACTTTTGGCATTTGTAGTTAATGTTATAGCAGCTTTAATTAAATGCCTGAAAAGCGAGCACCGCGTCTTGAAGAAGGTATTTACATATCTGTTCGTATTGATGATATTTAATGTGATCACGTGGTCTCACGAAATGCTCTGCACGCTTCTGTAGGAAGCAGCTTGGGTGCTATCAAATATAGCTGCTGGTTCTGTGGAAGCAATTGATATATTCAAGCCAGGCTGTTCCGGTGTTATTACGACTTCTCTCAGCACCACCATTTGACATTAGAAAGGAAGTAGCATATGTTGTAGGTAACCTTTGTGTTGCCCCAGCTGAAAATGCTGGGAGGCCGAGTTTGATTCTGGACCACTTAATTTCACTTGTTCAAAGAAGATGCCTTCCTGGGTTCATTGATTTGGTTAGATCTGCTGATACTGAGGCTGCAAGACTAGGACTCCAATTCATGGAGCTGGTAAGTAGTTTCTTATGGTCCATAAATCCATTTTTCCAGTGGCTTCCCTCTTTTTCAAATCTTTGGTTTAGCAGGAAAAATACCTCCAGGATTCTCTGGTTATAGCCATGCTCTCTCCCGCTCCCACTCCAAATCTAACTATACTAGTGAACAACCCACCCCCCAATGAACCTTGCACCCATTACGGCTCCAGCCCATGCTTCATGCCACCAAGAAACTCTTGTCTTGTAGTAACTTTAAGATTAGTTCCCTCTTTTATCCTCAGCAGTCACTTATGTTTCTCTTACCTTATCAGCTAAAAATAGTTTTGAGCATGCACTGCATCACGTTTGAGTTAGAATGCACAAGACTGCTTTGCATCTGTTATCTTTAGATTGTTACATCTGGGTCCACTTAGATCACGAAGGTAAGGGATGTCATATGAAATTCTTGTGTATCAAGTAATTCATGTTTTAAGAAGAAGATTAGTTGGCTAGTCTGGTGACTGGTTACCCTTGGAAAACCTTGGCTCCAAAACCATGAGCTTTATTTTTCTTGGGAGGTGGCAAAAACTTAAAAAGGGCCTGATACCCGAGTCTCGTTATGCTTGTACTACGTGTATGTTGATTACCTGAGAGCTGGATATGTGATACTTGGCGTGCATAACAACAGAGAATATATAATAACAAATGTGAGATTGATGAGAGATGTTTGTTGAAAGACCAATGCGTTATGCTTGCACGTGGTGTAAATGAGCGCTGCTAACTCCATTGAACACATTAGCGGTGATTCGTTCATAAACACCTTTATGTTGCAGAGCTTAATCGATAGGCATTCACATGACGAGCAACAAACAGCACCACACCAGGACATTTTTCATGCTTCCTCACAAGTTCATCGACATTTTTTGTGCAATGCTCTGTGATAAGAACAGTTAAATTTGTTTTGAAATAATTACTGGCTACAAACTTTTTATTCAGTAAACTTAAATGTGCTTGGATTTTGGTTACGTGCAGGTTCTTAGAGGGATGCCCAACGGTGAGGGTCCAAAGCTTGTTGAGAGAGAGGACGGGATTGATGCCATGGAGCGCTTCCAATTTCATGAAAATGAAGACCTCAGAAACATGGCTAATGAATTGATTGACAGGTACTTACTTTGGGGAGGACTATGGGCTCGATCAGTAGAAAGGGCACTGAGTGGCCGAGTGGCGCATGGTTTTATACACACACTGCCTTGTATGTTTTGTACAAGGTGATCAGTCTTGAATTTATCCAGTTGTTAATGCACAGGGTAGAGGTAAGGATGGCACCAAAGGGTCTACACCATGTATTTTTGCTGTTTCACAACTGCAAGGAATCTTGTCTTTAGAAGTGCTGTTGTCAATATTTGTTTTTTTTGGTGTACGTGTGCTGGGTACAGAATAGAAGAGATTTTGCTTTCAATGGTTTTAGGGCCATGTAACGCGACTTCATCGCAATCACCTCAACTTGGCTTTGCAGTCTTGATGTATGATATTTGTGCTAAGGCAAAAATGCAAACTTCATCGGATTCATCGCAGAAAATAAGAGTGCAGCATTTCTACGTGGAAGAACATCGTCAAACATTCCGTACGATTCCACAAGATCTAGATTCTAGCCAATTCAAAGGGTCTTCTCACCAATCCAGATTCCACCGATTCAGAATCTCAGATTCGATGACTGAGAGAAAGATTGTAGTTTCTTTAGTAAACCAATCTGATTCCTCACTGTTTTCAACGTCAATAATCTGAATTCAGTTGAGTCTTTCCGTCTACCAATCCTTTGCTGCTGTACAACACATCCGTTGTAATAGAAAAATATCGCCAAATGAATTTTCGCAAGAAGAGTGTCGCTATAAACTTTGATAACATCGACAAAACACTTTTAAATCTGTTACCGCATCTCTAGGATCAAATCACTTGTTTCAACCACCATTATCACCTACCAAAAAAAAAAAAACGCAAAAGTAACTGTGGGACCTTTCATCTCCGACAGAACTTGGACTTTTTTGTTGTTGTTGTTGTTGTTGTTGTTGTTGTTGTTGTTGCAACGATCATATTTTTGTTTTTCTTTTCATTTTGCTTTAAAGAGGATCTGTGAAGACATAGAACCTGGCCAAATGGGTTGGACCTCGGATAGCAGTATCAATAAGTTAATAATCTCTGATTAAGTGATTATTAATAACTTGCCAAGGAACCAACTCCGTTCCACAGGCTATACTCCCTATATTTTAATACTTCATAACATAAACATATGTTTTTTGTGAATTACATATACATTACGTTAATATTTTTTTCTCTTATATTTAATCAATATAGCAAATATATTCTAATACTTCATAATTAATAATTTTTGAAAATTCAAGTATCGTTATTAACTATAACATAGCATATTTACATACATAGATGTAATTCACGTAAATAAAATGTTTATTTCAGAATTTTATATCAGTAAGTCTTTCCCTTTTGTGTTACGTAGTAACTAATTAAAAAGAAAAAGAAACATACTCTAAAAAGTCAATCACGCAACATAGAAACAAATAAGTACAACCTTTCAAAACTAAACAGCTCTCAAGTTTCCATCGAAGTGGGAATTTTAGCAAAAGCAAAAAGGTCCGAAGGACTAACAACCTTCATCCAGTATGCAACTCCGGAAAAAAAATAGCATTAGTCCTTGTAGTAGGAAAGAAGAAAGCCAAACAAGCCATTTCTTCACCCTTTACTATAAAGCTTCTTGCGAGGAAGCCCTATGGCCTTTGTGCCTTCCATCTTTGAAGGACATAACCTCGGGATCGCTCTCCCGGGAGGCAGTCGGTTTTAGCTCCATACCCCCACTAGCATAACCTATAATACCCACCTAAAGTGGGGCATTTTTGGTCCGAGTGCTTAGCTGCTGCTGGAAGGCACAGCTCACAAGCCTTGTGATAAGGCAAGAGCGGGAGTTTCGCTGTCTTGGGTGTCGGTAGCGCAATCGGTCCCGAGTTCTAACGCAGCAAGATATCCTCTTTCCATCCTAGTTTACTTTTGTAGGACGAGGAATCCGTCCTCAAATGTTAAGGAAGCAACTCCGTGTTTGGTGGGTTGGCTCCAAAAGAGGCACAATTTTAGACATTTAAAGTCTCACAGGGAAAATGGTTCTGCTGATCTTGTGGCAATTGAAGCTGCAATTCCTATAATAAAAGAGGTAATAAACAAGTAAGAACTATGAGACATTTTTAGTGTGGACGAGACAGCATTATTCAATTCCATGGCTCCTGACGCTTGGGGGAAAGAAATATTTGTGAAGTTAACTGACTTCAAGCTATGCAATGGACAACAACTGCTGGTAATCAATATGTTCGACGACCATAGCTAACTGTTGGTTGCATGGCTCCTTTTAAATTGCATGTGATGATGATGGCAGAGCCCTTTCTTAAGAGTTCGACATTACCAAAAAGAGACGATTCAGAAGAGGAACTTATAGAGGAAACTTTAGCAGCCCAAGTAGCCATGCTTCGCATAAGAGATTCTATAGGCATAAACATGCTTGTTCATCCAACATTTTGAGGAAATTGTGCACCAAACTTTTTCAGATAAGGAATTGCTTGCACTTGGGGATGAAGGTGAAGCTGATGCTGTGATAGCTAGTGATGGTGAAGACGAAGGAAGTAAGAATGATCTATTGCCAAATGTTGCAGCAAAAGACTTGCTAGCCTCTACCAGCATGATCAGGTGTGTTGGAAAACGAACAAAGATTCAAAAGACGCCAACCCCAAACCCACCCCCGCCCCCACCCCAAACCCACCAAACCAAAGAATACCTCAATAAGAAAGACATCAAATAACAAAGATTCAAAAGACGCCTGACTAGAACCTGCCAATGATCTTGGCTAAGAAAAGAACTCACAAAAGTAAATCCAATTCCATTATTTAGATTGATAGAAAAAGAAGTATATGAATCAACTAAAAATCAAAAAGAAAAAGATTCGATAATCAGCAATCAGGTAATTCATGAATCATTTAATCAACCTCGATCTACAAATTGGGCAAACGATTCACTGATAGAAAAAAAAATGAAAAATCTGACTGATAGAACAAACACAATCAAAAATAAAATAGAAAGAATTCAAAATGAGAAAAACAAAGTAACTCCAGAAATAAATAGTAGTGCTAGCAAAACAAGTTATAATGTAGAATCACCAAAAAATATTTGGCAAATATTTAAAAGAAAAAATGCTCGATTAATCAACTTATATAGAACATAGCCGCGTCATGACCAACTACCTCAATACCCGGGAAGTCGCTCAGATGTCCATGATCTTTCATATGGAACTGATGATGGGGGAAGTCGAACAGATCGGAAATGGTACGCTCATCACTGCCAGATATCAAGATATCATCAACAACGACAGCTCTCTCATGGTGGTAGACTTGATTGGACGGCATATATAGGGGGGCGCTCAAATGGGTAAAAATGCCTTTGTTAGTATTAAGGACAATGTGCTGAATATCCTGTAGGTTCATTTCTTTATAACTCAAGTATTAGAAGAATGATGATGAGGCTTCTGTAGATGATATCCATTATGTGCATAAGTCTTGTTCAAAGTACTCGAATGTCGGGGTGGCGGGGAGGAGTGGAGGACAAGCTAATGCTGCTATGTACTTATATAACCCCATATATGTAGGGCAGATCTTGGTGAAATCATATTGTTACCACTACATCTTAAGGGAAAGTAAGGTCTGTCAATTGAACAGAGTGTTTTTGGATTATAACGTGGTATTATCCAACAAAAAGTGCCACAGAGGCTGGAATTCAAGTACATAGGAGGTATACATACACTAAAGAGTAATACTCCCCCCACTCTATTTGAACCATGAAAGAAAGGATTCATCAAAAAGGCTCAGAGGGAGTGAAACCCAAGTGCCATATATACACCGAAAGGAAGAAACACCCACTACATACCTCACAAAATTAAAGCCAAGAACGGAGGGGCACACAATTAAACTATACGACAGCCCAAGAACGGAAAATAAACAACAAACTCCAAAAATGACTCCTCAGACTTGGAAATTCTTTCCTAAGCTAGGGAGAGAGGAATTCACCGTCTTTCCCTCTCCTTCCATTTCATGTTATAGCTCACAAAGGCTACTCCAAGATGCATCTCCGATCGAGTTCTATTTACCTCCTCTCATACACCGGCACTTTTGTCCCAATTGGGCCTCTCGAGTTGGCACGAGAACATCTCTAGATAACTACTAGAATGTTACACATGCATGCAACTAAATTGGACATGTCTTATTCATGGAAACCGAGGGAATAGGTCAAACTAAGACCAATGTTTAGCATATATGTGCAACAAGCCAACATCAACGCTCAACCGACCCTGAAGTCAAACCATAACTCGTTTAACCGAGCAAAAACCATATGAGTTCCAAGCAAAATTAAATTCAAGTCTCGCTGCAGATGCTTCTAAGCCAACCTTCTACTTGAATGTTGAGTAGGGAAAAAATATATTTACTTCTTTGAGGTAGATTAATATTCAAGGGTATTTCCAGCATTATTACGGATAACACTTTGAATACCAGAGTGCAACCTATGGCATACAGAAAGGCAAGAGCTTACCTGCACATCAGACAGATCAGCATGTACAACATCAGCTCTTATATCTTCGAACTTCAGTTCGTTGTAAAGATCCTTTGCCCGTTCCTTGTTTCGGACAAAGATTGGTATTGGCGGGTTCAAACTCTGCATGCAAACTCACACTTTATATAATTTGAAAATCAAAGCAAAATAAACATTTAATTTTG
This sequence comes from Escallonia rubra, assembly GCA_033065855.1. NCBI lineage: Eukaryota > Viridiplantae > Streptophyta > Magnoliopsida > Escalloniales > Escalloniaceae > Escallonia > Escallonia rubra. Next base: position 145,461 of record JAVXUO010001104.1, on the reverse strand, counting down.
ATTGACGTTAACTTAGAAGGATGTATGACATATGTCACACAGAAGTCATGGGTGAACTTTGCTAGACTACCAATGACAGGAGGACCCAAATAAAGCCAACATTAGAGCACTAATTGAAATCAACATAAAAGAGAAGATGAGAGCCACTTCTAGACAGTAATAAGTTCCAAAACCCATGTTGTGACACGGCATGAAATCAGAGCAAACAGGGGCACCTTGTTCAAAGTCTAGGCCTTTGCGCCAATTTTTCCGTCAACGGTAGTCATAATAATTATAGAAGTGACACAAAATTATTAGAGTCTAATTTCTCGATACAAAATTATTACGTACAGAGTCAACTTCTCGAAATCAGGTTAGGATCCTCCTGATTACTATTTATCTAAACTTGTCTACCTTACTAGGCGTCAATGTTTTAACATTTTATAACAAGTTAGTGTGCTGAGATTCATATGATAATACAGATATCTGGCAGAATGCTGCATAATAGCATATCTCTATTATTATCAAGACAATTTACATGTTAGGTTCTTGTTCATCTCATTTTGTCTAGAAATCTTCCCTTGTTTATCTTAAGTATTTATTGAACCCTCGAACTAGCGTAAAGTTGCGTATCACATGCTATTGATACCGCTACTGCTGCTTACGAGACAGACACAGCAAAGAAATGGCTGCTTAAGTGGGAAAGGGCATCCCAGTGATCCCGTGAAGGATTGTGCTTGTATTTGTTAAGTCTAGTAACAATATACGCAATGTCAGAGTACAATTCATTAAAGGCATTTCACTACGAGTAACTGTGGTATACTCAGATTGAGCTATACCAGAACCTGGCCTTTATCTTTCTTTAAATGCACACTAGAATCCTATGGCCTTCTTCAAGGCTCCACCTCAAAGTAACTACATTTTCTCAACATAATTTGATTAAGAAAGAGTTAAAACATTCGGGCCACAAGTTATTTTAATGCCAATAACTAGATCAACTTCTCCACGATCTTTCATATCGAATATAGATTACATAAACCTTTAGGTAGTTTTAACAAGTGACTCAACTGTACCAAATATAAGCATGTCATCCATATATAAGCATATAGTCTCACCAGTGTTACTATGGAATCTACTGTAACAGAAGTATCAGATTTATTAATGAAAATAAAAATAAAAATTGAAGCTAGAGTTTTATTGTACTTCTCATGCTACTATTTTGGAGCTTGTCTGAGACCATATAAGGATTTCACAAGTATTACCATGCGGGTGGAAGGGTAAGTGTATGTTTTTCTATTTCTCTGGTTGCGATTATGGTTGCTTCTTATTTATTTATTTTTTCTAGCTATGCAATCCATATAAAATGTATAGCTTTTTTACCTTTCTATTCATAAGAAAGTAAATACCCTCTACTCGGTCAACTAATGGTCAATATAAAAGATCAGTTTTCCGATACTTAGTTCAATAAAATATCATTGCTTGATTGTTTTCATAAAACCACGTACGAAAGTTTAGGTCACCTTACTTAGTGTTAGAAGTACAAGGTTTTGAATCTGATTAGTCCAATTGGGTACGTAGGCCACTGTAATTGAGTACAAAACAATTATTTGGAAATAATAGGGTGTGTTCTTACTTTTTCAATAAAATTCAACAAAATAAAGAAAAAACAAGTAGAGACCTATTTAGAATAGGGTAAGGTGCCTAACACTTTGTCATCATAAAAATTAGTCCCCGATAACGAATTAGGGTTCCGCAGATTATATGACTTAATTAGTGATATATGGTCAATTTTGGAGTTTTCTTATTGTCCTTGTTAATAGTCTAATTAACTCTAGAAATTAGATGGCAACTCGAAAGACCAAATATTTCGAAAGCGCGTCGTCACAATAACTAATGGTTGCAATTAAAAAAGGAGACATTATTCACATATATTTTTTTATTATTTTAAATGCTTGTTTACAACTTTTAGTTTTTTGCATTACAGGATTTAAGGTGCAAAAAACCAGACATAGATCCTCAAAAGTTACTATAGTAATTAAGTAATATAAAAGGGTTATAGTTGCATTTCAAATTTATTTGGACGTTATTACTTTCAATAAGTTATTTCTACTTTTGCCGAACAACCAAGACAATCTAATGAATGTAGATATAAGAGGTTATGAATGAGAAACTTTCTTTTACCTTTATCACAAGTAATAATCATCTTTTAAGATTTGTAATCATTATTCAAATATTTAAATATACACGTAAGAATTTAAATCAAAGAGACGATAGCCATCTCTCTAAAACGTGTAAAGCAATATTGAAGTAAATTGACTTTTAGCGAAAAGTTATGATTTTTTAAACTTCAATGAAGATTCAATCTTTAGTGGAAAAACATCTCATTTTAAAGCTTATATATTAAGTAGAAACGGAGATTCTATGTAATAAAAAAAATAAAGCAACAAGGAAAAGTTGCTAGATATGCAGACCACAATGAACACAATGATCTGGTCTCACAGTTTGCCCCTTACTTACGTGCGCAGTGTGTCCTTTGCTTTCCAAGCTTCGGGAGTGACTAGACCCACTAAATCCATCAAGCTTAAAGGTGCTTTGACAAGCCTATACCTCGCTTATATTTCTCACAGCATTAGTCAACCTATGGAACTCTTACGCACAATGCCACGATCTTGGACATTCTGAAATCCTTGAAGAGTCTTTTTCAACTTTGTAGTTTAAGGTTTTATCATAATTCATTTGGTTCTTGGTAAAAATTGAATACGAAAGTTATTTGTCAGTGCAGACTTTTCTGTTTTTGACACCGTAAATCAACCCATGTCGATTTGTTAAATCTCCTTTATTTCTCATTGGTTTTTGATGATTCTAGACAATATGAATATTCTTGCTCAAGATATTCGCAAATTATCCAAGCAATTCATCTTCATTTAGCTCTTCAATACATTTTTGAAGCCTCCGTATTCAGGGGCGGATGCAAAGCATGGCCAAGGGGGGCCATGGCACCCCCCCCTCCCAATTTGAAAATTTGTGTTTAACTATTTTATGTAATGGTTAATCAAGTTTAAAATATTTAGGAAATTTGTCATTATATTGTAAAAACCTTAATGTATTATTTTATTTATTGTATCTTTGACTTTTTGTCTCATCGGCTGTCATATTTTTTTGTTTTTTTCGTTCATTTGTTCATCTCCATTCTTTCAAATTTCAAAGTTACAGTTATAAAGAAAAGATCAAAGTTAGTTCTTTTAAATTCTTGCCGTATTTTAACTTATTCTTGATTATTTTTCTCGTACAATTAATAGTAATACAGAATAGATCGACAATAAGAGGTAATTTTTCTATAGAAAATTAGTAATTTGTTGTTACCAATTTAAGTAAATCAGTATGAATAGTGAACTTGTATGATTAGTTGTCAAATTATGTAATCTATTTTGCATTTAACACATCAAATAGTGACGTAAATTCTTTTACGGTAGCCATTAATTTTTCTTATAATTTTTTGGCACCCCCCGATTAAACTTTCTGGCTCCGCCCCTGTCCGTATTGCTTTCATCCAAGCATTGTGCATCCAATCTTCTTCTAGATCTTTATTGTAGCTTTTAGCCTTCTTAAATCATCATCTTGTTTTGTTCTTAATCACTTGATGTATTGTACTTATCTTGCAACATCTTCAAGCATTTCTTGTAGCTCTCCAAGTATTCTTTCTCGTGATCTTGTATCCAAGCCCAACCATTCTTTCTCATGATATTGTATTCAAGCATTCTTCCATTGTCATTCCTTCTTAATTTTCTTCATCCTTGGTTCATTGTGTCACTTGTGCAAATAAACATTGTATTTTATGTACGAAGAAGCCACTTACCATATGCATTCGTAACTCAGTCACGTGGTGTTATCATCAAAACAAGAAATCAAAACAAGAAACACAAGGTCATGGGACATCGGTTAGGGTCCATAACTTCACATACATAAATCTCTTTGCGTGATTGTTTTTATAAAACCATATACAAGAATTAGGTCACCTTGCTTAGGGTCAGAAGCGCAAGGTTTTAAATCTGATTGGTCCAATGGGGTACGTACGCAACTCATCCCCAATTGTTCAGCTCAGAACAATAATTTGGTTACAATAGGGCGTGCTCTTACTTTTTCAATAAAAATCAACAACAAAAAGAAAAGGTAGAGACCTATTTAGGGTCGGGCGAGGTGCTTAACACTGTGGCATCATAAAAATAAGTCTCCTAAACAAAATCTAGGATTCCGCAGGTTAGATGGCTTAATTGGTGATCTAGAGTCAATTCTAGGGTTTGCTTATTGTACTTGTTAGTTATTCTAATTATGGTTGCAATTAAAAGAAATGGCATTATTCACATATCCTTTTTGTTCTATTTTAAATGCTTATTTTATAATTTTCAGTTTTTAGCATTAGGGGATTTAAGGTTGTAATAACCAGACATAAGTCCTCACAAGTTACTATAGTATTTAAGTAAAAATCTAAAAGGTTATAGTTTCATTTTAAATTTAGTTGGACCTATAAATATACACCTTATTACTTTCAATAAGTTATTTCCACTTTAGCCGAACGACCAAGAAAATATTATGAGTGTAGATATACATACACACGCACATGTGTGTGTGGATATATTTATCTATTCTTCTAATATGCATATTGTGATGACGTTCAGTCTTCAAAAATAATTTACCCATGGTTTGAAAGTGTTAATAATCAAAGGTAAGACATGATATATAAGTAGGTTGATTAAGTATAATACTATCTTCGCCAAGTTATAAGTCCTTTGTCCATTTTTCAAATTTAAAACGCTTTTTGATACTCAACAATGTTTGAGTATTTTTTGACTCGAACAAAGCTCGATGTTGTCTTGAATTATCAGCAATGCATTAATAAGCATGCCTTATGTACATCAATCATATGAGAAATTTCAAACTACAGTAAGTAATTGATAAGTTATTGATGCCAAGGAAAGTGGGTTCGTACCTACGTGGAGGTGCCACAAATGCTGTAGTCCGAGTCAGCTTCCAAGTATGCAAAGTGAGAGACAGTGAGGGCGGAGTAAGGGCAGAGAGCAAAGCTTCCCAGACAGGCTGTAAGGAGTGGCAGTGCTGTGAAGAAGACGAACATGGCCGGCAGTCAACAGTTCAAGTCAAGGTCCAAGTTAGGGTCCAATGCTACGGTCCGATGTTATGGTACAAAGTTATGTCCAAATTTTGTTTCTCTCTCTAGAATCCAAGAGCTCCCAAATTCTAGAGTGAGAAAGTGATTTTGTTTGAAATGAGCAAAAGTCCCTTTTTGAGTCATAAAGTCCACTATTTATAGGAAACAGTGTGCCTGTGTCATAAAATGCCATATGTCGTCCCCTGGGAGTCACACGTCACCAGGGGGTCCAAAAATACCGGTTCTTCGTTGGACTGCTGGTTCCCAAATTTGCGCTACTTACCCCACACAGTGTCGCTCTACCTATCTGAGAAGACTGAACACACCATGACAGCATGATCAGAGTAAGCCCGTTGCCCCAACCACCGGTCCAAGCCCTTACTGAATCCCACAAGGTGCGTCAAGAGACGCGGAGAGAACCTGACAGCGGTGAAGGTTGCCCTGTAGCCAACTGTTAGACGGACGAGGCGCGATGCCTTCCAAAGACCTGCTCCCGTCCCGGAGTGACCCGGGGGTCATCGTCCTAGAGGCGCCGATGATCACCGGTAACGTGAGTGGACATGGTTGCAGCTCAGTGCCTAGTGTCATGCAAGTCACCCCAGGCGGCGATAGCTTTGTGGTAACGAGCCTATCCCGATGTGAAGGGTCCTCGTGCCAGAGCACTACCAGCGGAGCCCCCTGGAATGAAGACGACGATAACTTTGTGGTAGCTAGCCTATCCCGCTACGAAAGGTCCTCGTGCCGGAGCACTACGAACCGAGCCCCTCGGAATGCTACACACTCCGGAGAGTGGGTCGAAGCATGTTCCACGTCTATGGCGTGGGCACATGGTGTGGTGAATGAGTGTGGTGCCCGGAGGCATGTAACATGATTGTGGCGCATGGGCGCGGTGCCTACAGCACGAGACATTGATTGTGGCGCATGAGCGCAACGACGAACGTTGCGAGACAATACTTGGTGCCGGGGGCACATATCATGGAAGTGGCGCATGGGCACGGTGACGACCGTCACAGAGACAATACCTGGTGTCGGGGCACGTATGATGGAAGTGGCGCACAGGCGCGACGACGACTGTCACTGAAACTGCGCACGGGCGCGTGTCGGGTGTCCCAGAGACGGGACATGAGTTGAGTGTGCCTATTATACCAAAATAATGAATGCAATATGTAGTAATGACAAAGTTGGGAGTGATGGTATGCGGTCGTCGGTGACGGGTCATTCAGCGGTAGCGCGTGACTTTGGACGACGGGCGTCGCGAGAGCGGTGCGCGGTCTCGAGCGATAGACGACGAACGTCGCGAGGTTGATGTACGAGCATCGGTGAACATCGCGAAGGTGCAAAGACCCAAAAATACAAGTACACGTGGGAAGGGGGCCCAAGTGCCAATAGTTGGGGGAAGGCCAAGGCCACCACCCCAGGGGAGGCCAAGGCTAACCCTAGGGGGTGGCCAAGGCCAAGGCCAACTCCCCCGATGGGGGGCCAAGACCACTCGCCCTTTTGGTGAACTTTGGGCACGCCGACGGTAGGTGTTTTGATGGGCAATGATGAATCGGGAAGTCGAGTTACGACGAGCGTGTTGCTGTGAGTCGTACCCACGTAACGAACAAGGTGCCAAAGTCACACACGAGGCGTACGATGCGAACAAAAAGCGAAAAAGGACTTTGCCGTGAGAAGTGAACAACCGAGGGGGGAGGGGGAAGGCCAAAGCCAAACCCCCATGGGGGGCCGAGGCCAACCCCATAGGCTTGGGGGAGGCCGAGGCCGACCCCATGGGGTTGGCCAAGGCCTTTGCCCCTTGACCCCGTTGCTCCGGTTGCGCCGTCGGCCGATGATTTTGTTGAAAAGGTGTTTCGGGTAGTCTCGGCGTGACGATTGTGCTACCGTGAGTCAAGCTAACGCAAAATAATTGGTGACTAAGTCGCGCACGAAGCGTGCGAAGCGAAAAATGCACGTGACTTGGGTGCGCACACTTTGACCGGTTCGATGCGTTGAAAAGTTGACCGTTAAATCTGTCAACGTGTTTGCGCGAAGCGGGACCCCTAGTGGGCCCCTGGGTCCGACCAAGATAGGTTGGGAACAATTATAAAGCGTGCTTTTAATATCATGGTCTTAGAACAATTATAGCACATGGATATTGATAAGAGTATTGTAACTTTATCAAAACTAAACATAAACACCATTTGGTAAGAAATTGTAAAGGATTGCTTTGAGATAATCGAGGTTATGAATGAAAAACTTTGTTTTACCTTTATCACAAGTAATAGTCATCTTTTAAGATTTGAAATCATTGACCAAGTATTTAAACATGATCATGTAAGAATTTAAATCCAGGAGACGATAGCAATCTAAAACGACTAAAGCAATATTCAAGCAAATTGACTTTTTGCAACAATTTATGTTTTTTTTTCAATTTTATTAAAGATTCAATCATTAGTGGAAGGATCTATTCATACGTTGTTGAACACAATGATCTGATCTCGCAGTTTGCCCCTTTACCTACATGCAGTGACGGAGGGAGTGGGGGCACCGGTGGGCCGGTGCCCACCTGCTTCACTAGAATTTTTGCCCTTTATATGGTATATTTTATCTCCAATGGTACAAGTGCTCACCTAAAAATTTGAAAAATAATTAAAGGAAATCTATTTGTGGTCATTTTACATGTTAATGTATCTAAAAACTTCAAGGATGGTTAAAAAAGATATCCTTTTAGTCATTTAAAATGCTAAACTTACACAAGTAAAAGACTTAGTTTACGCATAAAGTCAACACAAAAAATTATTTTTGTTCTCACTCTCTAAGGTTTCCAAAGTCTCAATATTTTCAAAGCCTTAAAGGCACATATCTGGATATAAGAACACCGCCTCCTCCTCAGTACCCTCACCGCACACCGGCCTTACCTCACGATGGCATACCCTCAACGGCCAACGCCACTACCTCCACTTGCCGGTCCAGCTCCAGCAGGTCATGGGCTTACAAGTTACGGCACCTAATCCCCAAACGTCACGGCCTCACGTGCTCAGGCAGGCTGCAGGCCGATTCACATGCTATCGACAATAACCTTCACGGACGGCAGTCGTTAGGCCAATTTTTTCGACGACGACAACAATGGTTGCCGCAATCCGTAAAAGTAAAGGAAGATCCAGTGATTGATTCTTAAATTTTCTACTTCTCAGAACCCTTCATTTTTTGTATCAATTTAGGATGTGACAATTGGGTTTTGGAACTTGCAATTTACAATTAACAATTGATAGAATACGGAAATTGCTATTAGAGGGATTGTTAATTTTAGATTGAGATTTTGGTGCCCACCTTAAAAAAAAAATTCTGGCTCCGCCACTGCCTACATGCACCCTTTGCCTTCCAAGCTTTGGCCTACAGAACTCTTAGGCACACTACCACTTCTTGCCTTTCTGGCACAAGTCAACTATTACAACCTAGTGGAATAGAGTAAAATGGTTTACAACTTAAAATTATTGGGAAAATAACTCTCACACTCATCTTTTAAATTATGGTACAACTAAAGTTGTTTCTTGGTGATTCTCCGTGCAAGCTTTTGAATGCACCCTAATGTAATCTTGGAGTGTGGAGACGCGAGGATGATTAAAATAGTAATTTTGTGCATTTAAAATGACTAACTTTCAAGGTCTGACCCTATTTATCAGTTACAACAGTTAGGGGACCCACTACAACAGCACCTTGTAGTGGGGTACAAGTAGCGACTGTGAGGGAAGTATGGTAGCAACCTCAGGGATCGGTAGCACATTTTGTATTTTCGCATTTTCTCGCTCTAGACATATCGAATTGATGCACTGCTTTTTGTTTTGAAAATTAGCAGAAGGATCTATTCATTGATATATAGCTTGGCCTCTTATTTATCCTAGAGAACTCCAAATTAAGCTGCAAGGTTGACTTAAGAATCTTTGCCCTGTTTGTTTCACAGAAATCATTTTCAAAAAAACGTTTTTCGTATTTCTCGGTGTCTGGTGCATTCATAAGATTTTTCAACGAAAATAATTTTCGGTCGCTCCTATTTTAAAGAATAAAATGTTGAAAAAGCACTTACGGATTAAAACTTCGTGACTCATTTTCCTACAGCTGAAAACGAGCAGGGGCGGATCCAGAAAGTCTAATCGGGGGGGGGGGGGGGGGGGAGAGACATAAAAAAAATTGATGACTAACATAAAAGAACGAAGAATGTTTAAGTTCACATAAACCATGAAAAATAAAAGACACTAAAATTAGAAGTAGTTCATCAAAGGTTTCACAAAACAAGAAAATATAAGAAAAGTAACTCCACACATTGATGGTTAAAGCGGAACTTGGCGGGATATTCCCATATTTGTGGCCGCAACCCTGGACCACGCTCAAAATCATTGCTGACGTACGTACTTTCAAGTCGTGGAGATTTTTTAGGGCGACGTTCTGGACTCGGAATCTCAACATCAGCAGCAGGATTAGGAATCAGTGCGACAATGTTACCATCATTAACATTCTTTGTTAAAGGAAGTCGTTCATCAACATTACTACTGCTAACATTTTTTGTTTGAAAGAAATAATCAATTGTGTATGACTTTGACTTCCCAATCCACATAAATAAGCATATTATAATTAGCGTAACTATTGAATACGTTAAATGCATAGTAAATTGCTCAGTTCGTATTTTTTCGTAACTATTGAATACGTTAATATTATAAGAATTAAAGTAATGAATAGCGTAACTATTGAAATAGCATAACAATTGAATACGTTAAATACTATAATTAGCATAACTATTGAATTTGTTAATACTCCAAGAATTAAACTATAAACAAAAGAACTCACCTTGATCAATTCGTGTTTTTTCGTAATCTGAAGATTTAGAATTTGGAATTTGGAAGAATGAAGAATGAGAACGAAGAAGATTATGACGGCCGGTGACATAAAGAATAAAGAATACAACAAAGAAACCCTAATTAATTAGTTACGATATAATGACATTTTTATAAATATGAGAAATGTGAGTATCTATTATCAATAACTAAAAAACAAATTCCAAAAAGTTGGGGGGTGCCGTGCCCCCACCCCCCCCCCCCTGCGCCGTACTCTCGTACTCTCCAGCGACCATCAACTGCTCTCCCAAATTTTCCAGCAAATCCTTGAAGATACAAGCAAATTTGTAAGATCTCACTTTAAGTATTCTTGCTCGATTCCATTGCCTCTGCCACACTGCCTTCACCACCGATGCCTCTGCCGCTTCTTCATCCTCGAAAATGAAGGACTGGGGACTGAAGAAAATGACCTAGAACCCGAACCTGAGCCACCGTTGATGACGACAACTTGGGACGTGGCTATGGGGAGAGGTGGATGTGGTGACTAGGGCTGCTACAATGGCCGAAAATCCCAGAAACTGACCACGGTGAGGCGGGGGATGAAAGGTTTAGGTGTTACACAGTGTTGAGGGTACTGCAGATGAGGTGTTCGACGAAGGTCCCAAGGATATCTTGGCCTGGTTCATAATTTTGTGATTCACTTTGCTCTGATGGCGCTAAACAACAGTTATGGAACTGCTTCTGGCCAGATGTTGTTAAATAAACACGGCTCTTTGTTGTTCTGGTGCTAGTCCCTGGTCACTATACATGGGTAAGGGTGAGTTTTGAAGCTAATTCCGTCAGTAATCTGCAACGAGATAAGTACTGTCAGGCATAGCTGTCAATACCGTACCGGTACCCGCCGTACCAGCCGGTACGTACCGTTTTTTCCTTCTACTGGTACGGTATCCCTTACATTTTGTACTGGTCAAAATACTTCTCTGTACCGGTTGTACCGGCCGGTACAGGTGATACCGGTCGAGAACTGCGTACCGGCCGAGCTATTCTGTTTTGTACCGATTCCTTAAAAAATGTATAAGTAACAAATTTTCTTAGAAATTTTGTATATTGACCATGTAAAGACTAAACAAAAAATACTCTAAGTTCTTTTATATAAATCAAAGCCTCTGTAACTTCTTGCTCATAATATTCACGTAAACTTTGATCATTTTCTTTTATCTATATCGTGTATTTCTTTACACATATGTGCGCGAGCACACACACACACAAACAAAAATAGCTTACTCTTGAACTTGGAGACGTTATTATTGAACAAACAGTTTATTCTTACAGAAGAACTTGCGAATAAGATCGTTGAAAAGGGGAATAATCCTAGAAGAGGTAATTCAATAGCTACTTAGTTTATTTGAAAATTAACGTAATTCAAGCTCTATAGGATAAACAATTTATTCAAGAGAAGCTGTTAGTAAAAAAATATATGTATATTTTATTAGTTAGTCAATAATTGAATATTACAAATGTATATTATTGATGAAAATTTTGAATCGGTACCGGTACGGTATCGGTTCCGATATGTACCATTTTATGGAGGAAACGGTACGCACTCCGGTATGATATTCATAACTATGCTATCAGAAGTTTCCAAAGTCTATTAGTTGTTTGCTTTCATTTTGATTGTTTTTCCCAGTATATACAGCTTGATTATTTTCAACGCGTCGCCTAAACAGCCGAAATGAACTTCATGAAAGTGATTTCAGGAATTGCTATTTTCTGAAAAGCATGTTTCAGAAAGCGTTTTCCGTGAAGCATTTTTCGTGAAACATACGAGGCCTTTGTCTTCGTGTTTTGACAACTTAAGAATCTTTCTCATGTTTTGACAGCTTCAAGCATTTCGTGTAGCTCTCGAAGTATTCTTTCTCATGATCTTGTATTTAAGCATTCTTCCATCATCATTCTTTCTTAATTTTCCTCATCCTTGGTTGATTGTGTCACTTCCGCAAATAAACATTGTATCGTATCTACGAAGGACTTTCAAAATCTACCTTGGTCGGGTGCACACCTTCACATACGTTGGACTTTCAAAATCTACCTAGCAATTGAAACCAACTTTCTATGTATAAATTACTAAGTTGAACCCATAACTAATATGGTTCTTCTGGACATGGATTACCCCCTTGCCATGGATAAAGTTTTAACCAGCATCTTGAAAAACCTTATTACTTAATCAAATCATCATCTTGGGGACTGGTATCTTGTGCAGATTCTTCCATAACACTTTCAAATAGCTTACAAGTTTTTACGTAAGCACCTCTTAGACCTCCATTAACTTAGGGGTAAATGCACTTTGCCCCCCTCTACTTTAGGGCGGTTGCAATATGGCCCCCTCTTCTAAAAAAAGTTGTACTAAATCTCCCTGCACTCATTAAAACTGTGCGAAAATAACGGTTTCCATTTAAGTTAACACCGTTTTTTAGCGGGAAATATTTGGAACCCAGAATCTGTAATTTTAGGACGAAACTACCCTTTTGACATAATAAAATACTAAAGACTTGCAAAATATCACCCAAAAAAACCACCAATTTCATTTTACTCAATTTGCAAACCCTAGAAAATTTGCAAAAAGTGACTATTTTCATTTCAACTCATTTGCAAACCTTCCTTTTAAAGACCAACATAAAAAAAAAATTAAAAATGAAAATTTGAATTTTCAAAACTTCAATGGGTATAACCCGAACCCATATAACCCGACCCGCACCCGCCAATTTCCTCACAGCCATAGGCCGACCCAAACCCGACCCGACCCATGCCCCGACTGACCCCACCTGACCGTGCCCTTCCAAATCCCTAATTTCCCCTTCCCCCACAGAAAACCCTAATCTCTATCACCCCTGCGCCGCCAACCCTGGCATCTCACGCCGGCTGCCCCACTCTCCGTCGTCGATGACGCCGACCCCTTCCTCTCTCTTCCTTCCTCTTCTCTCCCCCGCCCTCCGCTGCCGCAACAGCCGAGCTCTTCCCCGGCAGCCCCCCCCCCAATCGGCGATGCCAACCCTCGCTGCTGTAACAACCCCGCTCCGTCGGTAGCCCCCCACCCCCTCTTCCTTCCTCTTCTCTCCCCTTACCCCCCGCGGCCGCAATAGCCCCGCGCTCCGCCGGCAGTCCCCCTTCCCCCTGTCGGCAACGCTAACCCCCCTCTCTTTTTTCCTCTTCTCTCCCTTCGCCACCCGCGGCAGCAACAAGCCCACGCCGCTGCCGCCGGTCCTTGCTTTTCTCTCCATTCTCCCTTCACCCACCACAAATGGCCCAAATGGTCTAAGAACGGATTTTCAATTCTGTTTAAAAGAAGGGTAGTTGTGACATTTCGACAAGCTCAGTTACCGCCGTTTATTTTTGCACAGTTTTGATGAGTGCAGGGAGGTTTAGTGCAACTTTTTTTAGAAGAGGGGGCCATATTGCAACCGCCCTAAAGTAGAGGGGGGCAAAGTGCATTTACCCCTTAACTTATACAACACATATCTTGGATCTACAAACATAATCTGACATCCACCGTAACATCTCTTTTCTGAATTGCAATAGACTTGCAAGGATGGTGGTCACATCGTTGTTCTCTTGTTTTGATTTTGCATAGCGCTGGGACTTCAACTCGTAGAGTTGATAAACGTGGCGGTAACATCATATCGCGCGCTCCACGAGGAGGGTCGACGGCGTTTGTCCCCTGCCAGTTCGCAGCAGACTTTTGGTTCATATTTGAAGGATGCGTTGATATGGCATATCATACGGTTCCTTGAATGTGAATGAACGGACTGAATTAGCGCTACAACACCCTGCCATAAATTTTCCTACAGCAATGGATTCGGGATCTGACGGTGCATATCTTCACCAACGACACAAACATGCAAGGAAACCCCTCAGGATTTTTTAGAAACTCGGAGACCCCTAGACATCTACCCCATCCCTTGCATCGATGAAATGACCGTACAAAGGCACCAAGACTCCACGCTATACAGCAAATGAAAAGAAATTTTATGCCTCGTAATGCACCCAACGAAGATTCAGACTTGAATAAGTACCCCTTAGTCATATTGGAGGATATTTTGCAGGAGGGTTGAAGTCATCACTACAACCCAATTTCACTGAAATAGAATAGAAGCTGTTACGTTGAACCGTAACACAACAGGTTCATCCTATAATGCTCATCCTGAAAAACTACCTGTCATTTTCCAAATAGTTACCGCCATCTACAAGAAATCTCTTCATATCAGCAACTATATCTTGCATCTGCTCTCTCGAATGGAGTGGTGATGGATACACACATGCACAATCCAATTCCCCATCTCGTATCGTGTCAAATACAGCAATCGACGGGCCTACGCCATGGACTGAAGCGCACCCTACATAGTCCTCGACTCCAACGCCTTCATGTGATTTATTCGAGTCATCAATCACAGGGTCCTCGAACACTGAGATAAGTGAAGTTCTTAACGATGATGAAGGTGTCAAGCCAGGATTATCAATGGCCTTGCACATGAGAAAGTTTAGGTCAGCCATGTCTGAGAAATGCTTGTTGTTGTCCTTGGCATTTGCAAAGGATGTGTAGATTCTTTTTGCCAGCTCCCATAGTTCTTCCCCTCCCTTTAAGTCATGTGAGTTCACAAGGGCTGAGTGATAGAAACCTGCACAATTTTATGGCATCATGGTCAATACTTCAAGTATACCAAAAGGAAAAGTGAGTTTGGAAATGCTCATCTTAGGCTCCTTCCAAACGGGTACAGTTTGGAGGACATAGTGTTGATTATCCCCAAGCTTGCACCTACCAGCCCGAGTTGCTATGTTAGACTTTGAAAAGTGCCTTGGGATGTGTATGAGAAATGGAACTTTTTCTAAATCACAAATCTAATATTTGAATAAAGGTTTGGAAAACGTCACCAAGGTTTCCCTGATCCGAAATTTATTTTATTTTGGGGGTGTTTTTTAATTTCTAGAAATATGAACAGACTGCTAATAGCAAAATATTTTCTTAATCGTTCTGGCCATTCAAATTTTTCGATGAAAGACTTGAATAAGTTCTTCAAGAAGGGTTGCAAAGCTGAAGTCATCCCAAGTTGAACCCATCATGATCCGCCTCACGACAATGATACTCTACCATCTACTTAACATAAACTTAGCCATAGTTCACTATCAAACAAACAATAGGCAGCCTAAGCTTACCCTGATGATGGCCAGTAAGAATTGGGTCCAGAACTGAACGACAGTCGATGAGAGTCGCAACTGCATACTTCTCCCATTGTCCATATGGAAGGCATTTAGAGGAACGAGCAGCAAGCAAACCAGCAGCAGCCACAAGCGCACATAGCTTGATCCCTCGTGATTTGCAACCCTGAAGATTGTGAATCATGAAAATATCTGTAAAGTTTGCCATATGTTACTAGTGCCTTAGATTGACTTTGGCCAAAGTGATGTATTAACTACTTTCACACTTTGTCAAAAGCCAAGGCCCTTTTCAGATACCATGCTGATTTGGTTTTCGTTTAAGGTTATTTTTCTGATAATACGTTTTTGCCTATATCTTTTCTTTACTATTTACAAGAACGGTTTTCAAAATAACTTTTGACAAAGCAAAAATAGTTTTGCTCTTGAAAGGACTTTAGACTTTCTACAAAGACAACCAAACCTTTGCCTTGGGCAAAATAGAAAATGATAAACAAACAAAAAGGAAAGCAAAAGCAGAAGTGTATCCATCAGCTAAACTGGTATTAGAGCAGTGATGCAATATGCACAAGTTCTTATTTGTTCTAGCAACCACGGCACCTGCAATGCATGTGCAGAGATGAAGAGAGAGAAGGTTGGTAATTTAAAGGGCAGTTATTAACTACCCCTTTGTGTAAATTTAGAACTTTGACTTTTAAGATGCCAAGATGTTCCCACCACTTTCGGCTCTATAGTAGTGACCAATTCTGTTCTTTCTGCCCTGCGGCTGTCCTGTTCAGTACGGTCCATGCGGCTGTCCTGCTCACTAACATAAACATGTAGGTCCACAAGCTCGTCTGTGGAACCCACCCATGTGCCTGTGAACAGTGCAGATGCACCGTGGACTATAAAATCCACAGCGTACTCACAGAATCATACCCTGAATAAGCCTTTTAAGCATTATGTTAATTGTCATTGAATTTGAGGCTCAATACTTCAACATCTTTCTCTCTTCGTATAATACTCTTACATATCCACGTGAATAGATGAAGAAATTTGAGTTATTATTTGTATACCTAGCATCATCCTTTACTAAAGTCGCAATCCGAAGACCTATGCATCGCATTGAACCCAACTTGTAGCTACGGCTTCAATTAAGTTGCAGGTATTCTGCTTTTTGCAACTTAAAAGGCCATAATTAATATATTTTGACACAAGCGGCAGAAAACCTGAACCAACCCTCATTTGTGGCTTAAGACCTGAAACTTTTCATAAAACTCGCTTCCTCATGCAGCTTTTCCTTCCTCTTTCTACCTATTCTTGTTTATCATCGTTGCCTTAATATGTTGTTTAGGGTTAATCATCCAAATAGGCCCAAAGTTAAAAACCATCTGCCAACTTAGTCGATGTACTAAATCCTTTATCAATCTAGTCCTATAAATATGAGTAAATAAGCTTAGTCCTGCCTTTGAAAACTTCAACAAAAAGTTCATGGAAGGCAGCTTATGGCAACGCTTCTGAATTTGTTGCAAATAACAATGCTTTCCAAACTACTGATAGTTTCATTGGTTGATGTTCTACGTTAATTCATGCTTTTTATAGTTCGTCACTAGAATTATACTTCTACCCTACATTTTCACAATAGTCACCACTTGAATTATACTGGCAAAAGACCTAAAGTGGCCAGAAATAAAATCAAGCAATCCACTATTAATTGAGCTATTTTGGTCAGTACCAAGAGCATTGAACATCTTTTTGAATATCTTGTATGGGAGTTGTTCACCACAATTGTAAGGTGCCACTTATTTTGCTGGACCAATGTGTCCCCTCGCAAGGTGCTAATCATTACTTATTTCACTCACAAGCGTAATGACTAGCAACTCACGAAGGAACACATAGGGTCTGAAAAATGTGGCATGTCTAACTCCCATTGGCCACGATGGCAATCAGCGAGTCTCCCCATACAAGATAATTTTCACCACAACAGTAGCTTTACTCCAAGAATGTAACATAGCAAGTATTTCATGGATGCTAAGCCTAGTTCACATCATACATGATGGCAGAGCGGCCGTTAGGGCGGATATGGTGTCAGTAGCAATATTCAAATGCTAACCCTGAAGACCGTATATATGCAAACTAGGTGTGCATGGAGTGCTTTTAGCAGCAGCATAAAGCAAACAGCCTAAAGTGACTCTTTTCAGACTTCACCACTAGTAGTGATACTCTTAGCAACATTATGACATTTTGTCCGCAAAAAGTCACATTTATAAAAGATTGTGGAAATTGATTACATTTTGTTAGTATAGGAACTATATTGAGAAAGGTCAAATCAGGTCTGAATTTCCAATTAATTGAACCGTTGTTCAAACAAATCCTAAAATTTGTATCGGACAACTTCGAGAACTGTAACATCTCAAGTAATTTCTAAACTTATACTGGATCAACCAACTTGAGTAAAAAGTTTCTTAGCAGACCCAATAAATAAACTCCCGTTAAGGTTGCACTGAACCGTTATACCTGCCACTTTGGAAAATTTGAATGGGAGTGGCTCATGACCATGGCATGTGCATTGCCAATTGCAAGGTGCAAAATGGTTTTGGAGGCCTAATGTGTCTCCTCGCAAGTTGCTAGTCATTAGCACAAACGTGTCAGACATAAGCCTAATGACTAGCAACTTACAAAAGAATACACATGGCCCGCAAGTTTGGGTGCATCTCATTTCAATTGGCCACAGAAACAATTACTGATCATCCCCATGTACAAAAATGTTTTTCACCTCACGCGTATACACTACAAAGATTCATTCCAAGAGTTTATTTTCGGCGAAGCAGTTCTTACCTTATTGGCACTCCTTACATTTCTACTATGCTCAAAGCATGAGTACCTGATGCAAGATTGTTGAGCAATCTTTGTACCAACCCTGGTTTTTCAGCTTAAAATTTGAAAGCTGCAATTTGTTTCTTTTTCTTTTTTATTTCTTGTTCTAACCATACCAGCTTGATGTGATATCCATAGAAGATGATTCGTCTCTCTAGGGCTAGTTACCTAGCTGCCCTTGATATGTCGATCATCAGCCAATTTAGTCGATGCAGTAAAGTTTCTATGAATTTAGTCGTCATACAAAATACAAGTAAATCGATTTAGTCCCTCATTTTAAGCTCATCCGAGAGTCAATGAAAGACAGCAGCACTCCTCAAATCTGTTGCGGACAATAATAAATGCTTTCCAGCTTTGTGGCAGTTTTTTGTCAATTGATGTTTCACCTTTATTGATGCTTTTTATAATTCGTCATTAAATTTGAACTCATGGCTACATTGTCAAATTCAATCCTAAGAGAGTGACATACTTGTATCGAAAGTCTGGACCAAATGAGTGTACTGGTTCAAACTTTAACTATATCGGCTTGGGGCCTAAATTGGCTAGAAATAGATCGAGGGCCTCAATAGGAAAACCACTCACAGCTGAATGAACTATTTTTGTAGCTGATCCAAGGACTTAGTTTTCAGAAATTTTAAGATTATTGAGTATCTCCCAAACCTTCTAAACTTTCAACAGGATCAGCTAACCCGACTCCAAAATTTACTCTAACAATAACACTGGGTATTAGAAGTCTATTTGCATTGGCTTGAGCCCATGACAAGCATGAGCGCAGCGAGCCTCAAAGCAGTATGGTTTCCTATTAAAACTAAAACCGCACTGGACTATTGTAGCTACCACTTCTAGGCCGAGAAAATCTAGTGAGGGAGTTTTCCCACCGTGGCATGCACACCGCAATTGCGAGGTACCAATAAGCTTTGCAGGCCAGTATGTGTATCCCGACCTAAAGTCTACCCTCGCAAGGTGCTAGTCACTATCATTTCTCACCCGCATGATAATGACTAACCACTTGCAAGGGAACACATAGGTCCCACAACAGTGGCTCATGCAAGTCCCAGTGGCCAAAACAGGCGATTGGTGAGCTTCCCAGACAAGATATCTTCTTTTGAGAGTAACAATTCCCCAAAGCATTTCTTCATAAAAAATATTTTTACATAACATTACAGTTTTGCCCTTAATCTTTAAGGGCTAAATTATCCTAATTCTCATTAACTCTTATCAATCTCTTCGTTCATTTTCACTTTTGTAACAGTTAGTACAATCCATTGATTTTGACTGTTAGTTGGTCAAACTACGGGCCAAAGTGGTCAAATCACAAAAATTGTCTACGAATTCATAATGTTTACATGCATTAAGAATAATTTTTCTAGCGCCTAAACAAAAGATGTGTACTGATAAAAAAATGACAGAATGGAGTGCATTGCTGATGGGAGCAAGGATACAAGTCGAAATTCAAAAAGTTGTAAGACTAAGGACCATCAAATCGGATCATCTATTTCTAATAAAGTCAAAGTCTAGTTGTGCATACTAGTACTTTATGCAAGATCTGTTTTACATCTAGAAAGTGAGAGTAACTTACAGAAACAATCCGATCGGTCTCATCTGCGTTCAGCTCGAACCTCACGACCTCCGACTTTCTCGGAAACCCAGCAACCTCAAAGCTCAAATTAGCCAGCCTGAAGGAATTCAAAGAGTACCCGAGCATATCCGCCCCCCGCGCCCAGAAGCGCTTGTCAGCCTTCCCACTCGGGATGTAATCTTCAATCCCCAAACTGACCTCCGCTTCTCCGTTTGATTCCCCCTCTGCCCCTCCCCCTTCCACCATCAACTCCAACAGCTCCCTCAACAGCGCCACCGCCGCCGTGCGGTCACAAGCCGCCGTGTGCACCCTCAGCACGACCGCCCACGTATCCGCGCTCACTTCATACACGCTGGCAAAGAACAAATCGACGCCGCTTGTGGGGCCGTCGGAGTCTGACCAAGGGTTTAAGTTCATCTCATGTTCGAGTATGAGGTGAAAGGGCGAGAGGGTGTCGACGGTGGGGCTTTGGAGGATCCGGGCGGTTGAGTGGAGATCGAAGGGCTGGATTTGGAGGTGGGGAGCGGGGGGTGTGGCGAAGGAGAAGGTGGCGGTGGTGGGGTCGAGGTGGAGGGTGGAGCGGAGGATGGGGTGGGAGGTTAGGAGCCTGTGGAGGGCGGTTTGGAGAAGTGGGGTGTCTGGGGGCTTGGAGAGGTGGAGGGCGAGGACGGTGGTGCCGGTGCCGGCGGGCACGGATCTGCACCAGCTGTTCTCGGTGCCGCCGACTGGGCGGCTCTTGGGTTCGACGGGTTGTGGGTCGGACATAGTGTGTGCACTGTGTGTGTGTGTGGGAAGTGAGAAGCCGAGGAAGAGAGGGGGACAGACTTGGGAAATGGTGACCAGAGAGAGAAAGGACGGAAAGTCTTTGGAAGGAAGGAAGGATAAAATTAGTCTTAATTGATGGGACAGAGTCAGTAGACCCATTTGAAATTGATGATGATGATGATGATGATGCCTAACCTTATTATGGAAGAATTATTATGCTGGTTAACCCAACCTTATTTTCCAATCAATCAGACGGCGATTGGATAGTTTGTTTCGATTCTTTCTATTACGCGGATCAAGATCCTCTGCTATACAGCAGAGGTGCTGCACCCATAAAATGTCGCTAAATATTTTTTAGTGATAAAAAATTGTCACTATAAATTGTAGTAACAGCGACAAAACACTTTAAATGACAATCTTTTGTCGCTAAATGCTGTACAGCACCTCTGCTGTACAGCAGAGGATCTTGATCCCTATTACGCAGGTGCTCCCTCCACAAGTACCTAAAAACCCACTTTTACTTCCATCCGCAATATTCATTTTAGTAGACATGCCTTTTCCAACAACTAGTCGGACCTACACGCATGCCTGTCTTTCTAGATATTATTAGGGTTAATTACACACGGCATCCCTGAGGTTTACCTTAAATTACACACGGCTAGATCTAAGTATTTTTATCACTCTCCGCCCCCTCTAGTTTGTCATTATGTTACACATGACTCATTTTCGTTAGGGCTCCGTTAGAAAAAATTAGGGCAGTATTAATTTATTACGATATCCCAAAAATACCCTTTTGACTTCCTCCTCTCTCACCAGAAAAAGCAAGCTACCCCGCCATTGATGACATCCGCCATCACCGCCGGCGGCCATCCACTGCCCACTTACACACAGGCACATACGTACAGAGAAGTTCGTGGTTGGAAAGAGGATAGAAGTAACAAAGGAAACCTTATTTTCGATGCAATCTCCTCACAAATCAATTCCCTAAAGTACACAACCCAAGATAAATTCCCGATGAAATATTCATTGCGAAAACACCATTTACAGAGCTGAATCTAGAACCCGCTGGATGATGACGGCTCCTCGTTCAGCGTATTGTCGTGGCCGGAAGAATCGATTGTCGCCTGGATGACGACGGCTCCTCGTTCGGTGTCTCTTCGCGGCCGGAGGAGTCAATCGCTGCCGCAAACCCGTCGTTCGCTCAGTGACGGCAGCGTCGCCTCAGAATGGCTTCCACTGTGTAAAATTTGGCATCTGGGATGTAATCTACAAGCAGACAAACATCAACATCACATAAATTTGTGATGCCCTCAAGATATTTTACCGAGAACGTTGGAATGGGTTTTTGCTATTAGAGGGAATTCAGAGAGACGAGAGTGGAGGGGAGGAAGTGCAGCTGGTTTTGCCAGTGAAGACGCCATGGGTTCTGTTGAAGGTGCAAAGGTTGGTAGGGAGATTTATCAAGTTTGAAGCAGAACCTCGCTGGTAACGCCGTGAGCTTTACGAAAAGGAAAACAAATTTCCATTGCGTCGGGATTTTTTGGTATGCCGGCGGTAGGAGGAGTGGGTGGGTGGGTGGGTTGGGTAAATTTGTTTTTTCATGAAGGGTATTAGTGTCTTTTTATTAATTCCGTTAACCCCGTCAAATGAAAAATAAAAAAATGTAGCTGAGTGTAATTTTCAAAGATAGGAGGGTCCGTGTGTATTTTAGGGTAAACCTCAGGGGTGCCGTGAGTAATTAACCCATATTATTATTGTAAAATTTTATTTTGAATGAAATAACAGGTCTAATTACACCTATATCCTTGATGTTATGGTATAATTTCAGGTAAGGACAATAGTTTGGACAAATTACACTTATGTCCGTTGACTAGACGGAAAGTATAAATACATAACGATTTGAAACGAAAAGACCAATTGCCCATGATTTAGGAACACAAATTTTCAAATCCCATTCAGTTATCTCTTCCCCAATTAAGTTTAAATGAATTCCGTCCTAATTTTCAAATTAGGGTTTCAAATATTCCAAATTAGAGTTTCAAAACCCTAATTTGACAAATTAGGGGTTTCAAAGCCCTAAATTTTCAAATTAGGGTTTCATTTGTTCAAATTAGGGTTTTAATTTGAACCAGACTGCCGGCGACCAATCTCCTGCCAGCATCGCTCCCATCGCCGGCGACGTCGCCCTCCTCCCTCCATCTCTTCTCTCTTCAAGCCCCTCACCCCTCGCGGCAGCCCCCTCCTCCGCCCCACGCCTTTCCCAAAAGTCTAGTGGAAGCCAATCTTTAGTTTTGAGGAGAGGAAACACTGATGAATCCTAATTTAGGATTAGGGTTTTAAACAGTCTCTCTTCCCCATTCCGGCGCCGGCACCTCCCTCCCCACCCCATCGTCGGCCCCCTTAACAACTCACGGCAGTGTCGTTTACCCCGTCGCCGCCTCAACCACTCACGGCAGCCCCCATTCACCCGCACCGCTGCAAATCCAGACTCAATCCTTCCCCAAATCCACAACCCACGTCGGCGCCACTGCAACAACCCAGACTCAATCCTGCCGCGACCCCGATGCAGAAAGAAAGAGAGAGTGTAAGGGGAGTTGGAGAGAGAAAGATAGAGTTTGAAAAAATTATGGTTTTTTTAAGAAAAATAGGGTTTAAATCTGTACTAAGGGCAGTATTGGTATTTTAAAAATACGTAACGAATGACATCATCAAAATGTACGATTTTTTAACGAACGAAGAACGGAAGGACACAACTGATACCTTTTGAAATTTAGTGTCCTTGACTGTAATTATACCATAACCTCAGGGACTTAGGTGTAATTAGTCCTAAATAAAAAGATGAGAAGCGAGCCAGATCCGTACATTTATTATATTCGTTTTCTGTTTTTTATAATGATGATAAAAAATATTATTTTTTTTTGTGTAGTTTTATCATTTTCTGTTTTTTATTTTGGATAAAATTACTCAAACAGTGACAAAAAACTAAAAACACCTTCGATGTGTTTTTAGTTTTTTTCACCCAAACTTAACCCATTGTAAGAAAAAGTACGTAAATTTTTTGGTGAAAATGATAAAAGTACAAGAGCGTATTTTCTAACTGAATACGAAAATCATGATAATGAAAACATAAAACGAATATGGTAAACTTACGGGCCCCTTGGTTGCCATATTTATTACCTTTTCTTTGGGGTGACAGGTACTTCATTTTTTCAATATTCAGGATATAATATGTATGTAATTTTAGCGTTTAAGTTATCGTACCAAATTTCATTTGCATCCGTTTGTAGGAAAGAACTGATGGTAATTAAAGGAGGTGTTGGTTCTAGGTTTATTAGAACAAGCATAGCACCAGAACCTTAAATAGATGTGCAATTTCACTTATTAATTTTTCATTCTTTAAGAGCTTGATAAATTCATGTCTTCTTTTTCTTTGTTCTTGTAAGCCAAATTTTATTCTTCATTATATTGGTAGTCAAGGCCAATTTATTATGTACTCTACAAGTATGCAGTAGGTAGATTGGGAGAATCTGCATTTATAAGTTTGTGCCTTGATATAAAAGTTGTTTGGTTTAAAGGGATCTGGAAAGCAAACTTTTCTACCTTATTTTAGGCTTCACATGCTAAACTAAAAAAAAAATGATTTCAAGTTCTCCGGTTATTCATGCTTCCTTTCTAAAACTTATTGGAAAGTTAAAATCAACGCCAACAAATAAATTGAACAATGAGACTAACAAAGCAAAAAACAATAATTTTGCCATGTGACCTTGAAATGAAATGGTCCCTAATAAAACACGTTGGAACGTTAAAATCAACACCACCAAACAATTAGAGAACTGAGACCAAGAAAGCCAAAAACAATAATCTTGCAATATGACCTTGAAATGAAATGGTGATGTAAATTTCATTACAAGAACATAATGTGTTCGATACCCACATATTGCAAATCGAGTATTCCTTCCCATATCAAGTGCATCAAACCCCTCTTTCTTTTCATTCTTCTAAGCCAATTAAAGATTCTGAATACCACAAGAAAGTTGACATGCTCTCGGTACTAATAAAAATATATACTTAATAAGAACATAATTCGTTATTATTAAGGACGAGTAAGTACCCATATAACGTTCCTAAGCAGTTCTATAAGAAATGTTTTCTTACTGTTTCTTTTCAAACAAGAATGTACTTTATTAGGCGAACCAAGATGAAACAACAAGATCAAAATTTGCAAGAAAAAATTATTAGGAAATCAGAAAAAGAATATTACAACTTCAATCAGCTATCCAGAGTGGATTTGATTCAAGACAAAATGATTATCAAGCTTGGTATCAATACCTAATTTTTTGCCAAAGAAACGTAGTACTCGTATTAGCTCTAGAATTAGTATGGTTATCCGAGTAACCAAAAGCCATGAAGAATACAAACCTTTGAAAGTAGGGTTAATTACAAAACTATCCCCTGTGGTTTACACGTTTTTGCACTTTACTCCCCGTATTTACAACTTTTGCAATAGTGTCCCCGTGTTTACAACACGATTTTTGCACGTTTTTTGAGTTGTTTGCAACGGTTTTGTCAACCTCAGGGGACACTATTGCAAAAATTGTAAACACGGGGAGTAAAGTGCAAAAACGTGTAAACCACAACGGACAGTTTTGTAATTAACCCTTGAAAGTAAGAAAAAATCTCACGTACCAAAGGCAGATACAACATATTCACTAATATGGCGTCATTATATATCCTGCAATAATGTCGTAGCGGCTTTAAGATACCTTGTCAAGTGCATGGTTCCATCAACATGAGGTGCTTTTGCAAATTGCTCAAATAATGTAGTTACAAAAAGGAAATATGTAACAGGAGATTATATGTACATAAGACGATGCGACAATCATTTCTAATCTTATATTTTTTCAAGCCTACCGTCTGTAAAGCCTTTGATTAAGGGAAAATCTAAAGACAGCAATCAAATAATTTCTCCACAAAAACAAACTTGGCTATTGAGTGCTACCATAAGAATAAAGTAAAATACATGTACCTCTATGGATTTCGAACTCAATATAGTACTCCCTTCATCCCTAAAAATTTGATTTGTTTGACTTTGCACGCATATCATGAATTTAAGTTATATATTGTGTGTTTTCCCATTTTACCCTTTAGCGAGAGGGAGGAAGAGAGTGGGTCAGGAGAGAGAAAATTGGTTGGTAGAGTGTTAAATGTGGATAGAGAAATATAATAAAAAAGTGTAAAGTGGTGGGCCATGAGAGAGAAAATGAGTTGGTAGAGAGTTAAATGTAGAGAGAGAAATAAAATAAAAAACTATAAAAATGGTAAATATGTAAAAATACCTACAGAATCTTTCTTAATTTGGAAGTGATCAATTTTTGTGGGACGGCCTAAAAATGAAATCAGATCAAATTTTCTGGGACGGAGGGAGTAACAGTTAGTATGCAATCTGTAATATGATACAAGAAATTCCAGCAAATTGTAAGAAGAAGAAACGATTTTACACTATAAGGAAAGTAAGAGTAAGCGAACACCAGAATCGTACAAAATCTCCATTCCCAAGGTCATCTAATTTCTAATAACAAGGAATCCCCCAAGTACGATAGCCCATTATTTTATAGGTTATGTTATCTTAACCTAAAGCCAAAGGCCAAACATTATCACAAATGGCCAAGCAGACCAACATGCTTCCAGCGAAATTTCTTTTATATATATATATTATATATATATGAGAGTTGATCTATTGACTGCGCAGGCAAAATGGGCTAAGTTGCCCGCGCGATCTGACCGTCCATCTATCGCGATGGACGGGTTAGATCTAATTTTTTTTTAAAACTTTCACGCCATCCGCTACATTATGTAGCGGATGGTGCTTTTTACCAGATTTCCCCTATTAGGGGAAGGCCGACCCTTGAAGGAAGGCCAAGGCCAATTATTAGGGGAAGGCCAAGGCCGACCCTCAAAGGGTGGCCAAGGCTGACCCCCAAGGGAAGGCCTAGGCCAACCCTTTAAGGTGGCCGAGGCTGACCTATAAGGGGAGGCCGAGGCAGACCCCTAGGGGAGGGCCAAGGCAAAACCTTGGGCAATTTGGCAAGGTGCATTAACGGCCGGTATGCGATGGTCGAGACGCGATGAGGCATTGCCATATCTTAGTGACAAAGTACCGTAGAAAAAGTAAAAAAATGCACGTGACTTAAAGTGTGCACGTTTTGACAGGGTTGGAAGCGTTGAAAATTGACTGTTGACTGTGTCGACGTGTCGTGTAAAACGGGACCCCCAGTGGCCCTTAGATGCGACCAAAGTAAGTTGGGAACAAAGTTAATGCATAGTAGTGTAGTGGATGTAGCTGGTAATTCTTTGATCTCCTGTGGAGTTGAAGCTGCATAAGCAACTAGTGAATGTGCACGTGTAGAGAAATAATTCTAACCTGACATGAGTGGCATGATGTGTAATTTTTTGAAAACTATGGGCAATCTACTAAAATAGATGTGGATGAACTAAACCTCTTTTATATATGTGTATAGACAGAAATTACACACCATGCTACTCAATGTCAAGTCATACACATGTACATACACCAGCTCTTCCTGTAGCTTTGCTTGCAGTTATCTACGTACTACTTTCGTTTCAAATTAATTAATCAGATTTGACTTATACGTTTATTTAAAATATCAATCGTATATTATGAATTTTTCATTCTTTCCAAGAGAAAGGAAGAGAGGGTCAGAACAGAGAAAATATAATTTGATAGAAGATTAAATGTCGAGAAAAAGTAGAATAAAAAAGTATAAACATGAAAAGTAATTTGAAAAAAGGTAAACATGAAAAACACATACATAATCTTTTTTAATTGAAAAGTAATTAATTTTTTGGAAAAGATAAAAAAAAATATGATCAAATTTTTTGGGGAGAAAAGGAGTAATACTTATGCTTTGACCATAGTTACCAACATAGTTACATATATGCTGCAAAATTCAGGTTAGATTAGGAGTGTAACTTAAATGAGTTTGATTACCCAACTCAAAAAAAAAAGTACTTCAAATTTTTTTTGAAGTGATGGGTTAGGTTAGGTTTTTATATTTGGATTTGACTAAGTTGATAATAACAAAGTAAGAACTTTTTAATTTAAAACTAAAAATAAAGTGGTGGTGGATGGTTGAAAGTGGTGGTGCCACCGCATGATGCTGTGACTGCTAGAGGGGGCGTTCTGGATGGCCAGTGACCGGTTCCCGACGGTAGAATGGTGGCGGCGGGAGGCTTGGGTTGAGGCCAGATGGTGGAGGTAGCGGGGCGCCTATGGTGATTGGAAGTGACGGCATGGGCATAGTGGAAGCAGCGGGGAGCCTATGGTGATCGGCAGTGACGGCACCGGCATGGTGGTTGGCAGAAGATTTGGTAGCTGTAGGAAGTAGAGTTGGTGGCCAGCGGTGGAGGTAGTAGAGGTGGCGCCGACGGTGGAGGTAGTGGTGGAGAGGTCGGTACACGGCGAAGGCCGGCAGTGTAGGCAACAGTAATTGGCAGCATTTATCGATGGTGGCAGAGGTCGGATGTTGTTGTTGGTGATACGGTGACAGGTGACAGCTGATGACAGTGCGACAACAGTTGGTCGTGGCCGATGATAGTTCTTATTTATGAATGTACTAACAAAATATGAAATTTTTTATATAAGTAGTCGGATAACCACATAAAAACCTAACCGAATTCAATGACATTACATTTGCACCTCTTGGATAACTCACGCCTCACATCGCACATGGACATCATATGCTTTAGCTTAACCATTCTTTCTGTTCTCATCATCTTCCCCTCATAATTTGTCCTCTCTCACCATCCCATCCTTTGCAACCACTTTTGTCTCCTAATTTTTACACACCGGCTCAACAGAACCATTGTGGAAAAAAGGTAATTAGTTTCCTTTGTTCATGAAACTTGTGTTAAATATTTGCAATTTTTTGTTTGTTTAGTTTTCGTTAATTCTAATACGAGTTCAAACATAAATTTCTTTCCCAAATATGGATGAACTTGTCAAGTAGGTGTGGTGTGTGTTATTCTCATTTTTTGCATCTTAACTTCCAAAATTTACTTTGTCATGTAAGTTTTGATTGTCAATTTGATTTAAATGATGTCTATATTTGAAGAATCGCAATATCCTCCATGTCAATTAAAGGAAGCTTAGTTTTCTTTAATCTAAAGTATCATGCCAAGTTGAAACACGGTTTCACATTGTCGTTGATAACCCTAGATAATGGACCCAAAAGACAGGCTATTTGTAATTGAAACCAAAAAAATAACCCTAGAGGGAGGGGGGGGGGTGAATAGGGTTTTAAGACTACTTTAAAAATTAACAAGTAAATACTACAAACTTAGAGAAGATATGAATAACACTTGAAAGGCTACAAACAACAAACCTCAAACACAATAACTCAAATAAGCAAACTAACCAATCTCAACACAAGTATAAAACGATAATGTAAAGAGAGAAGAGTTAAGAGATACTTGACATGGAGATTTAAATGGTTTGGCTTGAAATACCCTCAAGCGTACGTCCACCCCTTCAAGGAAGTCCCTTGAAAGGCCCTAGAATCCACTAGTATGATCTTTCTTACGGGTCAAGATCGAACTTCTTACAATCCCTTGATACTATGCCCACATCAAGAATAAGCTTTGACAATCCCAAAGCTCCAAAGCATGACAACCCTAAGCTTTGATACAAGAAACTTTAGATGAAGAATTGTGTACAAAGATTCACTCTCAAGAAGTAGATGTGTACAAGTTTAAGCTCTAGAACAAGAGAGATGATTGTATGATGACTTATGGAAGTGTATATCTCTCAAATGTAAGCTCACAATAAATGCTCTCTTGAAATGGATGAGAAAATAATAAAAACCAAGAGAGATTGAACAATTGCTTTGATATTTGAGAATATGAAAGATAAGAGAGCTTTGAATGCAATTGATGAATCAAAACTATGCCCAAGATGAGTATTTATAGAGTTGGGAATAAATATGACCGTTTGGAGTTAGGTGGAGCATTAATTGCGCGAAACGATAAATACAGTCGACTGTAATGTGCTATTGCAGTCGACTGTATTCTCAAAGTAGCCATTGGAAATTCAAAATTTCTAACTTGCAGTCGACTGTAATCCAATGCAGTCGACTGTAATAGGCTACTGGAAGTATTGCAGTCGACTGCATTGGAATGCAGTCGACTGTAATACCTCACTGCCCAACTTGTAGTCGACTGCATTCAAATGCAGTCGACTGCATTCCAGAATATGCAGTTTCCTTATTTTCAAAGAATGCAAAATTTTTATGCATGCAAGGGAAACCTATGGGCAAGTTCTAGGTATACAGTCATCAATACGATCAACTCTCTATGTCTAGTTTACAAAGAAGGAAATAAAAGCATTGTAAAATTCAATCGATGAATTCATTCTTTGATGCGTTCCGTTGAGAGTCTTTGAACGTGTTGCTCGTCTAATAGTCCATTTGCATGAGTATGAGATTGTTCCTATTGCTTCATTAACTCAATGCATGTTAGAAAACATAAACATCAATGTTAGTTATCATCAAAACCAAATATAATCCTAGGTTAAATAACCGTAGGGTTAACAATCTCCCCATTTTTTATGATGGAAAACATTGATTTAAATAATATGAGATATATAAGATAACAAATGCAAAGAAGCATGAAAATCTCAATTATAAACCATAAGAGGTTAAAAGAAGAATCATGACGATAAGCTCCCCCAGTCTTAAGCAATATAGGCTCCCCCTATCATAAATAATATATGCTCATATCAAATCCACAAAAGTATGAATCAACAATATTTTTCTCCCCCTTTTGACATCATTTAAAAAGATCAAGGGTGTGTGTGAAAGTGATCGACATATGTATCCATCCATGGATAAGCAATATAGCCAACAAGGGCATTCAAACAAGAAAACATAAGTACTTGAATAACCATTAAAAGATGTACTAAGCACATTTTTCAAAAAATAGCACATAAAAAGGAAGTGTAATGAATTAGATGTGCAATAATATAAGTGTGTGCAAATCAATTTAGACAAAAGAGATTAAATGAATATCAATAAAATCAATAATTGTGGAAAGAGAAAAATCAACCAAAGCATGCTATAAGCATACGAAATAATGCTCAAGCATGTGAAGTGTAACTTGCATGATTATGCACAAGAGATATAACATTTAGTCACATAGGTGAAGACATGCCAAGTTCTCTTCTAAGAGCGGTAAACCTCTTTGCATCTAACGGTTTAGTGAAGATATCCGCTAATTGATGATTTGTGTCCACGAAATCGAGAATGATATCACCTTTTTGCACATGATCACGGATAAAATGGTGTTTGATTTCTATGTGCTTGGTTCGTGAATGTTGGATGGGATTTTTGCTCAAATCAATGGCACTCGAGTTATCGCATAAGATGGGTATGTGATCATACTTGAGTCCAAAATCCAAAAGGGTTTGTTTCATCCAAAGAATTTGTGCACAACAAGCACCAACCGCCACATATTCGGCTTCGGTAGTAGAGAGTGCAACCGAATTTTGCTTTTTGGAACTCCAAGAAACAAGTGAGTGTCCTAGGAATTGGCAACCTCCACTAGTGCTTTTCCGCTCGGTTTTACAACCGGCATAGTCGGCGTCGGAGTAGCCAACTAGGTCAAAATAAGATGTGTTTCTAGGAAACCATAATCCTAAATCGTGAGTGCCCTTAAGATATCTAAGGATTCTCTTAACAACAACCAAATGAGATTCCTTAGGGCAAGCTTGAAATCTAGCACATAGACAAACACTAAACATTATATCGGGTCTACTTGCGGTAAGGTAAATGAGTGATCCGATCATACCTCGATAGCGCTTAATATCAACATCCTTACCCTTTTCATCTTTATCAAGCTTTAATGAAGAGCTTATTGGAGTGTCAAAAGCATTTGATGCTTCCATGTCAAATCTCTTCAGGAGCTCTTTGGTATACCTGGCTTGGTTGATAAAGATTCCATCCTTGCTTTGTTTGATTTGTAATTCAAGGAAGAAGTTGAGTTCTCCCATCATGCTCATTTCAAACTCTTTACTCATACAAGAAGCAAACTCTTCGCACAAGGATCCATTAGTAGCACCAAATATAATATCATCAACATAGATTTGCACCAATAATAAGTCCTTGCCCTTAGATTTTATAAAAAAAGTGGTGTCAAGTTTTCCTCTTGAAAAACCATTTTCTAAAAGAAAACTATTTAGCCTTTCATACCAAGCTCTAGGAGATTGGTTTAAACCATAAAGAGCTTTGCTAAGCTTGAAAACATGGTTTGGATATTTTTCATGTTCAAAACCGGGAGATTGAGCCACATAAACCTCCTCCGAAATAAAACCATTTAGAAAAGCACTCTTGACATCCATTTGATAGAGTTTAAAATCTTTATAGCAAGCAAAAGCTAATAGCATTCTAATAGATTCAAGTCTAGCTACCGGTGCATAAGTCTCATCAAAATAAATTCCTTCCTCTTGGTTATAACCTTGGGTCACTAATCTAGTCTTGTTTCTAACCACGACTCCGGATTCATCAAGTTTGTTTCTAAAAATCCATTGTGTGCCTATAATCCTAAAGTTTTGAGTTTTAGGCACAAAGGTCCAAACTTGATTTCTTTCAAATTGAACTAGCTCTTCTTGCATAGCAAGCATCCAAGATTCATGATGTAGAGCTTCAGAGAAGTTCTTCGGTTCAATTTGGGAAAGAAACGTTAAATTAACATGTTGTTGAAGAGAGCGTCAAGTTCTTACCCCACTAGAAGGATTACCTAAGATTTGATCGCTTGGATGATCCTTTTTGTAAGTCCAATCTTTTGGTAATGCTTGAGAGTTGTCCGAGTTTGAAACACCATTACTTGCTTCCTTGTCTTCCTCTTGAGAGCTTGATTGTTGCTCTTCTTGAACAATTTCTTTAGGGTTGTCTTGTAGTGTTTCACTTATATCCAAAGTTCTCATGTCATTGTCCATATCGTCTACATTAACAATGTTAGTCCTCCAAAGAAAAGGATTAGTCTGATCAAAAGTAACATTAATGGATTCCTCAACAACCAAAGTACTTTTATTATAAACTCTATATGCCATACTATTATTAGAGTAACCAAGAAAAATTCCCTCAAAGGTTTTGGAATCAAATTTGCTAAGGTGATCCTTAGTATTTAAAATAAAACATTTGCATCCAAAGACTCTAAAAAAGCTCACCTTAGGTTTCTTATCATTAAAAAGCTCATAAGGGGTTTTTAACAAAAAATTTAGCAAGATAACTCTGTTAAGAACAAAACAAGCACAATTGACCGCCTCCGCCCCAAAGTACTTAGGTAAACTATATTCGTTAAGCATTGTTCTTGCCGCTTCTTGCAAAGACCTATTCTTTCTTTCAGCAACACCATTTTGTTGAAGAGTTCTAGGAGCCGAAAAATTATGTGATATACTAAAGTCATCACACAAGGCTCCTATTTTTTAATTTCAAATTCTCTACCATGATCACTTCGAATGTTGGTTATCAAATATCCTTTTTGATTTTGAACACGTTTTGCAAATGAAGTGAACACATTTAGAGATTCATCTTTGGTAGCCAAAATGAAAGTCCAAGTATAGCGAGAATAGTCATCAACAATAACAAAACAATATGATTTACCACCAAGACTAGTAATAGAGATTGGTCCAAACAAATCCATATGAAGTAATTGCAAGGGTCTAGAAGTAGATACCATTTTCTTCGGTTTGTGAGAGACTTTTTTTTGCTTACCCATTTGACAAGCATCACATATTTTATCTTTCTCAAACTTAATCTTCGGGAGTCCCCTCACAAGTTCTTTGCTCGAAATATTTTTCAAATGCTCCATATGCATGTATCCAAGTCTTCGATGCCAAAGCCAAGATGTCTCACTAATAGCACTAAGACACTTAACATCTTGGTTAGCTAAATCATTTAATTGTATGGAGTAAACATTGTCATCTCTACTTTCTACCAAAATAGTTTCATTATTCTTCAAAGATTGTATAGTGCAATGAGAAGCCTCAAAGATTACTCTAAAACCTTTATCACTAAATTGACTAATACTTAGCAAATTATGCTTCAATCCTTCAACATATAACGCATTCTCAATTGAACGCGGTTCCTTACCAATAGTTCCTTTACCTTTGATTTTTCTTGAGCATTGTCACCAAAGGTCATCTTTCCTCCTTCTTTAAGATCAATTGAGGTGAAAAGAGATATGTTGCCGGTCATATGTCTTGAGCATCCACTATCAAGAATCCACTTCTTGCTACTAGATTTTGCTTTGAGACATACCTATAAACACAAATCAAGTAGTGACTTTTGGTACCCAAAATTTCTTAGGTCTTTGGGTGTTAGTCTTGCATTTATATTCTTGACCTTTCACAACCCACATTTTCTTTCTACCTCTAACATAAACAATTCTACAAGGACAATAACTAGTCGTATGCCATTTCTTGTTGCACCAACCACAATGTGTAAAAGGTGTGCAATAGTTCTTGGGTTGTCTTTGAGGAATATTCAACCTAACTTGTTGTTGAAAGATTTTAGGAGGCAAGGCCATGGGATCTAATCCAAGACCACTTTTGTTTAGGCCAATTCTTTGGCGTCCAAACATGACATTCAAATTGTTTTGACCATCAACAAATTTTTCAAGACATTTTTTCAAATCACAAATCTCAACTTTTAAATCTTCATTTTGTTTTTCTAAAGTCAAAGTTTTGGAAGATATTTGTTTTGAGCTAGGAGTGTTAACAAATAATTCAACCAAATCATTATTCACATATTTCACATATAAATGGTTGGAAATGCATTCATTCTTGGCATGCAACTTATTATTTTTCATTATTAACTTCTCAATTTGCTTATTAGCCTCAAGGAAGTTTTTTGACAAAATCTTAAAAATTTTCTTGGATTCCTCATAAAGACTATCTTAAGCATCTTCAAAGGTTTCACTATCGCTATCGCTACCGGAAGAAGAACTTACCTCATCGTTTGCCATGAAGCACACATTTGCTTTTTCTTCTCATTGTCTTCATCACTTGAATCGAAGTCACTCCATGTTGGAATATGTTCGGCATTCATTGCTTTTTCCTTCTCTTTGTTCTCTTTCTTGGAGAGTTGTCTCCTTTTAACTCTTTCCCATACATCTCTTATTTCCTTATTTTCCTTTTTGTATATGGGACAATTCATCTTCATGTGTCCCGACTTGTGGCATTTGTAGCAAAGCTTCTCTTAATTGCTAGCATATTGTTGCCTTCTCCTACCATTCCTTCTAAACATTAAGGATTTTTTGAAGTTCTTTGCAACCATTGCAACATCTTCTTCATCAAATTCTTCTTCATCATCACTTGACTCAAGGTTTGAAGATAAAGCTTTAAGAGCAATTGATGTGAGCTTTTTCTTGACGTCTTCTTGATCAAAAGTCTTGATTTGCATTTCGTACGTCATAAGTGAGCACATCAATTCATCAAGAGGAAAGATATTAAGATTCTTTGATTCTTGGATGGCGGTGATCTTTGCATCCCAAGCTGTTGGTAAGGACCTAATTAGAGATATCAATTGGGCCGGGCGGCCGGCGGGCTGGCCCGACCCTACCCGAAAAAGCCTGGGCTGGCCCGGCTCTGTAATGAACAGTGCAGGCCCGCGGATAAAGGGCCTTAGACCTGGGCTTGGACCAAGCCAAGGTCTCACCAAAAATGGCTCGGGCCAAGCCCGGCCCAAAATTGGGCCCGATTTTGGCCCTAAATTGGGCCCTTTTCGGCCCTAAATTCGGCCCCCTGTTTCATTTCTCGTCTTTGTTTCTTGTTTTCTGTCTTGGTTCTTCTTTCTTTCCCGAAAGGGAAAGGTTTCCCTTTTTTTTTTTCCTTAATTATCTTCCATCTGAGACATCCATTATCCACATATCCCATATTTTAACATTTAACTAACTTAGTCATTGTAACAAGGAGGACAAGGAGGACGTGGCAAGACTATAAAACATGGTTTTTAAATTATTTTTTATAAAATTACACAAATGTCCCTAAACTTTACGTATTTATAAAAACACCCCAAACTTTTTTTAAAAATTACGCTTAAGCTCCAAAACTCATCTAACCATTCTTAATTCAATTAGACATCACTGAAAATATATACTTGCATTCATTTTATCATTTTTCATCGCTAAATCATAATTCACATTTATGCCCCGAAAGTTTTTTTTTTCCAAAATTCAAAAAAATGCCCCCAGATTTTCAAATTTTACATTTTTGTCCCAAAATTATTTTAAGCGTCGATACTCTACTAATACTCGAGCATTGCCCAAATTTTCTTTTCTTTTCTGGTTGACTTAATTGCATTAATAATAAAAGTCAATATTGCACATAAAATTAGAAAAGTTGATTTGAAAATATGTCTTAAGTTTAGTAGAGGCTTAGCTCGAGACCCCACTGCTTGTTGTCGTATTCGGTTTGGTATTGCTCCCGCACATGACTTTGAGAGTCATGGTGATATTATTGAGAAACGTCTCTATAAGAATATTTTTGCTCCACTCTTCGGATAATTAGCAATCATTTTTCTGTAGACTTTCAGACGAAGAAACGTAATCTTGGGACATATTTTGAGATCGAGATTTGTGTACTATTCGAATTATACTTACAAGATTTTCTTTGATTGCACGATTTTGACAAATCTCATATTCACGTCTCTTACTAAAACAACAAGAATTGACACATAAAAAGAAAACATTTTTTTGCTTGTCGCTTTTGCTCTAGTTCTTTTTTAGCATTGAGGAATGATAATGGTAAAATGTAAGAGCGCATCAACAATAAAGTTTGTCGAGCGTCAACCCATTATTAAGAGTAAAAGTAGTCTACAACAGTTTGCTCTATATAACGATCATTGTCGCTAAATGTTATTATTGTCATTTTGCATACATTCTTTTAACAATTATTTTAGCATTACAATTGTTTTGTATACGTTCTTTTAAGAATTGTTTTAGTGTTACAAAATAAAAGTTACTAGACATATTTAAAAGGAAATACCCATGTAGTAACCAATTCTTTTTTTCCCAATTCTTGATAAATTCATGAGGAAGTGATATCTCTAATAAAACAACATTATGAGTAAAGAGGGATAATTATAGCCAATAAAAGAAAGAAAATTACAACAAAAAAAAAAATTTGGGCTCGGGCCCGGCCCAGCCCTAAATATTGGGCCTAAGGCTAGGGCAAGGACTGGGCCCAAATATCCAGATTTCTGGCCCGACCCGTTTTCCATTCATCAGGCCCGGCTAGGCCCGTTTTCTTTGGAGGCCCGTTGGGCTCGGGCTGGCCCGGCCCAAGCCCGACCCATTGATATCTCTAGACCTAATCACCTTTTTTACAAGATCACCATTAGTGAATTCCTTGCCTGATTGCTTCAGAGGGTTTACAATGTTAGTGAAACGAGTATTCATATTCGTAACGGATTCATTTGGAAGCATATGAAATAATTCATAATCTCTAAACAATAAGTTCATCTTGGAATCTCTAAGAGGTGAAGTTCCTTCATGCGTAACTTGTAGAGTATCCCAAATACTCTTAGCGGAATTACACATAATGACTCTATTGAGTTCATTAGTGTCTAAAGCACAAACTAGACAATTTTTCGATCTAGCATTCATACAAACCGTCTTCTTATCATGATCACTATACTCTGATTTGGATTTAGGCTCTTCAACCTTGTCAACCACCTTTATCGGAACGAATGGGCCATTCTCAACAATGTCCCACATCTCATAGTCTTGAGACTCTAAGTAAATTTTCATCTTAACTTTTCACACACTATAATTGGTCCCATTAAACAATGGAGGCCTAGTGGTAGAACTACCCTCCATACTCCCAACGTAAGTCATGATCGATTAACTCTCTTGGCGTTACCCAATATAACAAGAGCCGAGGCTTTGATACCACTTGAAACCAAAAAGATAACCATAGAGGGGGGGGGGGGTGAATAGAGTTCTAAGACTACTTTAAAAATTAACAAGTAAATACTACAAACTTAGAGAAGATGTGAATAACACTTGAAAGGCTACAAACAACATACCTCAAACACAATAACTCAAATAAGCAAACTAACCAATCTCAACACAAGTATAAAACGATAATGTAAAGAGAGAAGGGTTAAGAGATACTTGACAAGGAGATTTAAATGATTTGGCTTGAAATACCCTCAAGCCTACGTCCACCCCTTCAAGGAAGTCCTTTGAAAGGCCCTAGAATCCACTAGTATGATCTTTCTTACGGGTCAAGATCGAACCTCTTACAATCTCTTGATGATATGCCCACATCAAGAACACGCTTTGACAATCCCAAAGCTCCAAAGCTTAACAACCCCAAGCTTTGATACAAGAAACTTTAGATGAAGAATTGTGTACAAAGATTCACTCTCAAGAAGTATATGTGTACAAGTTTAAGCTCTAGAACAAGAGAGATGAGTGTATGATGACTTAAGGAAGCGTATATCTCTCAAATGTAAGCTCACAATAAATGCTCTCTTGAAATGGATGAGAAAATAATGAAAACCAAGAGAGATTGAACAATTACTTTGATCTTTGCGAATATGAAAGATAAGAGAGCTTTGAATGCAATTGAGGAATCAAAACTATCCCCGAGATGAGTATTTATAGAGTTGGGAATAAATATGACCGTTTGGAGTTAGGTGGAGCATTAAATGCGTCAAACGGTAAATACAGTCGACTGTAATGTGCCATTGCAGTCGACTGTATTCCCAAAGTAGCCGTTGGAAATTCAAAATTTCTAACTTGCAGTCGACTGTAACGGGCTACTAGAGGTATTACAGTCGACTGCATTGCAGTCGACTGCATTGGAATGCAGTCGACTGTAATACCTCACTGCCCAACTTGCAGTCAACTGCATTCCAGAATATGCAGTTTCCTTGTTTTCAAATAATGAAAAAATTTTATGCATGCAAGGGAAACCTATGGGCAAGTTCTAGGTATACAGTCATCGATACGATCAACTCTCTATGTCTGGTTTACAAAGAAGGAAATAAAAGCATTGTAAAATTCAATCGATGAATTCCTTCTTTGATGTGTTCCATTGCGAGTCTTTGAACGTGTTGCTCGTCTAATAGTCTGTTTGCATGAGTATGAGATTGTTCCTATTACTTCATCAACTCAATGCATGTTAGACAACATAAACATCGATGTTAGTTATCATGAAAACTAAATATAATCCTAGGTTAAATAACCGTAGGGTTAACAGTAATGATATATCTTCTTTGTTTATATAGACGAGTTACCATAGCACACACGATGAGTGTGCGAAAATATAATTAATAATACAAATTTTGTTATAAAAAAAATCACTTATACGTGTTTATTGCCATATTCAGTAAAATGAGTCTTAAATTACAGAAAAATAAGTTAGCCATACATGTCCAAATATAAGTTAGTAAAATATTATTATCATATCAAACTTGGCCTTTAAATTTTACTTTAACTCTATTTTTTGATGAATTTGAATTTGTGAAAACTAAACATAATTTTATAGGTAGTTACTTATTAATTAAGATTTTTATTTTGTGTCACTTTTTAAGATTTTTCTTGGAATGCCACTTGTTATTATTGTAGGTTGGTAGTTATGTAACACCAAAAAGGTGTTACACAAAATTATGTTTTCCCTTAGTAAATAGTATATATAGATAGATAGATAGATAGATAGATAGATAGATAGATAGATGTGTAAGGGTTCTTCTTATCGATAATATAATTACAGATATATGAACTGATGCTTAATGAAGTGAACTTAACTAAGCCTTACTCCTTAGACAGTCGGGTTGGTTTCATGAGCTGTTCCCTTTTGCCTCCCAATTTCAACTATCACCATCTTGACCTTACTTTAGTTTTCTTGTAGAGCTTGTTGCCCTGAAATATTTGCCTGAAAATGAGATACATTGATGATTACACTTTTCAAATAGCATAACCCTCTTCATCCTATACATTTGCAGTTACTTTTTTTAACTCCTACCCTTTTCAAAGGTAAATGAACAAAGGAAGCTTGATGAAGTACACGAGCGGTCTAAACCTTAGAAAGCTGACCTTCGTGTTGTACAAAAATGGCATGTCCGTTTGTCGAAGTCAAGCACAACACTCCAAGCATACATGTCTGACCACGAGGTAATTGTTCAATATCAACGACTAGTTATTTAGAGGCACTTTAGCATATAGACACAAGTTATTTAGCAAGAAACTTATATTTTTGTTACTATAAAGTTGTTATTACGGGCATTGGTAGCTAGATAAATGCTCTCTTACAACTCATGTCTTTAGTAATAGGAATTGGACAAACCATGTTTGCTTAGTCAATTGGGTCTTTAGTATTGACATAGGCTTCAGATATTAATATACAATTAGCATGTAAGTCAACTAATTTCACAAGAAATAATGGCAATAATGTAAAGAGAAAAAGGTTTAGTAAAGTTTACCTTCAAGCCTACGTCCACCCATTCAAGAAAGTCCATTGAAAAGCCCTACAATCCACTAGAATAGTCTTCCTTATGGGTCAAGACCTAACGTGTTACAAACTCTTGATGTTGCACTCTTACATCGAGAACAAGCTTTGACAATTCCAAAACTTCAAAGCTTGACAACACCAAGCTTCAATACAAGTAATTTTAGATGAAAGATTGTGTATAAAGATTAACTTTCTAGAAGTTGATAAATACAAATTGAAGCTCTACATCAACGAGAGATGAGTCTATTAATGACTACGAATATATGTATTTATCAAGTATAAGCTCACAATGAATGCTCTCATGAATTGAAGTTGAAAACATGGAAGATTAAGAGAGATTAAATAAATACTTTGAGCTTTGTGTATTAGCAAGAAATGAGGGCTTGGAACAAGATGGATGATTGAAAAACTAGCCCAAAATCATTTTATATAGGTGCGGAATAAATATAACCGTTTTGAAGTAAGTGAAGAATTTAATGCGCCAAAACGGGAAATGCATTGTATTGCACAATGCGGTGAATTGAAATTTGAATCTCCAACAATGCAGTCGAGTGCACTGAAATGTAGTCGACCGTATTATCTTTTTGCCAAAAGATGCAATCGCCAGTTGACCAGAAATGTAGTTTTCCTTGTTTTTCAAAACGTAAAATATTTATGCATGCAAGGATAACTTATGGTCAATTTCTAGGTTATAGTCATTGATATACAATCAATCTCTATGTCTAGTTATAAAAATGAATGATAAGGATGTTTACAATCTGATTACAAAGTATTCCTTTACGATGATCTTTGAAGCATTCCTTCGATAATCTTTGGTTGATATTTGGTCATCTAATTCTCTGTCGCAAGAATGTAGTTGCACCTAAAGCTTCATGAACTCAATGAAAATTAGACAACTAGTCATCAATGTTGGTTATCATCAAAACTTGATATAAGCCTAGGTTGCAGGGCTAACGATTATATTATTATGCTTGGTTTGATTAGGAGTATGAGTAGGAGTAGATTATTTATGAGGAGGATAACATAAACAACACTAAAAAGTCTTAAAGTATTAGATCAAAAGAATTCTGAGAAAATTCTCGGGTCTTCATAGATTGTTGAAAGAAGTCAGACTACGCATATTCCTCCCAAATGCTATACCGTTTATTTTGGGAATTATTTCTCACATGTGATATCGTCAGGACCTGGCACACCCGCACACATCATTATTCTCACATCTTTTGCACTTGTGCACATGTTGAAGCGTTTCAAGAGCAAACAACTTGATAATTGTTTGCTTTGTCAAGTTTGATAATGATCCCTAGCTTGTAGTAGTAAAGTATATCAACAAGTATTTTAGTAGTAAACCACTAACATGTTTTAGCAGTGTTCAAATGTTGTGTTAAGATGTCACTATTCAGGTGTAGCCCGTACACCATGTCGGGTCCAACCCATGACCCGTAAAGTCAAAAAGGCTTGGAGTTGGTTAATGGGTGTAACCCTAAGAAGACCATATGACTTAATAGAGTATCTATTTACTAATAACTAACCCAGTAACCCGAGCCAAGCTCGGGCTGGTTTATAAAATACAGTATATCATAAGGTCTTAAAGAGTGTATTAATATGTACCACATATCGTGAGACAAAAAAGACAATAATATTATTAAAAAATATCTTATTTGGCTATAAAAAAAAATAGATAGCGATACAGTGGAGTCACTAGATAGTTCCCTTATTTAAGCTTTTACTTTATGTTGTCAAGCAATATTTCAAATGAATATTGACATAGCACTTATAATAGTAGAATAGTCATGCTGGTGTTATGTAAAGCTAAATAACGAATAGGATTGTGGTTGAAATTAAAAAATTGTGAAGCTATGACGTATCCCTTCTGAATTATAGATATTATATATGAGTATAATTCTTTAATTTCAAAAGTTTTCGAGATGTTACATGTTTTTCGAATAATTTTTATATATATATTTTTCTAATTTTTGGGAAATGCATGTGTGAGGACATCAATCGTAAAAAATGTGTCCTTTTATTTTAGTGCTTTTGAGGTGTTAATTGTCCAAAATAATACCTGATATGTAAGTACATTGATAATGTAAAACTTAAAAGAGGGGTAACTTTAAAAGATTGATTTTGCTTTCTACATATTATAGGTCTACAATTTGTGTTAAATTATAGTTCTTACATCTATAATAAATGTCTTTAATAGTATTTTCCATAGATACTTATTTTTGTTAACTACATTGAGCTTGTAAAATTTAACAAATATCATTATGTTAAACTAACGATTACAGGGTGGAGATTAAATAGTTTATATAATTGTTATTTAATGCTCACATCAATTATCACCCATAGTTATAATCGACTCTATTATAGTCAAAATTAAGTTCCAAAGCTTGTAATTAGTCTAATATTTACTAATTGGTCTTGCTATTCATGTGAATTTAATCAACTATAAAAATAATATATTTCATATTCAGTCCTATGAGAAAAAAAATGCCAGTGTATATTCGATTACAATAAGCATTGTAAAATTACTTAAAACAAATTCATTATTCAAATATACTAAAAATAAATTTGACAGAACGACCACATAATATCCGGTATTTTCATAATGTGTGTGTGTTTCTTTAACTCATGTAAGATGCTAGTAATGATAAAATTAAATTGATGAAGATGACGTGTCCTTATTTTGAAGTGTTGGAATTATTTTCTACATCTTCAGTGACTTGTCGGCAAGTTATAGTCTTTATATCTACTAAGTGCACTCATAGTTTTTTTTTTCATGAAAAACTTAGTTGTTAAGTATAAATAAAAAAGTCTTTTCATTGATCGTAAGGCCTTATGCAAAAACGAATTGGTTAATTGTTTGTTTTGTAGAATTACATAATTATATTTTTACATTTTGAATATTTTAAACGTTCTCAAATATAGTAATTAAGAATTATTTGATTTAATTATACCTTTTTTTTCTAATACATGCGTGATTTCTTTTCAAAATCTCATATATGTGATGTAGTCACTTTGATTATTGTCCGGCGTTATCAAAGCAAAAAAAGTTGTCCTATAATTGCAGTATTGATCTTATATGTTACATTGATAAATTTTTGAAATAATTATGTTATGTGTGTGTGTGTGTGTGTATTAAAGGACACGATAGTAAAAATTAAATCCTAATAAATTAGTATATATTTTTTTAAAATTAATTCTCAAATTATATAAAGCTTTCTAATATAGTCCTCACATAGTTCCTGCAAAACTAAATAAACTTAAAAATATGGATCAAATCCAGAATAATATTTGCATACCTTTAGATACTAACATATTTAGTATATAGCCTTAAATCCTTTTCAAGTATCATATTCATGAATAAACTTTATCATTATTACAACTTTAATTGATAATAATTAGACATTCATTTGTTAGTCGTGTGGTCCCACCCAAAAAAAGATGGTCAATTTTTTATTTTACCAAAAAGATTCTAAAAGCTATATATTACATTTGATAAATCTTTACATCGATACGGTAAGTATATATTAAAATAAATAAATATGAATCAATTGTTAAATTATTTTTATTGCTTCAATCTCGATTGTAACATCATTTTTTTCCTTCTTTTAAATCTAATATCTTATTTTCAATTTTTTATATATAAATTTTCATATTCATAATAGAAAGTACTTTTAAGGGTACAATAGTTAAAATTAAGTCCTAATAAGTTAGTTCATTCATTAGTTATAGTTTTAAAATTAGTTTTTGAATTATAAGGCTTATTGATAGGCAAATTAACTTATGAAGAATTAAGGACCTCATCCAAGCCAAATAAGAACATGATAGTAATTAAGAATTATTTGATTTGATTGCACTCTTTTTGTCCTAATACATATGTGATTTCTTTTCAAAAAATCATATATGCTTATATAGCCACTTTGTTGATCGTCTGGTCTTATCAAAGTAAAAAATTATCTTGTACTTTTATTATTGATTTTATATATTATATAGATAATTTTTGCAATGACTATGTATCTGTAAATAAAAAAACATTTATTACATTACAATAAACTTAAATTAACTGTAACATAACTTTTTTAATCGAAATATCCATATGTTATATTGTTTAGATACGTGGTTTTTCATCCTTGTATGATAGAGTTAGTTTTTAGAACATAATAGTCAAAATTAAATCCTAAAAAATTCGTATAATTAGAGTTTTAGAATTAGTTTTAACATTATATGAGGCTTCTTCGTGTAGCCCTTATACAATTCCTGTAAAATTAAATAAACTTAAAAATAGGAATTACATCCAAAATAATATTTGCATACCTTTAGATACATTGACATGTTTAGTATATAGCTTTAAGTCCTTTTCAAATATCAGATTTATGAATAAGCTTCATCATTATTACAAATTTTAATGAATAATAATTGTACAGTAATTTGTTGTTTGCATGTCAATTTTTTTATTTTTAGCAAAAGGATTCTAAAAGCTACTATACTATATTAATAAATCATTACATCAATTATGGTAAGCAAATTTAATAACTTTAAACAATTATTACATTATTTTTATTGTTTCAATCTTAATTGTAGCATCATTTTCTTTTCTCTTCTAAATCTAGAATGTTATTTTCGTTTTTAAGACGTATGAATTTTTATATTCATATTAGAGAATGTTTTGAAGAATGCAATAGTCAAAATTAAGTCCTAATAAGTTAGCTCATCAATGAGTTAGAGTTTAGAACATTTAGAATTAGTTTTTCAATTATCTAGAACTTAGTAATATGGAAACTACTTATCAAGACATAAGAACCCTATTCAAGATAATATTCTCAAGTGTAGCATCATTTTTTTTCTCTTCTAAATCTAGTATGTTATTTTCGTTTTCAAAATATATGAATTTTTATATTCATATTAGAGAGTGGTTTTAATGAT
Organism: Escallonia rubra; assembly: GCA_033065855.1. Classification (NCBI taxonomy): domain Eukaryota; kingdom Viridiplantae; phylum Streptophyta; class Magnoliopsida; order Escalloniales; family Escalloniaceae; genus Escallonia; species Escallonia rubra. The sequence goes on along the minus strand of JAVXUO010001104.1, from coordinate 100,648 downwards.
ACAATAGTTAAAATTAAGTCATAGTAAGTTAATTCATCAATCAATTAGAATTTTAGAACGTTAGATTTTTTTTTTCAATTATATAAGGCTTAGTAATATAGAAATTAACTTATCAAGAAATAAGAACTCATCCAAGATAATATTCTCATTTGTAGCATCAAGTTTTTTTCTCTTTTCAATCTAGTATGTTATTTTCGTTTTTAAGATATCTGAATTTTTATATTCATATTAGGTAGTGATTTTAAGGATACAATAGTCAAAATTAAGTCCTAATAAGTTTGTTCATGAATCAGTTAGAGTTTTAGAACATTCAGAGTTAGTTTTTCAATTATATAAGGCTTGGTAATATGGAAATTAACTTATCAAGATATAAGAACCTTATGCAAGATAATATTCTCAAATGTAGCATCATTCTTTTTTTTTCCTTCTAAATCTAGTACGTTATTTTCGTTTTTAAGATATATGAATTTTATATTCATAGTAGAGAGTGGTTTGAAGGATACAATAGTCAAAATTAAGTCCTAATAAGTTAGTTCATGAATCTGTTAGAGTTTTAGAACGTTTAGAATTTGTTTTTCAATTTTATAAGGCTTAGTAATATAAAATTTTAACTTACCAAGAAATAAGAACCCCATCCAAGATAATATTGTCAATAGTAGCATCCTTTTTTTTTTTTCCTCTTTTACATCTAGTATGCTATTTTTCGTTTTTAAGATATATAAATTTTATATTCATAGCAGAGAGTTAATTAAGTCATAATATGTTAGTTCATGAATCAGTTAGAGTTTTAGAACATTTTGAACTAGTTTTACAATTATATAGGACTTAGTAATATGAAAAATTAACTTATCAAGAAATAAAAACCCCATCCAAGATAATATTCTCAATTGTAGCATCATTTTTTTTCTCTTCTAAATTTAGTTTGTTATTTTCGTTTTTAAGATATATGTATTTTTATATTCATATTAGAGAGTGGTTTTACGGATTCAATAGTCAAAATTAAGTCCTAGTAAGTTATTCCATTAATCAATTATAGTTTTAGAACGTTTAAAATTTGTTTTTCAACTATGTAAGGCTTAGTTATATGAAAATTAACATATCAATACATAAGAACCCCATCCAAGATAATATTCTCAATTGTAGCATCATTTTTTCTCTTCTGAATCTAATATGTTATTTTCGTTTATAAGATATATGAATTTTTATATTCATATTAGATAGTGGTTTTAAGGATACAACCTTCAAAATTAAGTCCTAATAAGTTAGTTCATCAATCAATTAGAGTTTTGGAACGTTTAGAATTTGTTTTTCAATTATATTAGGCTTAGTAATATGAAAATTAATTTATCAATAAATAAGAATCTCATCCAAGATAATATTCTCAATTGTATCGTCATTTTTTTCTCTTCTAAATCTAGTTTGTTACTATATGAATTTTTATATTCATATTAGAGAGTGGTTTAAGGATATAATAGTCAAAATTAAGTCCAAATAAATTAGTTACTGAATCAGATAGAGTTTTAGAACATTCAGAATTAGTCTTTCAATTATATAGAGCTTTGTAACATGGAAATTAACTAATCAAGAAATAAGAACCCTATCCAAGATAATATTTTAGACCTTTAATGACACTTATAATAGTTATAATTCTATTTCACATTGAAAACATAATGTTATGATGTGTCAAGTAAATAAGTCATATTTCTGTGATGATATGTCGAATAAAGAAGCTCTCGCTTCGCTTATTATATATTATATAGATATAGGTATCTCTTTCTGAGGTATTATAAGCGGGATGTCTCTTGCTTGGAGAAATGTAAGAGAACACACGTAAGAGAGAATGAGTGACACATTTCTCAACCTTCTCCATTCTTTTTCAGGGAAATCGACAGACAATGACTCTTGGACAGTGAAAATATGGATTGGGCTCCCGTACTCTTGAAATACGTGTTCATGCATACGCGTATTTAGGTAAGTCTCAAATACTTTATGAAAAAAGAGAAATGTTCAAAGTCTACATTCACAAAGTAAACAAAAATTAACGTAAAAGAAGGTGCATCTAAATTCACTGTGAATAACAAGAAAAAAGTTAGTCTCTAGATCTACATATCCGGACGAGTGACTAATAACCGACATACTGAGATTCACAAACCGGGCATGAAAAGGAGAACAAATGTGCATCTAGACTCATAAAGCTAGAGGGAAAGAAAAAATAAACAACGAGATTCATAGACCGGACAAAAAAAAAAGAGAAATAACGTGTCTAGATTCACAAATTGAACATGAAAATGAGATAAGATGTGCATTAAATTAGCAAACTAGATCAGAAAAGATGTGCGCACATATTCACACAATGGAGATGAAAACAAGTATCCACACTCACGAGAAATCAAATAAACAAAAGGCAAATACATAAAACGATCAAGATGTGTACGAATCTTTTGTAGTCATTGAAGTGGTCGACATGTGCCCATAATAGGAGCAGTCGAATATGCGAGAATGGGAAAAAGGATTTGGTCCACTGTATGGTATGTGAATGTGAAAGGGAGAAAGTTTTGGCTCCACAAGCAATAAGGTTATCACCAAAGTTCGCGAAAGCTGAAAACGACTCTCAAAGCAAGATTAAACCGTTTGAAGTCCAGATGCATAATGTTACTCTTGTACATCCTTGATTGTAAGGCTGCCAAGATAAATTCGATTGACGCTGAATTGAAGTTGTGTGCAATAACTTTGGGATTATAATGCTTCAATAAGAAAAACCAAGCCCTGTTAATACCACGAGGACTAAACTATGCTTACAGTATAAAAAGTCAAATCTAAGATAAATTCTAAACTAACTACATGTAGTTGGTTTAAGGGCTAATCCCAAGTCCGTACCCTAAATTACACACAAAATTCGGCTCGAGTACTTAATATTTCAAACATACCGAATCAGTTTCCCAAAGTTTTGTTGGAATTGGGTTTTAAACCCATTGTGAGAAGCCATCTTTGACTCAATTTTCATATGGGTTTCAAACCATAATTTGGTTAGGAACAAATTTATTTATGTTCATCTATTGGAGTAGATGATCATAGTATATTCACAAGTTTAAAACAAATAAGTAGTGAATGAGAAAATTGAAGTTGAAGTTGGTGGTTCAACTTGAAGGGAAAATAGTATCCTACATTGAAGAGATAAAGCCAAATTGTCTCCTTATAAGGCTTAGCATTAAGCTAAGGGTTGGGCCCCTTGAGGGTACCCAAGTTTTGTAAGGAGGGAAAACCTAGGTCGACCCAAGGTCCACCACACGTGCGCGCCGCCTGCCCATCCGGTCCGTGGCTTGGGCCCACCAAGCTTTATTCTTTTTGGGATAAAAACATTTTAAATAAATAGTTATTTATTTGTTTATTTTATTTTCCGAAAAGTTGCAACCTTTCCAACCAGCTATGAAGAGTTGCACCCCTCAGTGAATATCCTCTGTATAAAAACGAGTCAGTTACAGAAGTTATTTAATTGAATCCCAAAATTTTCTTATGTTGAAATTCTGTCCGTTTTTCCTGTGTCCGAAAGAAAGAGTTCTGCCATTGTTTGGTTTGCCGAGTCTGAAAATTTGGAGTGCTCCTATTTTCAGACGTAGCCGTCGTATCCTGGGAGACTTTCGTTAAGAGGCCGTCAGTACCGTTGCCGGACGAATAAGTCTTAAGGACAGTGAATCAAATTCACGCATCGGCCTTACCATTTGTTGTTCTGTAATTTTGCTGTGAGTTATATTACACATTATTTTCTTGGTTTTGTTACTGCTATTTTTGGAGCGTTAATCTTTGCATGTTAGTATATTTTCGAAACTGATTTTCTGCACAAGTATACACAAAGCAAACATATTTTCCAACAACCTTAAGACTTAGTCGTCACTCTGTGTTGCTTGTGTTTAGTAATATACTTTCCAAACAATGTTTTCAAAATTCGTTTTCATGTTTGATTATGTCAAACATATACTAAAATTATTTTCAGTTTCTGAATTTAATTTTAGTGGTACTAGAATCTGTTTTGTTATACTTTTGTGTTAGATTGGATTGTTTATTGTTTAACAATTTTTGTTATAATCTTTTGATAGATTTACAACAATGGCTACTAGCGAAACCATTCTCGAAAGTGGACCGGTTCATCCTAACGTGCAACATGGTGGTGGGACTGTGAAAAGCGACACCTTATGTAGCACCTGCTCATGGTTCCGTTAGACTTGGTGAAAGACCGGAAAAGTTCAATGGGAAGGAATATAAAAGGTGGCAACATAAAATGTTGTTCTATTTGACCACCTTGAATTTGGCAAGGTTCTTGCATGAGGATGCACCAGAACTTGGTGACAATCCGGACCGGCAGACTGTGGCTGTCGTGGATGCTTGGAAGCATTCAGATTTTCTGTGCAAGAACTATATCCTCAATGGATTGGACAATGCGTTGTATAACGTATATAGTCTAATGTTAAATGCGAAAGCATTGTGGGAATCCTTAGAAAAGAAATACAAGACGGAAGATGCAGGCTCAAAGAAATTTGTAGTCGGTAAATTTCTTGATTTCAAGATGGTGGATTCCAAGACAGTGTTTAGTCAAGTCCAAGACTTTCAGCTAATTCTGCATGATATTCATGCGGAAGGGATGGTACTTGGAGAATCTTTTCAAGTGGCTGCTTTAATTGAAAAATTGCCACCTACTTGGAAAGATTTCAAGAACTATTTGAAGCATAAGCGTAAGGAAATGAAGCTTGAAGACTTGATTGTCAGATTGAGGATTGAGGAGGATAATCGTCAGTCCGAGAAGAAGGCCGGTAATTATCATCAAGAAGCCAAGGAAAATGTGGTCGAGCAAGGTCCGTCAAATAGGAGAAAAATTTCCAAATCAGATGGTCCAAGTGGAGCAAGCAGCTCAAGTTCTAAGGGCGGTGATAAAAAGAGGAAGCTCAGTAGGAATTGCTATGTGTGCGACAAGCCAGACCATCGAGCTAAGGATTGCTATAGTCACAAGAACAAAGGAAAGCATTCTTAAGCCAACGTGACGGAGGTTACCAAGATTACTGAGGACGTGACATATTTGAATTTATCTGCGGTGGTATCCGAAGTCAACTTGGTTGGAAATCCCAAACAGTGGTGGGTAGACACAAGCGCTACTCGACATGTGTGCGCCAAGCGAAGTATGTTTACTACATATGAGAGTGCCAACAACGAGAACTATTCATGGGAAACTCTTCCTCTTCAAAGGTTCAAGGAATGGGCAAGGTAGTCTTAAAGATGACATCGGTTAAGGACTTGAGTCTCAACAATGTGCTTCATGTGCCGGACATTCGAAAGAATCTAGTTTCGGGCTCATTATTGAGTAAGAATGGTTTCAAGCTAGTGTTTGAGAGTGATAAGTTTGTACTCACTAAAAGTGGGATGTTTGTAGGAAAATGGTACCTATGTGATGATTTTTTTTAAGTTAAATGTAATGACCACCGTGCCTAAAGTTGTACCGAATTCCGATATTAATAAAATTATTTCTTCTGCTTACTTGTTGGAATCTCCTAATTTATGGCATCGTAGATTAGGACATGTGAATTATGGTTCCTTACAAAAGCTTGTGAAAAATGGCTTTTTGCCTAAAATGAATTTTGACTCACACAAAGCGTGTGAAATTTGTGTTGAAGCTAAAATGGCAAAAACGTCTTTCAAGTCAATTGAAAGAAGTAAGGAACCTTTAAATCTAATTCATAGTGACATATGTGACTTAAAGGTGGTACAATCTAGAGGAGGAAAAAAGTATTTTATTACTTTTATTGATGATTGTACTAAATTTTGTTATGTATATTTGCTTAGAAGGAAGGATGAAGCCTTGGAAGCATTTATGCAATACAAAATTGAAGTTGAAAATCAACTTAGCAAGAAAGTCAAAGTACTAAGGAGTGATAGAGGTGGAGAATATGTTTTCCCTCTTGAAAAATATTGTGCCGATCACGGTATCATTCATGAAACCACGGCACCATATGCGCCTCAGTTAAATGGAATTGCTGAGCGGAAAAATCGTACTTTAAAGGAAATGATGAATGCTTTGTTGATAAATTCTGGATTACCAGATAACTTTTGGGGGGAAGCGGTCTGAACTGCAAATCATATACTTAATAAAGTACCCCACAAAAAGTTACAAAAGACACCTTATGAGCTATGGAAAAGACGTCCTCCTTCCTTCAAATATCTTAAAGTGTGGGGGTGTCTAGCAAAGGTAGCTATCCCACCACCTAAAATGGTCAAAATAGGACCTAAAACAGTTGATGGGATTTTTATTGAATATGCAAACCATAACGGTTCTTAGTGCATAAATCTGAAGTTGATGATATGCACGTCAACACCATAATGGAGACAAGGAATGCACATTTCTTCGAAGATGTATTTCCTAATAGAGTTGCACAAGAACGAAGTTCTTTAGAATGAACTAATATGGACCAAGAGCCCTCACAAGAGGAAGATGAGCCAAGATGTAGCAAGAGAGCTAGAACGTCTACATCTTTTGGTCCTGATTTTCTAACATATTTGTTAGAAAATGAGCCTCGTACTTATAGTGAAGCAATGTCGATTCCTGAAGCTCCACATTGGAAATAGGCTATTAATAGTGAAATAGAATCCATCATGCAAAATCATACGTAGGAACTAGTGGATCTTCCTCCTAGAAATAAATCATTAGGGTGTAAATGGATTTTCAAGAGAAAGATGAAAGCTGATGGAACGATTGAAAAATATAAGGCCAGGTTGGTTATCAAGGGATATAGACAAAAAGGAAGGCCTTGATTATTTCGATACATATTCACCAGTTACAAGAATAACATCCATTCGAATATTGATAGCTATTGCATCTATTAGTAATCTTGAGATACACCAAATGGATGTGAAAACAGCCTTCCTAAATGGAGATCTAAATGCAGAGATCTATATAGAGCAACCCGAGGGGTTTGTAGCTCCTGATCATAAGAGGAAGGTGTGCAAGTTTGTTAAGTCACTTTATGGACTAAAACAGGCTCCGAAACAATGGCATGAAAAGTTTGATAAAGTCATGATCGAAAATGGCTTTAGAATCAACGAATGTGATAAATGTGTCTACGTTAAAGGCACGGAAAAAGGATATGTCATTGTTTGTCTTTATGTGGATGACATGCTCATTATTGGGAGCAATAATGAATTCATTAAGGCTACAAAGAAAATATTGACCAGTAAATTTGATATGAAAGATATGGGTGTGGTTGATGTTATACTTGGTATGAAAATTACCAAAACATCAAATTGACTAATCTTGTCACAATCTCACTATATTGAGAAAGTGCTAGACAAATTTAAAAGTTATGATGATAATCCGGTGAAGACACCACTAGATGTAAATTTACATCTAACAAGGAATACCGGTGAAGGAATATCTCAATTAGAGTATTCACGTATAATTGGTTGCTTAATGTGCATCATGAATTGCATGAGACCCGATATAGCATATGCAGTCAGTAAACTGAGCATATATACTAGCAATCCAGGAAAGAATAATTGGATAGATATTATAAGAGTCTTAAGGTACTTCAAATATACCTTAAATTATGGGCTGCATTATACAAGATATCCAGCTGTATTAGAAGGATACAATGATGCCAACTGGATATCATATTCTAATGAAACAAAGTCCACAAGTCGATATGTGTTTACATTAGGAGGAGCAACTGTTTCTTAGAAATCTTCTAAACAGACATGTATTGCCAGATCCACTATGGAATCTGAATTCATTGCTTTAGATAAAGCAGGAGAAGAAGCAGAGTGGCTTCATAATTTCTTGGAGGATATTCCAAATTGGCCTAAGCCTGTGCCATCAATTTGCATACATTGTGATAGCCAATCTACAATTGGAAGAGCACAAAGTAGCATGTATAACGGCAAGTCTAGACACATATGTCGCAGACACAATACCGTCAAACAGTTACTTTATAGTGAAATTATCTCTATTGACTATGTGAAGTCAAAGGATAATATTGCGGATCTGTTAACGAAAACTTTGACTAGAGAGAAAGTAAATACGTCATCGAGGGGAATGTGTCTTAAGCCTATGAACTAAAGAGTTGTCATAATGGAAACCATACCTAGCTGACTGGAGATCCCAAGATCTAGGTTCAAAGGAAAAACAAAATTATGTAAATGCGACTTAGACGGAGCATTGTGGGGGGGGGGGGGGGGGGTTAAAACCCTCATATCCATTCCTATGGTAAGAAGACAGTGGCACCTACAAAACGTTAGGTTAAGCTACACTTTTAATGACTTTTATATCTTGGAAATTCAAGTGGGGATGCGGTAGGAACCTCTTAATAAGAAGTCACCTATGTAAGTAAGAAATTGGCCGCTTCTATGAGAATTGTAAGGCTGAATTCTCAGAGAGTACTCATGAAAACCAGGAGTTGTTCAGGGCTGAAATTAACACAACAATGAAAACCGCAAAACAATGTTTGAGCGGTACTGTGTGAAGTTTTATTGTCTCGATTTACACTAAAGGTTGAATAGTTCAAGACATCACGTTCACTGGTTAACCAGGAAATCCGATAGTTCTCACTAGGGAAGGTTCAAGGCCATCGGCTACCTATCCCGATGCAGTGTTGTTCCAAAGAACTCTTTCTTGTGTCAGTGTTTCTTTGCGTATAATGTCCAGTCAATTTTCTATTCATGTGGGAGATTGTTGGAATTGGGTTTTAAATCCATTGTGAGATGTTGGAATTGGGTTTTAAACCCATTGTGAGAAGCCATCTTTGACTCAATTTTCAAATAGGTTCCAAACCATAATTTGGTTAGGAACAAATTTATTTATGTTCATCTATTGGAGTAGATGATCATAGTATATTCACAAGTTTAAAACAAATAAGTAGTGAATGAGAAAATTGAAGTTGAAGTTGGTGGTTCAACTTGAAGGGAAAAGAGTATCCCACATTAAAGAGATAAAGCCAAATTGTCTCTTTATAAGGCTTAGCCTTGAGCTAAGGGTTGGGCCCCTTGGGGTACCCAAGTTTTGTAAGGAGGGAGGACCTATGTTGACCCAAGGTCCACCACACACGAGCGCGCCGCCGATCCCAGTCCGGTCTGTGGCCGTGACTTGGGCTTGGGCCCATCAGGCTTTATTCTTTTTGGGATAAAAACATTTTAAATTTTCCAAAAAGTTACAACCTTTCCAACCAGCTGTGAAAAATTGCACCCCTTAATGAATATTCTCTGTATAAAATGAGTCAGTTACAGAAGTTATTTAATTGAATCCCAAAATTTTCTTCTGTTGAAATTCTGTCCGTTTTTCTTGTGTCCGAAAGAAAGAGTTCTGCCATTGTTTGGTTTGCCGACTCTGAAAATTTGGAGTGCTCTTATTTTCAGACGTAGCCGTTGTATCCTGGGAAACTTTCGTCAAGAGTCCGTCAGCACCGTTGCGGGACGAATAAGTCTTAAGGACAATGAATCAAATTCACGTCTCGGCCTTACCATTTACTGTTCTGTAATTTTGCTGTGAGTTATATTACACATTATTTTCTTGGTTTCATTACTGCTGTTTATGGAACGTTAATCTTTGCATGGTAGTATATTTCCGAAACTGATTTTCTGCACAAGTATACACAAAGCAAACATATTTTCCAACAAGTATATTCTCTAGTCAACATAGTCCAACATCAGATGAAGTCCCACGACCGCTAAACATTTTAGCGACAAATAAGGTATTATTGAATAAATATCTAATCTAGAAACATGTGGATTCTTTTTATCACCTTCTTCAATTTATTGGTTAGTTGAGGACATCGAATCAAATAGTTTCTGCAAGAGGGGAAAAAAAACAACAACTTTATATTGGCAAATCTATACTCTCTTGACCCTTTTTCCCCTTGAACAAATATTTGCTGCTACCCAGGTTGTAGAAATCTTCGTCCAACTCCGTATATAGTGATAATCAATAGTCGCTAAATATTTATAGTGGCTTTTCTGCTAACACTTTCAGTAACAATTCTTAACAGCATTGTTTTAGCGTCATTAATAAAAATCAGTAGAAATATTTAGTGACTATTAATTGCCGGTATATAGGAGGTAAAAGGAATATTCCTTCAACTAATTAGTAGCCACCCCCTGTCTAATAGCCCAACCGCCATCACCTACCTGCCTGGTCGAACAATCACCAAAGCCACCCTTAGTAGCAGCACCACCAATATGATACCCACCCAACACCATCGTACGCCTCTTCCCATCTGTGTCGAAAAGCCCAGCAGCCACCACCTACCTCCACGATCAAACAATCATCGACATCACCTCCAACATCACCACCACAACCATACCCACCCAAAATCACCATACACATGCACCCTACGCCGTGGCACTTTCCACAAATGTCGTTAGCCATCCCTTGATTACTCATTACAATCTTCACATATGGTTTTTGTCTTGCTGAATTGTTGGATTGGTGCGCTAGGTAGTTTTGTGGGTTTGTATGTGACGAACATATTTTGTCAAATTTTGGACGGGGTTTTATATCTCCTTGGAATATGTGAGATTGGGAAAAGATTTGATGATGGGTTACTTTGAAGTAACGGAGGCTGCGATGTGGTGGTGCGAAAGATTGAAATCGCAACAGAGTTTCCACGGTTAAGCTTGAAAAGACTGATAAGTCGACCGTCGTGTGGTGCCCGTATGTAGAGGAGGTGGCCAGTGATGCAATGGTGAGTTGATGTCGTGACATATATGGTAGTAACAGGTCAACAGTGTGGTGGTGGCGCTGGTGGTTGGTTTGGTTGTGACAGCGATGGTGATGGCGGTGCATATTGCTGTGACGGTGGATTAATGGTGGTTTTTGGAGTGGTCGTGACATGTGGCCGTGGTGGATATGGTTTCCGTGTTAAACTTGGTAATGGTGTGGTGTTTTGTTATGATGGTGGGGTTTAATTCCTTTCTAGAAACGTAAGAGATGAATTTATTGGGTGGGGTAAAGGTGATGACATAGATATGTGAAGATGTCAATGGGCCGGGCTTGGGCCGACCCAGTCTAAGCCCAACAGGCCTCCAACAAAAATGGGCGGGGCCAGGCCTGGGCCTGAAATCTGGATATATGGGCCCAGTCCAAGCCCTGGCCCTAGGCCCAATATTTAGGGCCGGGCCCGGGCCAAATTTTTTTTATTTTTTTTGGTTCCCAACTTCTTGTTATTTATTTGCGTCGATGGCCAACAAGAATACAACAAATTAATTGGTTGAGATTGATACATGTTAATTTGGTGTAGTATTGACAAGCCTTTTTTGGCCTACTAACATTATAATTTATAAGTAGCATTTTTCGGAAGTTTCAATTATAATCAGTTTATTTCAAATTTATACTACTAGTTTAATTTGGTGTAAAGTTTTAGCATATATTTTGAAATCCTAATCAGTTTATTTCAAATTTTATACTATTAAGCTTTACTTTTTTCACTAAAGTTGAATTTTTTTTATTATAACGTACCACTAAAAACTAGTTGGAATTTACAAGAATTTAAATTTGGAGTATAGTTATTAATTTCCTAGATGATCTTAAGCAATAAGTATAGATTTTGACTTACAGTTTTTCTCTCTACTTGGTCTCATATACAAAATTTTATTCTATATATATGACTCTCATATGTATATAGGATGGTTAATAACTCTCATATGTAGAGACTTTGTTTTGCTATGAGGATTATTGCTCCCTAGATGTGTGTGATACCAACCAAAAAATGCGCTTATGCGGAGATGAAGATGCACAATTTTCTTGTTTTTGAACATCTATGTAAAAAACTTAAGCTATCAAAAAATAATATTATTATCCTCAATAATTGCCGTCACGTGCAAGCCACAGTACCAAAGTAAACCAAATGCATTTTAACTTTTTCTAATAAGGAATGCTTCAAATTTCTTATTAAAGTAATATTAGCCGTTTATAGTTGTTGGGGAATGTAAAAGTGTAAAAAACCTTAAAAGATTTTAAAAAATTAACTTGGATCAAAATACCCCCCAAACTAGCCGTTATATAGTTGTTGGAGGGGGTAAAAGTGAAATTTTCGGAATTATTAGAGAATATAGCCGTTGGGGGGGAAAATGAAGGAAAACAAAATTTGAAAAAAAAGTGGGCCAACCCAGAAAATGGCCGAATTTAGGGCCAGAAAAGGGCCCAATTTAGGGCCAATTTCGGGCTTTTTTTGGGCCGGGCTTTTTTGGGCTTTTTAGGGCCTTTTTGGTGAAACCTTGGCCTGGTCCAAGGCCCTTTATTTTTGGGCCTGCACTATTCATAAGAGGGCCGGGCCGGGCCGCGGGCCGCCCGGCCCATTTGACATCTCTATGTGAGATAAGAGCGCTTTTTTGCATTCACAATCTTGCCCATGAGAATTTCAAAGTCGGCGACGCTTGTCCTAACGTCAAACTAAATAGGGTACGTAAAATTGTTTAGGATATTGATGTTGCACATTTAAAACATGAAGTACTCAGCCCATATTTGATTTATGCTTCAGAGGACGGATTAGGAATTAGCTATTATTTTATAACAAAGTGCATCAGCAAAATTTCATGTGCTTTATTAGAAGTGTCGCTTATGTCCAAAGCTCTAATTGCATTATATTGACAAAAAAAAAAAAAGTAACAAAACTAAAGCAAAACCATTTAGAGGTAATCTAGCATAAGCTTAACCCATATTGCAGAGGACATAATATATCTTTTAACAATTTCGACCAGAAATTCTACAAAAGAATTAGGTTCATTAAAAGATTTACCTTTTCAATTCGTTTTCGTGCAATTGAAGCACCAGGATTCTGCAAACCAACTATATGAACGCATCTCTCTCACATCTTGTATGTTGATCAGAGTAGTGGTTAAGAAAAATATGTTCCTGTTTGTTGCCTGTCCCTTTTCTTCTCGACCACTTAACTAAACTTGCAAGTTTTATTTGAGGTTATATTGCCTACACCATCTTATTGTAAGACCAGAGGGGTTAAATTAATAGCGCTATTGTGCGCGACGAGTCATGTATGTCACGATAATGTAGTACCTTGTTGAAATATCAAAATTGTCGGTCTCTTTATACAAGGGATTTGCTACTATCGCTCATGCGGATATTACAAAAATATTGGTATGCAATGAAAAAATAATAATAACGAATACTGTAATACCAAGTAGTATGTGCAAAAATATCTGGACTCGAGATTTAATGTGTGGTTCGGCTATAACGTGTCTGTCTCTACGGGACGCAGACAAGTACAAAATGATAATGAAGAGATTCATCCCAAAAAACCCGAGGTTTCGACTGGAACCCTTGTACACCCTACTCGATATTCTCTCTCAATGAAGAAGTAGGTTACGACAACACTCTCTTATTCACTCTTTTTGGGATGATCTTTGGCAAGAGATGAAGTACACCTTATAGGTACTTTTCAATTATACACCTTGTGTCGGGCACCCCACTTAATTTATATTAATATCGACTCCAAAAGTTCGTAGCAACATTTGCCGTAGTGTTGTGTTGGTTACTTTTCATGCCAACAATAATGCAATATCAACAATTCAACAATCTTGAATTGTTCAATACTATTGTTTGGGTGACTAAAAAGTCACAACACCACAGGATTTTATCCTATGAGGTACTCTATTTATAGGATAACCTGGACCCTCCAACTTGATTTGTAACATTTTTGTTTTTTTATTTTTGCAGTTAAACGTGATTTGATCTTATAAAATAACCTAAGTGCACGCGAGGTATCATAAATGATAAAAACACCACTATTTACAATGCAATGATCTACCATGCTTGTCCAACAACACTGGTATCAACATTAGGATCAGCACAGTTTGTGAACCAAGTTTTTTCCAATTCTAACTTTCAGCAACAGAGGTATGGTTTCCAGTAAGAGACTAAAGATAACTTGCAAGTACTTTCTTATCTTCGCAGTCATTACAAATTATTTGATCTAGTCATATCACTGCCAACAATGTGCAGGATTGGAACCTTCCAACTATGAAGGTCTAATTCTCACTTTTTCCACAACTGCCCCCTTCAACAAGAACCATCTTCATGGCATCAACTAACTCTAGCATTTGCTCCCTTGAATGAAGTGGCGACGGATAGACACAGACACAATCCAGTTCTCCATCTCGTATGGTATCAAATATGCCGATTGACGGACCGACACCGTGAACCGAGGCGCAGCCCATGTAATCATCCAGCCCCAGGTTTCGCTGAGTTTCGTTAGTGTTGTCGATCACGGGGTCTTCGAACACCGTTAATAATGAAGCTCTCAACGAGGATGACGCTGTCAAGCCAGGATTGTTAATGGCTTTGCACATGAGAAAGTTGAGATCAGCCATGTCCGAGAAGTGTTTGTTGTTGTCCTTCGAATTCTTGAAGGCCATGTAGCTCCTTTTTGCAACCTCCCACAGCTCGTCTCCTCCTTTTACTTGATGGATGTTGAGGATGGCAGAGTGGTAGAATCCTGCATCATTGAGGGTGCATTCATCAGTGGTAATGTTTCAAGGAAGTTATATACATTTAAGCTCCCTGCACCATTAACATTTGAGCTCCACAAATATCACTAAACTGACGATCTAACAATACATATTCAAGAGATTTTTAGCAACGAAAGTAGAGCTCAAAGTAACTGAAAGTGAAGTTCAAATATGATAATTGGGACTCAAGGTTTGTGGGATTATACCATAACGAAAGGTTGAGCCATATGCCAAACATGCTGTGGCTTTTGAGTCAAATATTTGTCAGCAAATTTAATTCAGCAATGCTGATTAAGTTTTGACTCAATAAATTTGCATTCAACCTTTTCCCGTTAGTAGTAGAAATATGCAATGTAGTTAGTTTTTTCATATTTGGACAAAATTGGCATTTAATATAGTTTTAAAAGTACAAGGGTGACAAAAACAAGTTTCAAGCTGCTTTCGCTTTCCAAATAAATTCAAGTTTCAAAACATTGGCATATATGTCTTCGTGCTATCATCTGATTTTAGAGGTCCTTATCCTATTTCCATTTTAGCCCTGTACTTGCAATCAATCACAAACCATGTAAAGCCACTGGTTCACGGACCGTTCACCATGGATGGTAGATATATGATATTAATATTTCGTGTTGGTACACGATCAAGATCATTATGAATCATGTGCTGATCCATAGCTGAATAGCGCCATGTGTCAACAGCCTACGCAAGCCCCGGCCTCTTTTGGGTCTTTGCCGTTCCTCTGGCCAAGGCCAAATTAAATTTTCAGCCGAAGTAGGACAACAATAAAGTAAATATATACAACTAACAGCAGTTATTGTGCACCATTCACCAACATTGCATTAGTTAATGTTGAGAACGATTGAATTGGTATATTTGAAGACCACTGCAACCTCATTGATATTAAGTCCTAGACGGTTGCTCCATCTCTTTAAGGAATAATAAATGCTGTCTTTTAGATGCATAAACAGATTTTCCTGAGAGCCATAAATGCCTAGTTGATGGATTAATAGGGAGGTGACACTTGCAAAGTCTAAAAGCAATTGGGTCAGCACTTAATTTAGAATCTTATGAAAGAATAAATATATTGCATGGTCTCACATTGATCCGATCATTTTAAAATGTTAGATCATGATGGACTGATGCGATAAAAGAAGAGACTTAAAGGAGGTCGGGATTATGTATTTAATTTTATATTCAACTGTCTTACATGGCAAAAAAATTATTCCGAGACCATACAATATTTTTACTCAAAGACATTTTATTTAGACTATATAGTTTGTATGTGATTTACTACATTACAAAGTATAGCTAGCAGAGTCGTACTAACTCTTCCTTTTCTTAAATGACACTTTAAGAAAAAGGAGTGTCGAGTTTATGATAAAACTGGTTGCTTCTTTTGGTTTGAGTCGAGGTGGGTTGTTGGTAGTCCGTGATGTTCTTGTTTGCACTGCCAAAAATCCAGTAATGTTAGCCGGCAGCGAAGCATGTAGTATATGGTGGTTGGGCTGTACGAGGTGGGTTTTTGGCCGCGTTGGTGCCTAACGTCTCTGTCTCTTTGGTTGAAGACCTCGATGGTTAGATGGCGTAGCGGGATACGCATGCGCCACGGAAAGGGTGGACGCTCCAAACGAAAGGTGAGACGTTAATTGGTTGCGGGAGGAGAAGAGCTACTCTAGGACCTTGATGATGATGAACATGCTGACCTACAGAACAATTGGATCTCTCGTCCCATAGTAGTCGGTGCTTTATTGCATGTTTCTTACTATAAGCGAGTGCATACAAATCAAGCAAGTTATTACATGCCACCAACTTTTGTTGACGTAATTTTCATAAACTTGAATTCATATTAAGCATGTATTGCAAACCTAGCAATTTATAGCGAGAAATGAACTCACTTTTTGGATAAAAAATGTTCTCGTATTCTTATATTTGTTAGGATGACAAGTGATATTTTCATGTCAACAAATGTCGTCGCATACTCCTAATTAGATTAGTCTTGTATATAGAGGGGAGAATGGAGAAAATTTGGAGTGTAATGGTGATAGATATGATGTGTTTTTACCAACGAGATCGAACGGGATATAGGAATTTTCAACCAAAAGAATATCAAAGAATTATTATCCGCTCATCTTATCCTTTGGATGCACCCCGTTATATTTATCATTGTTATGTTCAAATTCTTTTCTTTTTTTGAGAAGAAGAGTGACTTACCATAATTGTGAGTAGAGAGAGAAGGGTCAAGAATTGAACGGCAATCCATTAGGGTGACGACTCCATACTTCTTCAGGCGGTGATCAGGTCGGTATCTGGAGGAATGGGCGGCGATGAGTCCGGCGGCAGCTAATACCCCACATAGCTTTATTCCTCTTGACTTGCAACCCTGCAAGCGCACAGCAGAGTGAGAATCAAAAGGAAAAAAAGAAGGTACTGACGTATAGTTTGTGAAACTGAAGATGGGGATGACCACAGGCCTTGTGACCTAAGCCTATATATATATATATATATATATATATATATATATATATATATATATATATATATATATATATATATTCTTGATGGCACCAAATTTCAGACACATCAGATTAGATGCTTTTTTGGATGAAGGTGAACCATAACAGAAAGGAGATTGAAGACCTCTTTTTTTTTTTTTTTCAACAATGATAGAATTTTTTAAGTCAAATTATTATATCCAATGAGACTCAAACATGTAAGCTTACACAGAGATAGACGTTTACCTCTAAGCTATCACCTTGACTTCGATTGAAGAGCATGAAATTTTTTTGGCTGCAATCCTACTGTGGGAATTGCCTAAAATCCTCTCATATACCAGGACAAATGGTGGTCGCTAAATATGATTAGTGGTTTTTAAATAGTGAAGCAAAAAAGTAGTGTTAAGAAAACTCGCTATGTCTGCAAAATCAACAACAATATTTAGCAACAACTAATGATCACTATATGGAAGGTTGAAGGCTATTCTTGGTATCGGGGTTTCAGCCAAAACTTTCGAAAGCACTATATATTGCTTCAAATTTTTTTGGGCATGAATTCAGTTTTTTAGATGATATTATTTCGACTTCCAACTTTATTAATACATGAGAGAGCATAGGTGGTGTTTTCCAGCTTCATAATGTCAGATACAAACATGCCACACATAAAGAATAACCCTGTTGAGATGAGAAAAAAGTACTAAACAATGGCAGCAGGTTAGGAACTTCCATTTTTTAAGTACCAAAAAAATGGCATATATGCTTTTCAGGATGGAAGGCAGTATACTGCAAAGTTCTACTTACAGCTAGTATCATCTCAGTGTCATGAGAGTTCATGCGCAGCCTCACCACCTCAGAACACCTAGGCCACTTCACATCTTTGAACTTCAAGTTTGTAAGCCTAAGCGAGTTCACTGAGTACCCCAACATGTCCACTCCATGAGCCCACAACGTCTTCTTTGCCTTCCCATTAGGAATAAGATCCTCAATTCCTAAACTGACCTCCCCTTTGTTCCCTATCTCGCTCTGTGTCCCCTCTCCCTCTTTTTCTCCCATCAACACCATCAACTCCTTGAGCAATGACACCGCCGTCGTCCGGTCGCACGCTGCGGCGTGGAGCCGAAGCACGAGCACCCATTTCTCGCCAGGTACCGTGTAAACACTGGCGAAGAACACGTCTGCCCCCGTGCCAGGGAAGCGGTTGTGATCCGACCACACTTTGTTGTTCAACTCCTGCTCGAGGATCGTTTGTAGTGGAGAGATTGAGGTGTTAGATGGGTTGGAGAAGTAGAATGATTTCACTTGGAGGTGAGGTTTTGAGGGTGTGATGAATGAGAATGTGCTTGTAGTTGTGGTAGTATTAGGAGTGTTTTTATGTAGCTTGGACCGCAGGATAGGGTGGGCATTCTGGATCTTGTGGAGGGCATCTTGGAGAGCTAAGGAATCTGGTTCTTTTGACACTTGAACTGCCAAAACCGTTATGCCTGTGCCACTTGACACTGCTCTGCACCAATTGTGCTCTGTGCCGCCCAATGATCGATCCTTGAGCTCAAGTTTTATCTGGTTGTGCTGTTCTTCAGCCATTTGTGTGAGAGAGAGGGAGAGACTAGGACAGTGAATGTGCTAAGATATATCACTATGTAAGTTGTTATTTATAGCCAGGAACAACCCTGGCTACTTCAGTACTTCATAGGAGGAGCACACACAAAGAAAAGCGTTTTCTTTGGTTGTGCTCTTCTTTAGCCAGTTGTGTGAGAGAGAGGGTGAGAGGGCGAGAATTAGGCACCAGGACAGTGAATATGCTAAGACATTGCACTACGGAAGTTGTTATTTATAGCCAAGAAGAACCCTGGCTACTTCATTGAAGATGCTCATGCGGACGGACTTGACTATAGGAACAGTTATTGGAGCCTCGTCACATTAGCGGAAACAATAAAAATTGAAGTGCGCTTTAAGATAAAATATTGTCTGTACGAGATGCCACTTTTATTCAACCGAGTTTTGACTTACTGTCCAAACGAATGACGTGACAAGGCCCGAGCAGCCGAACAACTTGTTACTGTAGAGGCATGCTTAGTTATTGGGAGCTCATAAATCTTGGATACATTTAATGGTGTCAGTGGAACCATCACACCTAAGACCAAGCAACCAAAATTAAATTCCTATCCCGCTGCCTTCTTCTTACCCTGGCAAAAGACATTTACTTTACGTACCTTTGCTGCATCATCAATATACTCGGTACAAGATTCAGCCTGAACACTCATTTTCTTCAACCAACTTCTTTAATTTTCACGTCTCATAATTGATTTTACAATCGAACAAGTACCTTGTTTCCAATCTGTTGTTACGTGATCTTAATTAGTCCACTATACTGCACAGCGATCCAAACAGTGTGTAGAACTCGGGCTAGTTTTAGTAGTTATTACACTTGAAACTTGCATATTGGACTGCTGCCTGATTTAATTAGTTTTGTTTGTTTTTTTTCCTTGCTGGCTGATTGATAGGAGGGAGACAAGATGAACAATCAGATTCTTCATCCCAATGAGAGAAAAGAGAGGAAAAAAATGAAAGTGACTCATTTCCTCCCTTTTCTCTAGTTTGTGAGTTTTTTAAGGAGAGAAAAGAAGTGAAAATGAAGGAAAGTTTGAGCCTCTTTTGTCTCTAATCTTTCCTCCCAAAATTGGGAAGAAATCAAGAGAAAGAAAACTCTCATAAGTAATATTTTAATAATGCCCGTATTATTTTACCCTTGAAATTATGATGACTGAATTTTTAATAATTTTTAGGTCCCATGGTTTCTTACAAAAACCTATCCTACCATTTATTACAAACTAACAGAAGTGGCAAAAGTGGTGGCTAGCTTCATCTCCTACAATCTTAGGTAAGAATCTCGAAAAGCTGAGGGCTTTATTTGACTGTCCACCCGAGAGACGTAAACTCATGTTAGAAAAAATGATGAGAGGTTAAAATTGTCTCTGTGAGAATATTTGGGTGTTAGAGTTGACTCGTGACTGGTTGTTATGCTTTTGCTTTGACATTAATTAGATTTGGATTGTCGAATGTTTGTAGTCAACTCATGGCTAGTTGTTATGTTTTTTTTTATTGTAGCATTAAACGGTGATGTGAGACTTATTACTTTATTATGATATAAATTTTCTATGATGTCCTTGATTACCTTTTTTCCCGTTTGAATTATGTTCTTAGTTTGGATCATACTTTAAAGTCTTTGTTTGAAATAGCACAGTGTTGTATAAGGGTATATATGTAAAGTTGTATCTTTTCTTCTGAACTCACAAATAAGGGGAAAAAATGATGCTTTCCTTTCTCTCTTAAACTCACAAACAAGAAGAAGGAAAACTGTATTCTATTCTCTTCCCTTTCTCTTCTCTTCCTTTCTTTTCTTTTCTCTTCTCTCAAAACTTGCAAATAGACTATAAGAGAAAAAGAAGAGAAAATTTAAATCAAAAGATTGAAGAGCTTTTAGCTCAAGAAGGTCAAAGCCTTATTATATTCTTGTGAAGTAATAGAGGCTTGATCCTCTACCATTTTTTTGGGGGTTTGTTCAGAGTTGTACACTCAAGAAGGGCAAGACCTTACTATTTCCATTTCGGAATAGCGGCATTAGTTAGAAGAGAAGCTCCTTTAAGAAATGTAAGGTAACTAAAGGAGAGGAATTGTTGAGTCTGGTTATAGAACCAAAACATCCTCTTTTACTTGTCAGCGCATGCACATAAGGAGAAAATATTCAGTGGTTGTCTAACATCACATCATCAACTTAGGTAGTGTCAAACTATTACTAAAAAATTGCCAACTAAGTAAAATGATCGATTGGTGGACAGCATCCAACTTGCAAACCTTAACTATGGTCAACTTAGTGAAACCCAAATTTTGAAATTCAAATTATTATCAAAATTTATGAAGATCCCGCCTTCCATTTTCAACCATTAATGTATTTTCAATCCTCATCTTTTTCTCTGTGGAGTCCGCCGCTTATTGGATCTTCAAAGAATCCCGAGAAGGAAGCACCCTCTGTCATTCAGCAACCCACCCGAAAGCAGGCCTTCCTGCTCACTGGACGAAAATTGATGTTATGCGTCGTACAATTGGATCAAAACCGCAGCGGTCAAATCAAGACTAGATGGAGTTCTGCTATTCCTATAGCATAATAAAATGGACGAGGAAGCAAGTACTGCTTTTAAAACTCATGGAACAACTGATTTGGACTTTTTTTTTTATTTTGAAACATTATACTTTATTCAAGATGCTTAGTGTGTAATATCCCAAAATTTTAGAGGTGCTCAAAATTTTAGTGGTTAGTTGAGAGAAAAATGATGATGATTTTAAATACGAATTGGGATTGACATTATCGTGCTTGTTGGGTGTCATCATGCAATTGTGACACCTCGTGCTTATTGAGGAGTCAGTGCTGATTACTTCTCTGATCGACACCTCGTGCTACCTATCATCGTCGTGCTTATGACGTGTCAACAAAGTATTGCGACACGTCGTGCTTGCTAGGTGGCACTGTTAGCAATTATTTCATTCATCTTGACCCCAAAATCAAGATCATTAGAA
This sequence comes from Escallonia rubra, assembly GCA_033065855.1. NCBI lineage: Eukaryota > Viridiplantae > Streptophyta > Magnoliopsida > Escalloniales > Escalloniaceae > Escallonia > Escallonia rubra. The sequence goes on along the minus strand of JAVXUO010001104.1, from coordinate 79,094 downwards.
TCTTACAATAGCATAAACATAAGAACAATAGGGTTATGAACTCACCGGAATCGAAGAAAGCCATAAATTACCAAGAGCTTTATTCCGATGATGAAAGAATACCAAGATGCGGAAGCGAACGATATCCCCTTTGGTATTGATCTTCACTACTCTTCTCTATTCTTTATGATGGAATAGAGTAGTGTATTTTTATTTAGTCTAATAGGGAAAGAGTGGCCAAAACATAATCATACCTTAGCCTCTAAGAAGAAAAGATATTTATATAGAGAGAGTAGTGGGATCAACCCTAAAGCCTGCCAAATCTCAACCGTCCATCAAAGTTAAGAGATTAGGGTCTATAAGCCTTTTATAAACAATAAATCATTAGTGTATTAAATGCTAAAATTAAATAGGCCCATAATGTTATTTAGCCAATATAATTAATTAATGTCCAAGTCAAATAAATAGTCAACAATAGTATGACCCGTTAGGCCACCTAATTGGATTGGACCGATCAAATCCAACATCCTTCCACTTGGCGAAGGGTTATACTAAGGTTAATGTCATAAGTTTTGACATAACGAAATTGAACAAAACATCCCATAAGTTAGGCCAAATTTAACAAAAATACTAAAATGAATCGAAGATAGTATATGTGTCTCTCAAGGCCACAACATCGTTGTCCGGTTACAAGAACTTTTGCCAAATATGACAGTCAAACAGCTTAATAGACATGAACTGTATCGTTCCATAATAAATAACAATATGAACGAGTTCATGTGATCCTTACATGAGTGTTTGTTTCAGAATACTTCAAATGTGCACTTTTAACGAGAAGTAACAAACCATAATCATAATATCCAGAATCCAAAACAAAAGGTGATCACCTAAATAAATGTCTCAAATCAAAAACTCATCATCTAAGGGAAAGACTGTAATATCCCACATCGGTTGTGGAAGAGTTTGCGATTGGCCTTATAAGACCCTGCCTATGAACTCGTAAGTACCTACTTGGCTAGCCCTTTTGAGGGAAGCAATGCCCTGTGGTGGGGCCGTGGACCGGGTCGTTACAGATGGTATCAGAGCCGACTCTCGAAAGCTCAGGCTGGGCTGTCTAGTCAGGTTGCCAATGGTTGAGGAAAACGAAGGCAATCCCCGGTATATCCCACATCAAGAGGATGGTTAGGGCAACGAAGGGTGAGTCGGGTATATCCCACATTGGCTAGAAAGGAAGATTATGGGCTATGTGTGATCGAGCCTTAGCGAGGACGCTAAGGAATAAGGTGGGGAGATTGTAATATCCCACATCGGTTGTGGGAGAGTTTGCGATTGGCCTTATAAGACCCTACCTATGAACTCATAAGTACCTACTTGGCTAGCCCTTTTGAGGGAGGCAATGCCCTGTGGTGGGGCCGTGGACTGGGTCGTTACAGATGGTATCAGAGCCGACTCTCGAAAGCTCAGGCTGGGCTGTCCAGTCGGGTTGCCAATGGTTGGGGGAAACGAAAGCAAGCCCCGCTATATCCCACATCAAGAGGATGGTTGGGGCAACGAAGGGTGAGCCAGGTATATCCCACATTGGCTAGAGAGGAAGATTCTGGGCTATGTGTGATCGAGCCTTAGCGAGGATGCTAAGGAATAAGGTGGGGAGATTGTAATATTCCACATCGGTTGTGAAAGAGTTTGCGATTGGCCTTATAAGAACCTACCTATGAACTCATAAGTACCTACTTGGCTAGCCTTTTTGAGGGAGGCAATGCCCTGTGGTGGGGTCGTGGACCAGGTCGTTACAGATGGTATTAGAGCCGACTCTCGAAAGCTCGGGCTGGGCTGTCCAGTCGGGTTGCCAATGGTTGGGGGAAACGAAGGCAAGCCCCGGTATATCTCACATCAAGAGGATGGTTGGGGCAACGAAGGGTGAGCCGGGTATATCCCACATTGGCTAGAGAGGAAGATTATGGGCTATGTGTGATCAAGCCTTAGTGAGGACGCTAAGGAATAAGGTGGGGAGATTGTAATATCCCACATCGGTTGTGGAAGAGTTTGCGATTGGCCTTATAAGACCCTACCTATGAACTCATAAGTACCTACTTGGCTAGCCCTTTTGAGGGAGGCAATGCCCTGTGGTGGGGCCGTGGACCGGGTCGTTATAATTTTACATAGTTCAGCTAGAGATTATGCTTTAAGTGATGCTTGTTCCTTATTTTCATAGTCTCTATATATTTGCTCGTAAGCTTTGGTACTCAGTTAGAACCTTTAGGTAGTGGAAACTCTGAGAGTCTGTAGATGTGATTGTGTATCCATATTCGGTGACTGAGGTGCATAAATTTCGAGGACAAAATTTTTATAAGGAGGGGAGAATGTAAGACCTCAAATAATATATAATTAATTATTTTAATTCTTGGGCTACTTTTGAAGTTTTAATAATATTTTAGAATTCCTTTTGAATAAGTAACATATCTTTAGGGGCCTATGGAGTAATTTACCAAGTTTAGAGAAATAAAAAGACTAGTTAGTTTGTGTTTTATCGTTAAATTAAGTTTGATCTTTTAGAGAGAGGAAAAGAAAGAGAAAACTAGGGTTTTGGAGGATTGCAATCTTCTGTGCACAATTGGTAAGATTCTTGAACCCACTTTTGATTATAAGGATAAATTAGACGATATTAGAATTGTGGTTGTTAAGATTTTAACGTACGTGGGTTAATTATAATATCTAGGTTTTGAGGTTTTCGGAAGCGATCGCAATTTGGTGAAGACTATTATATAAATTTGAGGTAAGGGTTTCATACATCACATCTGCATCTTTTGATCGATAATAGCGTCAAAATTCGTAATAGTTGTTTGGTTTGAAATCTCAATTGTAGTCACTGAAAATTTACGATACTCCTTGAATAACGTGCAAGTGTGCAAACCGTGCTATCGTTTTCTCTTTATTCTTTTTCACTCAAGATTCTTGACCTCTGTGAATTCATTGTGCACGACGTAATGAACATAAACAGTGCCTCTACGTTTGTCCTTTCACTAATTCAGAAGCTACCAATGCATCTGTGCATGTAGCATCATTGGACCAATGCATCTGTGCATGTAGCATCATTGGATGGACATGCCATTATTTGTCCTCTTTGTATATTTTCAATGTTTCTTGATTCCTGTGCATACAAAAGCTGGAGAAACCATTCTGCTTCCAGCCTTTCCTAGGCGTATGGAGCTGCCTAGGTGGCATGCCACATGCCACTTCTTGATTGGGTCTTGGTTAGTTTATTTCTTTGACGTTTTCTTCTTTTATTTACTCATAACTACCTCAAATCAACTCGGATTGAAACGATTCAACTTCTGTTGAACTCTGATTTTTGTCCTCTTCGATTTGAGTTTAATATTGAATATATTTTGAAATTGTTAAGATATCGTTTCTGAGATTCAAAGTTTTGATTCTTTGTCGCTGATATGTGCTTGAGATACTTTGATGTCCATTGGACCTCTTTGAATTGAACTAATGTTAGAACCTTCACGTGCTTAGGTTAACGTGATGCCATGACATGATATGGCAATTGCTACCGGTATGCAACTTTGAACTTAGAACCTTCGCGTGCTTAGGTTAACGTGCTTTATAGTCACGTATTACGTGATTGTACCGTATTTGATTATTAGTTCAATTATTTGACTGTGTTCATTTGACTTTGACTTCGATTTGATATTTGATGGATTGGAATGTCCCGAAGTGGGATTATTGGTCGTGCTCAGATTTTCAATCGTCTTTGCACTTTTGTTTTCATATATTTTGTTGGACTTAGCTATATATTCTTGGATACCTGCGTTGTACTCCGTGGGTGTGTGCGTGTGATCTTTACTGGGATTTGTGCTCACCCCCCTTTCTCCTCCCATTTCAGGTAATTAAGCTGAGACACCAGTAGAGGAGTTATCGTGTCTTGAAAATAAGAACTTGTAATAGTTTGATTAAATAGCTTTTGGTAACCCCAATGTTTGGGAAGTGATTATTGTTATTAAAATTCCGCTGAAATTATTAGACGTTGATGAAGAACTTAAATGTCTTTGATTTTAGATATAATTTAGAGCTCTGATTACTTCTTGAGGTTATGTTCTTGTTAAGTGCTTGGGTATTATGTTTCTGGTAAGCAGGAATATTTTGAAATAGTCTGTGTTGGTGGTAAGCCTTTCGTCATGGGGTCCGCCAACATAGCGATCGTACTGATATGCTGAATCGACACTATTTGATTCTGAATTCTTTCCCTCACAACAAGATACTTAATCTCATTATGCTTCGTTCCACCATTTAATTTGTTGTTCTTGGAAAAGAAAACAGCAGCCTGATTGTCACAGAATATCTTCAGTGGTCTCGAAATGGTGTCAACCACTTTAAGTCCCGTAATGAAGTTCTTCAACCATACACCATGACACGAAGCCTCAAAACATGCCACAAACTCTGCCTCCATGGTGTGAGAAGCCACTAATGACTGCTTAGCACTCTTCCATGAAACAGCTCCTTCTGCGAGCATGAAGACATAACCTGATATGGGTTTCAGGGTATCTACACACCGTGCATAATCGGAATCAAAATAACCAATAACCTCAAGGTTATCTGACTTCCTATAGGTAAGCATGAAATCCTTGGTACCCTGTAAGTAACGCATGACTTTCTTGGCTGCTTTCCATTGACCCATTCCCGGGTTTATTTGGTAACGTCCAAGCATGCCAATAACATACGCTATATCTAGGCGAGTACAGATTTGAGCATACATGAGACTCCCTACTGCTGATGCGTAGGGAATACACTCCATTTCGTCTTGCTCCAGTTGGTTCGTAGGACATTGTAGCAAACTAAATTTGTTACCCTTAACAACAGGGGCAATAGTGGGAGCACAGTTATGCATATTGAACCTTTTCGGAACCTTATCAATATAGGCTCTTTGGGACAATCCCAATATCCCACGACACCTATCTCGATGAATCTCAATGCCTATAACATAAGAGGCCTCTCCAAGATCTTTCCTATCAACATAACATATCACTATTAGCAACATAACATATCACTACTAGCAAGTAAGATATCATCTACATACAAAACTAGAATGATAAACTTACTCCCACTAATCTTTAGGTATATACATTGGTCCACTGTATTTTTTTTAAAGCCAAATTTACTAATCACATCAAGGAACTTAAGATACCATTGTCTAGAGGTTTGCTTTAATCCGTATATGAATCTCTTCAACAGACATTTCATATGTTCCTTGCCTTCAACCATAAACCCTTCTGGTTGCGTCATATAGACATTTTCATGCAAGTCACCATTAAGAAATGCAGTCTTTACATCCATTTGATGTAGCTCTAATCATAATGAGCCACTAAAGCCATGATTATTCAAAAGGAATCTTTTTTCGACACATGAGAAAATGTTTCGTTATAATCTATCCCCTCCCTTTGAGTGAAACCTTTAGCCACGAGTCTAGCCTTATATCTTTCGACATTACCTTTAGGATCTAGCTTAGTTTTGTAGACCCATTACAACCTACAACTTTGGCCCCTTCAGGCAAATCAACAAGGTCCCAAACTTCATTTATTTTCATCTAACTCATCTTACATGGCCTCAAGCCATTGAGTTGAGTGATCGCTCATAATAGCTTATTTAAAGGATGTAAGATCATTTCCTATGCCTAGATTATAGTCAGCCTCCTCTAGGTACACAATATAGTCATCAGAGATGACTGTCCATCTCTCTCTTCCTGACCTTTGAAGAGGTTGCTCATTAGCAGGAATTGGAGCAGAATCCACAATAGGGGGCACATCATTAGATACTACCTCGGGTGCATCGTTATCCTCTATATGAGGTAATGGCGCACCAACCTTTTGGATAACAGGAATAGAAACACGATCCTGAATTTCCTCAAGGTTTATTATTCTTGGTGTACTACTCCCACTATACTCAGCATCTTAAAAAAATACCGCATGCCTAGTTTTAACAATTCTAGTGGTATGTGATGGACAGTAAAATCTGGAAACCCTTAGACCTTTCAGGGTAACTTATAAAATGACAACTTATGGTCTTGGGATCGAGTTTCTTAGTATGTGGATTGTAGAATTTTGCTTCAGCTAAACAGCCCCACACATGAAAATAGTCTAGACTTAGATTCCTCTGTGTCCACAATTCAAAAGGTGTTTGAGGCACAGACTTACTGGGAATCCTGTTAAGATTATGCACAGCTGTTTTAAGTACTGCAACCCATAAAAACTTTGGTAGAGTGCTTGGCATATCATACTTCGTACCATATCCACGAGGGTACGATTTCGCCGTTCAGCTAGACCATTCTGCTATGGTGTACCTGGCATTGTATACTGAGCAACGATGCCACATTCTTCCAAATACAAGGCAAAAGGACTAGGGTTACGACCCATTTCAGAGAATTTTCCATAATATTCTACGCCTCTGTCAGATCTTACAACTTTAATCTTTAGGTCGAGTTGATTTTCAACTTTGGCTTTGTAAGTCTTGAACATGGCAAGTGAGTCAGATTTTTCATGAATGAGGTAAACATATTGAAACCAATAAAATAACCCTAGAGGGGGGGTGAATAGGGTTTTAAGACTACTTTAAAATTAACAACCAACAAACCTCAATCACAATAACTCAAATAAACAAACAACCAATCTCAATACAAATATAGAACGATAAAGTAAAGAGATAAGGGTTTAGAGATACTTGACAAGGAGAATTAAATGGTTCGGCTTGATATACCCACAAGCCTACGTCCACCCCTTCAAGGAAGTCCCTTGAAAGGCCCTAGAATCCACTAGTATGATCTTCCTTACGGGTCAAGATCAAACCTCTTACAATCCCTTGATGCTATGCCCACATCAAGAACAAGCTTTGACAAACCCAAAGCTCCAAAGCTTGACAACCCCAAGCTTTGATACAAGAACCTTTCAATGAAGAAATGTGTACAAGATTTCACTCTTAAGAAGTAGATGAGTACAAGTTGAAGTACTAGAACAAGAGAAAGATGAGAGAATTGATGACTTGAAGGATGCTCACTCTCAATCAAAGAATTGCTCACAAAGATGCTCTCTTTAATGATGTAAAATCATGAAGATGAAGAGAGAAAAGTTTAATCTATGAGCCTTGATGTTTCTCTAATGAATGAAGGCTTAGAATGTGGTTTCCATAATGTATAATGAAGCCCCAAATCATTTATATAGAGAAGAGATCAAATATAGCCGTTAGGCATAAAGTGGGCAAAACTGCCATTGCAGTCGACTGTAACCAATGCAGTCGACTGTAATCCCTCGAAAATAGCCGTTGGAGTTTTGTCCTCGAAAATAGCCGTTGGAATAGTATTTTGACCAATGCAGTCGACTGCATTGGAATGCAGTCGACGGCATTACCCTACTGCCTATCGGCTGCCTCACGGAACCCCCTTTCCTATTTTGGGCATAACTTTCTCTAGAAAAATCGGATTGAGGTGCCGTTTTTTGCGTTGGAAAGATAATGAAAAGTTTTATCAAGATATGAAAAGATTAGCACCAAAAACAGTTTTGAGAAAATCTGAGTGAGCTCCAAAGTGCACTCATGTTCAAGAACCACACTCGTGTGAAAGGTTATGAACTCACATGCAATGCACAAGGTGTCCTAAGGTCTTTTTAGGTCATAGTCATCAATCCAAGCATCAAACCAAGACTAGGTACATAATATGAAAGATCAATTATAATCGATAGTAACTTAGCCTATGCATTATTTCTTGCTCTTTGACATTGGACTTGATGAAGCTTCCATAGCATGTCACCATAGCTTTAAGCTTCTTTGGCTTTAATCCATCTATCCAACTTCTCAAATGTGTCTTCATGAGTGTGCATGTATATACCTACTAAGAATACACTCAAAGCACACATTAGAACATAATCAATGTGTAGTTATCATCAAAACAAGATGTAAGCCTAGGTTATCCAACCACAGGGCTAACAATCTCCCCCTTTTTGATGATGACAAACATTGATTCTATATAGGGTAAGATGTATCATATGATAGTCAATGAAGCACAACAATCTCACATAGAACACTAAATCATTGCTTGTATACTCAAGATATGTCAATTTATCTCATATAGCAATTAAGCTTGTAGCTAGCTTCCCTAGCTAAAACAAGATATGTTCTTCCTCTAATGTTCTCTCAAAACACAGAATCACATAGCATATAGAATCAAGATTATTTCTCCCCCTTTGTCATCAACAAAGAGACAAGGGTATGCATGTGTGAAGAGATAGTTATAAGCAAGATAATGGCGTGAAGTGCATATAACTCATGAACTCATACTGATGACATCAAGAGTTCCTTCATGATCCAAAGAAAGATATTCAAAGTAGCTCAATAATCTCATTCTACTTTATGCATATTTCAAGAGTAACAAGATAGTATATGATTCAAGCATGTAAGCTCCCCCTATCAAGTTATCTTATGCATATTCCATCATAATGTATGCTCCCCCTCAATCAATGCATGCCAACAATATCAAACAAACACAACTGAATGTGTAACCGAGTCATATTCCCTTTTTGGCATTACCAAAAAGGGTGTGTGTATGAATGGCATTGTGAAGCATTAAGATGACATAATTTCAACATGGAATTTTCACAAAGCAAATGATGATCATCAACGATCAATATTTCCAATATAAGTGCAAGAGGACCATACATTGTCATCTAAATCATATAGGTATCCAAGATTATAACATAGAGAAGTAAACAATCAAGGACTAATAATTTAGACCATATTTTGCATGAATTCTCAACAAGCAAGTAATTTTATAGATTTGACAATTTAAGCATACTTGATAACATATAAGTTTAGCACGTAGCACAATGTTGAGAAGATCATTAAATTTTACCCTCTTGGTGAATTACCAAGGAATTGAGCTCATGAGTGATCATTCTTGAAGTCCATTTTCTTGACAAGCTTTGAGGCTCTCCTCATTTGAAGTAGCATGTCCAATCTCGGAATGCTTACTCCCCCTTAAGATTTAGCTTTTTGCTCCTCCTTCTCAAAATTTTCTTGGAGCCTTCTCCTTGTTGATATTTGCCTTTACCTTGAACAACCTACAATTACAATTTAGGTCTAACTTTTGGTACCCACATTTTCTTGGGTCCTTGGGTGTTAGTCTTGCATTTGTATTCTTGACCTTTCACAATCCACATTTTCTTTCTACCTCTAACAAAAACAATTCTACAAGGACAATGATTAGTCGTATGCCCTTTCTTGTTGCACCAACCACAATGTGTAAAAGGTGTGCAATAGTTCTTTGGTCGTTTTGTAAGAATATTCAACCTAGCTTGTTGTTGCAAAACTTTAGGAGGCATGGCCATGGGATCTAATCCAAGGCCGCCTTTGTTTAGGCCAATTCTTTGGCGTCCAAGCATGACATCCAAATTGTTTTGACTATCAACAAATTTTTCAAGACATTTTCTTAAATCACAAATCTCAACTTGTAAATCTTCATTTTGTTTTTCTAAAGCCAAAGTTTTGGAAGAGATTTGTTTTGAGCTAGGAGTGTTAACAAGTAAATCAACCAAATTGTTATTCACATGCTCTACATATAAATGGCTAGACATGCATTCATTCTTGGCATGCAACTTATCATTTTCCATTATCAACTTCTCAATTTGCTTATTAGCTTCAAGAAATTTCTTAGACAAAATAATATTTTTCTTGAAAATTTTCTTGGATTCCTCATATAAGCTATCATAAGCATCTTCAAAACTTTCATTATCACTATCACTACCGGAAGAAGAGCTTACCTCATCATTTGCCATGAAGCACACATTTGCTTGATCATTCTCTTCATCACTTGAATCAAAGTCACTCCATGTTGAAGTGTGTTCGGCATTCATTGTTATTTCCTTCTCCTTGTTCTCTTTCTTAGAGAATTGTCTTCTTTTAGCTTTTTCCCATACATCTCTTCTTTCCTTCTTCTCCTTGTTGTAGATTGGACAATCCATCTTCATGTGTCCCGGCTTGTGGCATTTGTAGCAAAGCCTCTCTTCGTTGCTAGCATTTTGTTGCCTTCTCCCATCATTTCTTCTAAATCTTAAGAACTTCTTGAAGTTCTTTGCAACCAATGCCATATCCTCTTCATTAAATTCTTCATCATCATCACTTGACTCAAGGTTTGAAGATGAAGCTTTAAGAGCAATTGATGTAGGCTTCTTCTTGACGTCCTCTTGATCAAATGTCTTGAGTTGCATTTCGTACGTCATGAGTGAGCACATCAATTCATCAAGAGGAAAGATGTTGAGATTCTTTGATTCTTGGATGGCGGTGATCTTTGCATCCCAAGCTCTTGGTAAGGACCTAATCACTTTTCTCACTAGATCACCATTAGTGAATTCCTTACCCAATTGCTTCAAAGGGTTCACAATGTTAGTAAAACGAGTATTCATATCCGTAATAGATTCATTTGGAAGCATATGGAATAACTCATAATCTCTAAACAATAAATTCATCTTGGAATCTCTAAGAAGAGAAGTCCCTTCATGAGTGACTTGAAGAGTATCCCAAATACTCTTAGCGGAATTACACATAATGACTCTATTGAGTTCATTAATGTCTAAAGCACATACAAGACAATTTTTTGCTCTAGCATTCATACAAATCATCTTCTTATCATGATCACTATACTCCGATTTTGATTTAGGTTCTTCAACCTTGTCAACCACTTTTATCGGAACGAATGGGCCATTCTCAACAATATCCCACATCTCATAGTCTTGAGATTCTAAGTAGATTTTCATCTTAACTTTCCACACACTATAGTTGGTCCCATTAAAAAATGGAGGCCTAGTGGTAGAACTACCCTCCATACCCCCAACATAAGCCATGATCGATTAACTCTCTTGGCGTTACCCAATATAACAAGAGCCGAGGCTCTGATACCACTTGAAACCAATAAAATAACCCTAGAGGGGGGGGGTGAATAGGGTTTTAAGACTACTTTAAAATTAACAACCAACAAACCTCAATCACAATAACTCAAATAAACAAACAACCAATCTCAATACAAATATAGAACGATAAAGTAAAGAGATAAGGGTTTAGAGATACTTGACAAGGAGAATTAAATGGTTCGGCTTGATATACCCACAAGCCTACGTCCACCCCTTCAAGGAAGTCCCTTGAAAGGCCCTAGAATCCACTAGTATGATCTTCCTTACGGGTCAAGATCGAACCTCTTACAATCCCTTGATGCTATGCCCACATCAAGAACAAGCTTTGACAAACCCAAAGCTCCAAAGCTTGACAACCCCAAGCTTTGATACAAGAACCTTTCAATGAAAAAATGTGTACAAGATTTCACTCTTAAGAAGTAGATGAGTACAAGTTGAAGTACTAGAACAAGAGAAAGATGAGAGAATTGATGACTTGAAGGATGCTCACTCTCAATCAAAGAATTGCTCACAAAGATGCTCTCTTTAATGATGTAAAATCATGAAGATGAAGAGAGAAAAGTTTAATCTATGAGCCTTGATGTTTCTCTAATGAATGAAGGCTTAGAATGTGGTTTCCATAATGTATAATGAAGCCCCAAATCATTTATATAGAGAAGAGATCAAATATAGCCGTTAGGCATAAAGTGGGCAAAACTGCCAATGCAGTCGACTGTAACCAATGCAGTCGACTGTAATCCCTCTAAAATAGCCGTTGGAGTTTTGTCCTCGAAAATAGCCGTTGGAATAGTATTTTGACCAATGCAGTCGACTGCATTGGAATGCAGTCGACTGCATTACCCTACTGCCTATCGGCTGCCTCACGGAACCCCCTTTCCTATTTTGGGCATAACTTTCTCTAGAAAAATCGGATTGAGGTGCCGTTTTTTGCGTTGGAAAGATAATGAAAAGTTTTATCAAGATATGAAAAGATTAGCACCAAAAACAGTTTTGAGAAAATCTGAGTGAGCTCCAAAGTGCACTCATTTTCAAGAACCACACTCGTGTGAAAGGTTATGAACTCACATGCAATGCACAAGGTGTCCTAAGGTCTTTTTAGGTCATAGTCATCAATCCAAGCATCAAACCAAGACTAGGTACATAATATGAAAGATCAATTATAATCGATAGTAACTTAGCCTATGCATTATTTCTTGCTCTTTGACATTGGACTTGATGAAGCTTCCATAGCATGTCACCATAGCTTTAAGCTTCTTTGGCTTTAATCCATCTATCCAACTTCTCAAATGTGTCTTCATGAGTGTGCATGTATATACCTACTAAGAATACACTCAAAGCACACATTAGAACATAATCAATGTGTAGTTATCATCAAAACAAGATGTAAGCCTAGGTTATCCAACCACAGGGCTAACACATATCCATAACGAGAATAGTTATCAATAAATGTGATAAAGTATCTATGACCACCAATACCCGGTGTAGGGAAAGGTCCACAAATGTCAGTGTGGATAACCTTTAAAAGTCTCGTACTTCGAAAGGCACCACGTTTATTGCCTTTTACAAATTTTCCTTTAATACATTCAATACATGTGTCAAAATTTGAGAAATCTAAAGAATGAAGAATTCCATCCTTAATGAGGCGTTCCATTCTGCCTCGTGATATGTGACCTAGACGTTCATGCCATAATTTAGTAGAATTTTCATTCTCTCTTTTTCTCTTACCACAAGTTTTAGCAACTACATCATTCACGTTCTTTGTTTTCAAGGATTTAGTAAAAGAAGCATTCAAAAGTAATTTGTAGAAGTTTCCCTCCAACAAACCAGGACCAATAAAAGGAAAAGATAGAAGCCTTTATTCTCAAACTTAAACGAATATCCATAAGCGTCAAGTCTAGAAACAGAAATAAGGTTTCTAGTCATACTGGGAACATAAACAGTATCAACTAAATCCAAATTGACGCCACTCTCCAAAACTAAACAGAGAGTTCCTACAGCTTCAACTTGAGCTTTCTCTCTATTTCCTAGTAGAACATTACGGTCCCCTTTGTTTAACTTCTTCACGAAAAAGAATCCCTGCAATGAATTAGTTATGTGCACAGTTGCACCTGTGTCAACCCACCATGTATTTAAAGGAGCATCAATTGTATAAGACTCATAACAAACGCAAATAGATAAATTACCTTTCTTTTCCAATCATTCTCTGAATTTATGACATTTTTTCCTCATATGTCCTTTATCCTTACAAAAGTGACACCTGGGACCAGAAGAACCCTTGGTACCAGAAGAGCTTGCCTTGTCAGTCTTGGTTACAGAAGCACTCTTATTCCCTTGCACGCTACCTTTGCCAAATTTCTTTCCTTTTCTTTTTCCTTTAGATGGACCAGTTATGGCAACGTGAGCACTATTAGGTTGTTCAGACTTTAGCCTCTCTTCTTCTTGGACACACATGGAAATCAACTCGCTCATCTTCCACTTCTCTTTATGTGTGTTATAATTGATCTTAAAAGGATCAAACTACACAGAAAGGGAAGTCATAATAAAGTGCACAAGAAAATCTTCAGAGATTTCCATGTCCAAACCTTTTAGTTGAGAAGCCATATCATTCATCAGTAAAATATGCTCATGAACACCGTTGGATCCACTATACTTGAGCGTAACCATTTTAGTGATGAGAATAGTAGCATGTGCCTTGGAAGAACCCTGAAACTGTTCTTCAATATGAGCAAGGTACAACTTAGCATTTTTCGAGTCAGGAGGGGGCCCCTCAAATAGCAGTCGTAATGGAGCCTTTCATAATTATCAGGGATATGCGGTTCGAACGCTCCTACTTTTTATAAGCCGCCTTTTGCTCAGTAGAGCTTTCAGCCGTAAGGGCAGCATGCGCGTCAACTCGTAAAGCATAATCCAAATCCATAACTCCAAGGATTATGCTAATCTGCTCTTTTCATTTTTTAAAATTGGTGCCGCTCAATGATTCAATAGAGGAAAGATAGCCAGTAATTGCAGTAGGACTATACGCTAAATAATAACAATAATCATGCATGTTAGTACCGAAAATCCACATGATGAAGACAGTTAGTTCATCATTTAACATAATAAAATAAATTGAGGGATAAACAATTTATTTGTATGAAAAAGGTAAATACACAACTTTTCTCAAAAGGAAAAATTAACATATCACTTATAACCTTCCGTTGGGCCGGTTATTAACATACACGTGTTTTTCCATCCTTAATAATTTGGAAATCATTAAAGCAACATGAGCACGAATTATATCACTGTTGGGCAGAAGATAATTTGACCCATTCAACTTATTATTTCATTTCTTTCCGCTTAAAAATTAAAATATAATCTTCCGTTGGGCCGATTAATATTTTAATTAATAAGCATAACGTGATATAGTTTATTATTATCTCAACTTATAAAAGACAATAAACTTCCGTTGGACCGCTTACTGCCAAATTAAATAAGAACCACTAATTATTTCAAATTCATTATCATAGTCTAGACATGTCAAACGAAGCATAAGGTTTTAGCATAATCTCGTAATTTAGACTAGTTCTTGAAATTATAATAATATTGACACGTTATATTCATCAGTATCCCATAATATAAGCCAATATTTAAATACATATGTTATCAATAATAACATATCAATTAAACAATTTTTTATAAATTTTATTTTACAAAGCCCAATTAATACACAAGCCCTTTTGAAAAACCCGTTCTTAAAAGTGGCCAAGCCCCTTTAAAGAGGCAAAAATCGGGCCTCTTTACAAGCCCCTTTAAAGAAGTAAAAACGGGCCCAAACTGCTGGCCAAAAATAGGGCCTAATTCTGGCTATAATAGTTTCGACCCAACAGACTTCATCAATCAAGCCACAAGGGCCAACCCGCAGGCCACAAATCAAGCCCAATTCAAGCCCAATTCAAGTCTAAATACAATTTCTGCTGGGCCAAAACATAACACCACCACGAGGCCACAAAAATCGGACTGTTTTGGCCCAATTAACTGAGCTTATATAAAAAATAAAAATCAGCCTACTAATCTGGGCCAATACTACAGGCCCAAATACATAACAAGGTAATCTGGAACCTACCCTTTGGCGCAGCCCCCAGCCAACACCCCCCCCCCCCCCCCCCCCCCCTTTTAATATTCAAGAATTTTGAAGGGGAAATTCTATGTTCATGCAATTGATAAACCTCGCTCTGATACCACATGTTAGCAATTATTTCATTCATCTTGACCCCATAATCAAGATCATTAGAATATTACAATAGCATAAACATAAGGACAATAGGGTTGTGAACTCACGGGAATTGAAGGAAGCCATAAATTACCAAGAGCTTTATTCCGATGATGAAAGAACGCCAAGATACGGAAGCGAACGATATCCCCTTTGGTATTGATCTTCACTACTCTTCTCTATTCTTTATGATAGAATAGAGTGATGAATTTTTCTTTAGTCTAATAGGCAAAGAGTGGCCAAAACATAATCATACCCTAGCCTCCAAGAAGAAAATATATTTATATAGAGAGAGTAGTGGAATCAACCCTAAAGCCTGTCAAATCTCAACCGTCCATCAAAGTTAAAAGATTAAGGTCTATAAGCCTTTTATACACAATAAATCATTAGTGTATTGGATGCTAAAATTAAATAGGCCCATAATGTTATTTAGCCAATATAATTAATTAATGTCCGAGTCAAATAAATAGTCAACAATAGTATGACCCGTTAGGCCACCTAATTGGATTGGACCAATCAAATCCAGCAGGCACAACCTTGTATCGACACCTCGTGCTTCGAGCCTTGTAGTGCTTCGGTTAGCATTGTCGTGCTTGCTAGGTGGCACAATCTTGTCTTACCACCTCGTGCTTCCAGCCTCGTCGTGCTTTGCTTAGCCTTGTTGTGCTTGTTAGGTGGCACAACCTTGTTTTGCCACCTCGTGTTTGTTTCCACCTCGTGCTTCCTAGAAATTTCTATGAGGCCCTTGATCTTTTCAAGTTATGTTATCTTTGACTTTCATCAGTAGATTGACAACTAAAGAGTGAGAGAAGACGATTAGCCGCAGTTATGAAAAAGGAATCATAGGGCCTGATTGGGAGCAATTGTATAAGTGGATTTTTCTTGATTTAGGTAAGGGGAATTCCATATCACTACTCTTGTATGCCACGTGGTTATTTATTTCTCAACGTTCGTTGTACTCCTAAACACCGTTGTCCTGAAATCTTGCTCAAATGTATTGTTTTGAATATTGGTAAACATCTTGTTTTTGAAATATGTTTGCGAGACATGGCTTAAGTACTTTTGATCAATGACAGTGCTCCAGTGGTTTGTCTATGTGCATGGTATATTATGATACAGCTGAGCTATGGCAGATCCCTTTGAGGATACCGGACCGAAAGCAAGATGCTGAAGTGGTATCTTTGATGTGCAACTTGGATATTGAATTGGTTTACTAATTTTTCGGGGTACTAAGCCACGGTTGTGTTGACAGTTTGACTGTCAAATATATTGACTGATGTTGAATTATTTAGTGTGTTTGATTCTGATCCTATGGTGCTATGATTATTCCACTTACTGGGCTACCCAGCTCACCCCCCCGTCATTTACCCTTCCAGTGCAAATGATTAATTAGATGAGCATATACAAGTGGGGATGTGAGCAGGACTTGCAGTTTTGGAGTTTTAAAAATATTTGTAACCTATTTCTAGGGCTTGTAATCTGATTGGGATTATTTGTGCTTGTGTTGAAGATATAATATCAGCTACTTGGGTCTTGTAATCTGATTGGGATTGTGTTGTGATTTTGTTGAAAAATATTGAATAGGGTGATTAACAACTCGGGTCGTCACATAGTAAGTGGAGATGGAAGCTGTGAGTGACTTCTCATGAAAGCATAGCAAAGTTAGATTGAAAATAATTTTAGACTGAAAATGTTGCGTGTCTTCAGTGAAGCCCGGGTAACTTGATGAGGTGAACCAACACTGCTCAAAATTCTTTCAATACCTAAGTGAGGTAACTCACGCTTCAATCCCTTGTTCTTTTTACCACCTATGATTAAAATAGATAAGCAAACAGGAAGGGAATTTTGATTGATTTCTTCGAGGGAAATCTGCCTCCAAAATGCCAAAGCATACACTGAAATATTTTGTCTACCTTCCATTAATCTGATGCATACACATATATAACAATAGTAGAAGAAACTAACTCCTAAAAACTAGCTACACTACAGCACCAACTGCTAAAAACTAGGACTTGGTTACAACTTCCTGAAGACATGGCCTGTGGCTCCTCTGCCTCTCACCCACTAAGCCCACTAAGTACACAATTAACTTACTCCTAATTAAATGCAGAACATGCCTTTTATTAAACACATAACATTCCTTCCCCCTAAAAATCACCCTTCTCCTGAAGGGTAAACTCTGGAAATCGTTTCTTCATTACTTCAGATTCTTCCCATGTTGCATCTGAAGGAGCAAGTCCCTTCCAATGTATTAGAACCTCTTCACGTCGCTTACGGGTTCTTCGATCTAGGACTGCTTGTGGCCATGCCAAAACAGCATCTTCTTCCTCTTGAACAATTGGAAGAACTGGTTGTACTTGTACTGCTGCTCCTACCTTTCTCTTTAAGCAAGAAACATGGAAGACTGGGTGAATCCTAGACTCTTCAGGCAACTTGAGCTTATATGCCACTGGACCCACTTTTTTAAAAATTTCGAACAGACCATAATACCTTGGTGACAACTTCAGATTTCTATGAAGTGAAACAGAAACCTGCCTATAGGGCTGAAGCCGCAAATACACAAATTCGCCAACATCGTAGTTCTTGTCAATTCGATGTGCATCATAGAACTTCTTCATGCGATCTTGGGCGGCTTGCACCTGACTTTTCAGTTGTTTGAGAACCTGTTCACGATCATGAAGCTCCTTATCAACTGATTCTACTTGAGTTGAACCCGGAATGTAGGACAATAGTGTTGGTGGTGGTCGACCATAAACAATCTCATATGGCGTTTTTTTTGTTGAAGTATGGATACTTGTGTTGTAGCAATATTCAGCCCATGAGATCCAACGAAACCACTCTCTTGGTTTTCCTCCGGTGAAGCACCTAAGATACATCTCCACAGTCCGGTTCACCACCTCCGTCTGACCATCACTTTGAGGGTGATATGCCGAAGAGAAATTGAAATTCGTACCTTGCAAATGAAACAGCTCCTTCCAAAATGCACTAGTGAAAATTGGATCCCTATCACAGACAATACTCTTGGGCATTCCATAGAGTTTAAATATGTGGTCAAAAAAGATTTGAGCCACTGATGCAGAAGTATATGGGTGAGATATCGGAATAAAATGAGCAAATTTAGAGAGACGGTCTACCACTACAAAAATTGTTGACTTCCCCTTAGAAATTGGGAGTCCATCTATGAAATCCATGGATAGGTCTGTCCAAACCTGAGAAGGAATTGGGAGCGGCTGTAGTAGGCCAGCTGGTACAACGTTTTCCCATTTTTGTCGTTGACATATATCACACTGCCGAATGTGTTCTCTAATATTCTTTCTCATGCCACTCCAGTAAAAAACATTTCTAATTCTTTCAAGAGTTTTGTGATATCCCTCATGTGTGCTAGAATGCATTTCCTCCATAATGACAGGAATCAAAGGAGATTTAGGTAACAAATAAATTCTTTCTTTAAAGAACAAAATACCATCTTTGTAGCACCATGGACCAACAGCTTCACCTTGTTGCACGCGAGTCACTATCTCTTGTAGCCTTGAGCTACTTTTGACTTCATCTTTAATTGGTTCAAGCCAGCAAGGTACTGGTTTTGAAATTGTATAATTTTTTCCTTTCTCTTCTTTTCTTGAAAGAGCATCAGCAACCACATTATCCTTCCCTGCTTTATACTCAATAACAAAATCATATCCCATGAGTTTTGCTTGCCACCTTTGTTGTGCTGGTGTTGTTATTTTATGTTCCCAAAGATATTTTAAGCTTCTTTGGTCTGTTTTGACAATAAATTGTCTCCCAAGTAGATAATGCCTCCATTTTTTTAACAGTAATGACCAGTGCCAACATTTCCTTTTCGTAAGTGGATAAAAATAAAATTTTACCTTGCAATGCATGGCTAGAGAAAAGCTACTGGCCTTTTTTGCATCAAGACACCACCAATTCCAGATCAAGAAGCGTCACACTCAATGACAAAATCTTTTGAAAAATTCGGCAAGGCAAGAACAGGAGTCTGCGTCATCACCTCCTTGAGCTGTTCAAATGAGGCTTCTGATTTTGAATCCCACTTGAAGCCGTCTTTCTTTTGCATTTTGGTTAATGAGGCTGCTATTTTACCGTAATTTTGTATGAACTTACGGTAATATCCCGTTAAGCCCAAGAATCCTCGTAAGGCCTTTACGGTAGTTGGTTTAGGCCAATCAACCATGGATGAAATCTTTTCTGGATCAACAGCTACTCCTTCTTGGCTAATGGTGTGACCTAAGTACTTGACTTCCCTCTGTCCAAAACTACACTTTTCTTTTTTGACGTACAATTGGTGAGATCTCAAAATAGAAAAAGTAATTTCAATATGTTTCATATGGTCCTCCCAAGTTTTGTTGTAAATCAAAATATCATCAAAGAATACCAACAGAAACTTACGAAGGTGATTTCTGAAAATGTAGTTCATCAGAGATTGAAAGGTGGAGGGAGCGTTTGTTAATCCGAAGGGCATGACAAGAAACTCGTAATGACCTTCATGTGTACGAAAAGCCGTCTTTGTGACATCGTCAGGAGACATCCGTATTTGGTGATATCCTGACCGAAGATCAAGTTTGGTGAAAAAAAATGCTCCATGGAACTCATCCAACAACTCGTCAATATTGGGTATTGGGTATTGGAAATTTATCTTTCACTGTCAACTTATTGAGAGCCTGGTAGTCGACGCACATCGTCCACGAACTATCATGCTTCCTCACTAACAACACTGGAGAGGAATAAGGACTGTTGCTTGGTCGAATAACCCCTGATTTTAACATATTAGCCACGATTTTTTCAATCTCAGTTTTCTGGTAATGAGGGTACCGATAGGGTCGCACCGAAATCGGCTGGCTACTCTCCTTCAGTAGAATTTGATGGTCATGAGACCTTTTGGGTGGTAGTCCTTTGGGCTCCTGGAAAATATCGTCGTAACTTTGTAACACTTTCCTGAGTTCCCCATCAATTGTGACCTCAGAGAAGTTGGAGACATAATTGTCTTGCTGGTTAACCATTGTCAAGGAGTAAATATGAAGCAAAATTCCTTTTTTCTTTTCTTTTTGAAATCCTTGCTAAACTCTTTTGCATCCACCATTCGATCGTCACTTGATTTTAAGCCATTGAGTACGATCTCTTTTCCATTAACCTTAAATGACATTTGCAACTTGGAAAAATCCCACGTTATATGACCCAACGTACTTAACCATTGCGCACCCAAAACGGCATCGCAGCCTTCTAGTGGTAACAAATAAAGATCCACCATAATTGGGACCCCTTGCAGTACCATGGACACTCCCTTACACCTCCCAGAACTACATAACTTCCCAGAACTACAGCAACTTCAAACTTCCCTTCACTATTAAGAATCAAGCCTATTTTTGTTGCAAGTTTATCATTCAAAAAGTTGTGTGTGCTACCAGAATCAATTAAAAATGTTACCTGTCTTGCTCCCATCTTCCCTTTGACACGCATGGTTTGAGAAGCCTTAGCACCACACATCGCATGGATAGAAATTTCTGGCACCTCTTCTCCTTCATTTGTTTCTAGTTCTCTTTCCTTTTCATCATCTGGTTCCTCTTCATCTTCAGACCAACAACCTTCAATAAGGAACAGCTTCTTGCAACGATGACCAAGGCCAAATTTTTCGTTACAATTGAAGCATAAGCCTTTAGCACGTCGTTCACTCAACTCAGGTGGAGTTAATCTCTTAACCGGCAGGCTAGAACTACTTGAATTGAATCGATAGTTTGTTGGCTTTTTGGTTTCGCTAGTTGCAATTTTCTTTATGTGCTGGTTACGCGCTTCGTATAGTCGAGCAAGTCCTGTGGCAGCAGATAAAGTAGTAGGTTTGCATGCTTGAACATCTGCTTTTAAACTCTCCTTCAACCCACTAACAAAGCACCCCACTTGCTGCTCAGGCAAAAGCCTCCCTGCGCGAAGCAACAACCTGGAAAATTGTGTTTGATATTCCTTCACCGTCCCAGTTTGTTGAAGCTTGGTTAAATCACCGAAACAATCCTGGTATCTAGTTGGCCCAAATCTCTCAAAGAGCTCATCTATGAAAATTTGCCAAGTGATACATTGTTCCCCATGCTCTTCTTTCAATAGTTGATACCAAAGTTGAGCATCACCTTCTAAATTCCAAGACGCCTTTGGAACTCTCTCCTCCTCAGGTGTTTGGTGATAATCAAAAAATTGACTAGCTCAACAAGACCAACTAGTGGGATCTTCCTCTCCATGGAACCTTGGAAAATCCATCTTAATAACCTTGGGACGACACATACCAGCTACGCCAGAACTGGAACCATTACAAGTTTCAGTGGTTTTGCCACCACCGAAGTGGTTATTTCCAGAATTCTCACCTCGTTCTCTGCGGCTAGACATATTGTCAAGCCTGGTGTTGACAGCTGCAAACATCTCTTGCATGGATGCCATCATTTCTTGGAATTTTCTATCGAACCTCCGTTCTTGCGTAGCGATGAGATTCGACATCTCAGGCTCAGATTTATCTTGGCGTGAATCAGCCATTGCTGGCTCTGATGCCAATCTGTTGCGTGTCTTCAGTGAAGCCCGGGTAACTTGATGAGGTGAACCAACACTGCTCAAAATTCCTTCAATAGCTAAGTGAGATAACTCACGCTTCAATCCCTTGTTCTTTTTACTACCTATGATTAAAATAGATAAGCAAACAGGAAGGGAATTTTGATTGATTTCTTCGAGGGAAATCTGCCTCCAAAATGCCAAAGCATACACTGAAATATTTTGTCTACCTTCCATTAATCTGATGCATACACATATATAACAATAGTAGAAGAAACTAACTCCTAAAAACTAGCTACACTACAGCACCAACTGCTAAAAACTAGGACTTGGTTACAACTTCCTGAAGACATGGCCGGTGGCACCTCTGCCTCTCACCCACTAAGCCCACTAAGTACACAATTAACTTACTCCTAATTAAATGCAGAACATGCCTTTTATTAAACACATAACAGAAAGCATAGCAAAGTTAAGAGAAAACAAGAACGTAGTAGCTACTGGATTCAGTCAGACTCCTAACTCAGCCACATACATATATATATGTATATATATATGTGTGTGTGTGTGTGTGTGTGTGTGTGTGTGTGTGTGACCTAGTCTCATATGCAATAATACAAATCATGTAAGTAGAACAACTAACAACATTTTCTTTGGAAGACCTAAAGTAGAGCTCAAACTTTTTCATCCATGCGTGGCTCAGAGAGCAGATTACGCCTCATATGAACATCCGTCAGGATTAGATTTTTCTCTCCGTGCAAAGAAATTTTGATAGTGCCAACACCAAGCACATCACAGTATGTATTATTGCCCATGTAATGCTTGTGGTCACCGGCGTTAACATCTTTAATCTCTCTAAAGAAAAATACTTATTCAACTAATTGCTTGATTGTGAATAAAACTTCCAGTGTCTTTTTAGCCCTTATTGACTGTAGGTAGTTGATGTTCAAGTGATAGTGAGATAATTGGACTCTAAAATTGTGGAGATAGGTTCCATGACTTCAACGGTTAGTATAGAGACAAGATTTCTCTCTCCCAAAAAGGCCACCATCTATACATCACTCGATCACTTCTAGATACCCAAAAAAATCCAGTTCCTGGAGAGAACATACCACTACTACAGTCATACTTTCTGATTTATAATCACATATCTTACCTCTTGAGTTTGCAGATTATCGTTGCCAAATTAAGATGCAAGTAGTGTTCATCAGTTGTTTATATCCCATCAATAATGTCATATGCTTATCTTGTATGATGATTAGAGATGGTCGTCTTTAGTACTTCTTTGCAATAATGGTTACACTTGTCAAATACAGAGTATTATACGAGAATGTCTATTCCGCCATGTTATGTTTTACATAACTCATTTATCGCTAAAAGCTTGCATTTGCCAAATGCCCTGAGGATATAATAGAAACATGGGTGTAGAATGAAAGGGAGTCCTTATTCACATGTAAAGTTAATCCAACAAAGAACCTCTCTACGAGCATGAAAAAAAAATAATCATAATAGGTAGATATGAGAAGCAAACCTATGAGTTTGATATTTGAGATGTGGCTATCTTATGATTGATGGGAAACTCGGTATATCTCGATGAAGTCTGTTCAATTCCAAGATTTTAGCATTTATTAAATGAAAATATATGGAGCGTGCTTCCCTATTAGGAAAAAATATATATATTTTTCATGTGCTAAATATATTTTGGTTATATCTGATTAATTTTGGATAATTTAACTAGAATGATCTGATGCGAAGTAAAAGATTTAGTCAACTAATTGGTTAATTTTGGATAAAACTCCAAAAGTTTTTTAGTTGACGGTAGGTAGTTGTGATACTAGTGATAATAGTGGACTATCAAATTGTGGAGAAGGGTTTCCATGACATCAACGGTTACTATAAGTAATAGGTTTATCTCTCTAGAAACGACCACCATCTATACATTGTCCGATCGCTTCTTAACATCAAAAGAAAACCAGTTCAGAGACACCATCTCAACAACAGTGATATTTTTTTAATTTATAATCACATACCTTGTCTATTGAGTTTACAGATCATCATAACCAAACGAAAATGCAATGAGTGCTCATGAGTTGCTTATCCCATCAATAATGTCATATATGTATTTTATATTGTGATTATTTATGGATGTGTTTAGTATTTCTTTGCATTAATGGCTGCCTAATACAATTGTCAAATATATTCGGGAATGTCTATTCCACGCCATGTTATATTTTACTTAACTCATTTATCGCTAAGAATTTTACATTTTACCGAATGCTCAGAGTATAATTTAATAATAGAAACATGGGTGTAGAGTGAAAGGGAGTCATTATACACACGTAAAGTTGTTCCAACAAAGAATCTCTCTATTTGCAGTGGAAAAAAATCATATATGAGAAGAAAACCTATGAGTATGATATTTGAGATGTAGGGAAACTGGGTATTTCTCAATCAAGTCTCTTCATTTCGAAGGTAACATCTGATTTTAGCCACTGTTAGATGATATCGAGCATGGTGCCTATTATGAAAGATGTAGCATGCAGCCTATTAGGGTAGATATAATAATTTTCATGTGCTAAATATCGTTATGGTTGCTTTTGACCAATATATATATATATATATATATATATATATATCGTTATGGTTATGCGTAATTAGTTTTGGGTAACTTAACTAGAATGATATGATGTGAAGTCAAAGACTTAGTTAACTAATTATCAAATTCGTCAAAGTCTTTTAAGCCCTTATTGACCGTAAGGAATTGTGGTTGAAGTTAGAGGTGTCAATGAGCCGAGCTTGGGCCGGCCCAGCGGGCCAGAAGTAAAAATGGGCCAGGGCCGGGCCAGAGAAGAGGGGTATCTAGGCCCAGTCCAAGTCCTGGCCCTAGGCCCAATATTTAGGGCCGGGCCCGGGCCCAACCTTTGTTTTTTTTTATATTTTATTTCTTGTTATTCAAAGTAAAGACTTTAATTGCGATATTTTCTTGTTATTATGTAAGCAAATTGTAATGTAATAATGTGTGTATACATATTACCACATATAGTAATATGTGTGTATACATATTACCACATATATGTGTATGCAAGCAAGTAAAGCAACTAAAACTGCCTTAGACACGCTGCGTGTCTAAGGCATTTATAATGCAATCCAGCTATATAGCCACTCTATTCTTGATATTATATATCATGTAAACTTTGTTACGTACGTGAGCTCTCAAATTTGTGAAAGAACTATACATATATTATGCAATTGAGAGGATATATATATACAACCTCATTCATCCAAAAATTCTCAACATTTATAACCCATTAAGAACTCCTTTGCTTTCATCCTAATCTTTTTCTTAGTGTGTTCTAAGAAAAAATTTAGTGTTTCATTTGTTAACCCAGTTCATGATTACACGTGAAAGTGATTTAGTTTATGAAACTAAGTAAAAGATATTCAGCACAGCCAACAACATACAATATATTCATTAACAAACAACATACAATATAGAATGTTGGCATTAAGCACTACTTACATGTTAGGCTTGATTTTTTTTTTTAAAATTTCATCTCACTAACTTTATTTTTTCACATGCATGTGCCACGTTGACTAGAATGGTCATTTTGATGTAACACCAAAAATGTGTTATTTAACACTATTTTTTGTGTTACATAAATCTAGAATGTTGACACGTGTCAGTTTTAAAATTTTCAAAAGTGGCACAAAATACAATATTTAAATAGTACTAACTACCTATTAAGACATGTTTGGTTTTTATAGCCTAAAATTTATTTTAAAAAATTTGTTTAGAAATTAAAGGCCAAGTTTAATATTATAAACATATCATATTGCTAATTTTGTTTTTACACACGCATCGTGTGTGTGCCATGATAACCAGTACTCCTTCCGTCCCTTTTTATGCAATCATCTTTGACTTGCACGCTTATTATATGGACGAGTTATATTTTATGAATTTTCCATTCTATCTCAAGAGAGAGAGAGAGAATGAGGGATGGAAGGAAGAAAGTGGGCCAGGAAAGAGAAAAATGGGTTGATAGATGATTAAATATGGAGAGAAAAATATAATGAAAAAAAGTGTAAGAAAGGTAAACATGAAAAAAAAACACCTATGAAATCTTTTTTAATTTAAAAAGTGATCAATTTTTTTGGGACAACCCAAAAAAAATACGATCATTTTTTAATGATGGATGGAGTACTAAATATAAAGAAAATATCTATTTTGGTGTAACACCAATAGGTGTTACAATTATTATATACCTAAAATGATGACAAATGCCTTTAAAAAAAATTCAAAAAATACCCAAAATAAAATAATTAAATAATAATAACTACATATACAGATATGTTTGGTCACCATAATTTAATATTTATTTTAAATGCGACAACAAAAACACTTATACGTGATGCTTGATTATTTTTCATAAAACGCATCATTCATTTTATTTTGAGGTAACTCGTATGTAATACAGAAATATAAAAATATTGTCCGTTGACTTTTTATATTTTAAAGATGGAGGTAAGAGTATGTAAACACTTGATTAAACGTCGATAACAACGATAAATAAAACAAGTATAGAGTATTACGTAGTATTTAGCAAGACAAGTGCATAAAGTTAACATTTTTTTACTATTTCAAGCATGACAAATGTATGCTATTCTAGACATGCACACATATATGTAGTAATATGTGTGTATACAATATTTTTTCTAGCATTCAAATATTCAAATTGATGGAGTTGAAGATAAATTTGGGAAATCTAGCCGTTGGGGGGAGAAAGGAGGGGGGGGGGGGGGGGTAATCAAAATGTTTGAAAAGTGTGGGGCCTGCCCAAAATTCGGGCCAGAAAGAGGGCCTGCATTAGGGCCAAAAGAGGGCCAATTTTCGGGTCAGGTCGGGCTAGCCCTAAAAACAGGGCCAGGGCTTAAAAACCGGCCGATTTCGAGTCAGCCCGGTTTAGAGCTATCAAAGGAAATAGGAAATACGACTTGTATTCTAATTTGCAAGTGAGGATAGGACATAGATATTGCCCAAGTATGGTCGCAAAGCACAGACTGCATGAGGTTTGTTTGCTGCTAAAAATATGTCCCGCGTACGTTGCGGAACCCGAGCCTTGACCGATGACCTGGAAGACAGAAAATGAGTGACCGCCGGGTGGGGTTCCCGGCGGAGAACTCTCCGATGCTTAAGTCAGAGCGCAGCTACATGATAATGACTCTGAGAAAGCATGAATGTGTCGTTGTGTAGTTGTCCCATACCTGGGGGTAGACTCTTTTATATAGTGGTAGAAAGAAGAGCCCTAGTAGAACTGGGCCGTAGGCTAGATATGTTAGGATCGTGTTAGGTTCCTTGAGGATCACGTCATGATCTCTGATAAGATAATTATCAGTCTTCCAGTTCGACTAGGATTGCCGGGTATTCCCCAATTATTGGTAGTTATATTTGAGGTATATCAGTTGCCATTACCGCTAATTGTAGCCACTCAACCAACAAGGTTCAACAAAAATACTTTGGGATCGAAGCATTAAGTGCAACAAGAGAAGTAAGTTGAACTAACACTTTTATGGAATTTGTGTGAGATGAAAATTTTATGAGGCATGGGACGTAAGGCGTGAAGCTTTGTGTGCTGGCCTGTAATAGAAAAATCCTTAGAACAAAGGCTGAAAGATGTTGAAGTTCAAGACAATCCTAGAAAGATTGTTACACACACCTACCGAAGTACATTCCAGGAACTTGAACCCTAGTAGGATTATATATATATATATATATATATATATATATATATATGGGCATAAACAAAGATTCAGTAGTTCTTTTCAATTCTTATGGTAAACAATAAAAGAAGAAACTAAGAAATGTCCTTTTATTGGTGACCCCGTTGAGATAGCAGGAAAAAAACTAGAAAGCTCAAACTTTATATCACAGAAATCAATGCCTAGCATAGACAGGTATCTCGAGGTAGAGCAAGAGTGAATTGCTACAGATTAACTCTTTGTACTAAGAGATATGGTGGTTTCATACTTTTGCTCCATTTAGTACGAGAAGTGAATTCTGCTTATAACAAATGCATTCTCTTTAAATAGAGGTACGACAAAATGGAACCAATGTTAAGGTTTCTGGTATTATTCATGGACTAAATAACACACCCATACTCAATTGTTACACAGCTGTTTGTGCTCGATAGTAAAACTCACAATTATTTTGTAGATGAAATTTTATAATTGATTCAAAACGTGGATTGTTTTGCTTCGATCTGAAGACGTCTCGAGAAATGGAAGTTGAACCTTAATTATGACTAAAACAGAAAGAAATAAAATGCGCCCAAAAGATAATGAATCTTGATTGAATGGATGATGAGAGTTTACAAAGTACAAGGACTCAAAAACTAAAACCTGAATTCACAAATTACAATCACTTGACAGTCAAGTCAATATATTAAAGAAAAAGAATTAAATGTAAGTCATGATTTGTTTGGGGTGTTAATTAAGTTGTGTCTACAATAAGTCTTGCAACACATACTTACAGTACAACTGTGAAAGTTTATTTGCTGGTATAACTTGTATCGCTAATAAAAGTTTAACTTGTATCGCTAATAAAAGTTTATTTGCTGGTATAAACAACAGCAAACCACACATTCACCAACTGTGAACAAAATTTGTTGGAAGACGACCTTGGGGCGGAAAATAAATGCGACAATGACCACATAACAAATGGGCGACTACTCTCTAAACTTGTGCGTCTTGATAGTAAAATTTATTTGTTGGTGCAAACAGCAAGCCACACATTCACCAATTGCAAAGAAACTTGCTGGAAGACGATCTTGGGGCGGAAAATGGATAGATAATGACCACATAACAAAAAGATTAGAACAATTGTTACATCATATGTAAACATATAGCTATAAACGTGTACAGGTTAAACGTTGTTATTGTTGCTGCATAAACTCTAAACATAAACATGGTAATCAGGGGTGTACACGTTTGTTCCCAACCCATTCTGGTCGCACCCAAAGGCCCACTACGGTCCCACTTTGCATGACACGTCCGCACAAGCAACATACATTTTCAACGCTCACAACCGGTCAAAGCATGCACGCTCAAGTAACGTGACCAAGCCTCATGGCACTTTGACCGTCGCACTTCGCCCGTCGCCCAACGACGCGCCATGACACTTGCCCAAGGAAGTTGGCCTTGGCCTCCCCCTTGGGGTCGGCCTCGGCCTTGGCCTCCCCCTTGGGGTCGGCCTCGGCCTTCCCCTTGGGGTCGGCCTCGGCCTTCCCCGAAGGGTTGGCCTTTGGCCTCTATCCTTAGCACCTTCACTTCTCTTCAAGAGGCCTTGCATCCTTCGCGACGCCCTTCGCCCGTCATCCGGACGTCAACCTCGCGACGTCCGTCGTGTATCACCTTACGGACGTTCGTGCATCAACCTCGCGACGTCCGTCGTGCATCACCTTACAGACGTTCGTGCATCAACCTCGCGACGTCCGTCGTGCATCACCTTACGGACGTTCGTCCATCAACCTCGCGACGTCCGTCGTGCATCACCTTACGGACGTTCGTACATCAACCTCGCGACGTCCGTCGTGCATCAACCTCGCGACGTCCGTCGTGCATCACCTTACGGACGTTCGTACATCAACCTCGCGACGTCCGTCGTGCATCACCTTACGGACGTTCGTACATCAACCTCGCGACGTCCGTCCTGCAACAACCTCCCGACATCCGTTCGTTCATAAACCTCACGACGTCCGTCGTCCATCAACTCCGCGACCCCTGTCGCCCGGACACAACTCCGCGACCCCCGTCGCCCGGACACAACTCCGCGACCCCCGTCGCCCGGACACAACTCCGCGACCCCGTCGCCCAGACACAACTCCACGACGCTCATCATCCGTCGCCCGGACGTCGTCTTCATGACCCCCGTCACCGACGTCCGGGCGTCACAGTCCAACACTTCGCCGCGCCCATGCGCCGCGCCGCTGATACAGCCGTGCCCCCAGGCTCTCTGTCACACTACCGTGCCCCCGGCACCATAAGCACTTTGTCGCGCCCATGCGCCACCATTGACACCAACGTGCCCCCGGCACCTTACGCACTCTGTCGCGCCCATGCGCCACCATTGACACAAACATGCCCCCGGCACCTTACTCACTTCATCGCGCCCATGCGCCACAATCATGTCATCATGCCCCCGGGCACCTTACTCACTTCATCGTGCCCATGCGCCACAATCATATCATCATGCCCCCGGGCACCACACTCATTCATCACACCATGCGCACCTTGCCTTGGTCATGGAACATGCTTCAACCCACTCTCCGGAGTGTACATCATCCGCGGGGATAGGCGACTCCTCCGGGACACTATCTCTGCCAGGGAGCTCTTCAACTCCCCTTCCGCCAGGTAGACGGCTCCTCCGGGATGCTACCTCGGCCAGTCGGGTAGACGGCTCCTCCGGGATGCTACCTTGACATGCTCCGAGTGCTCCGGCACAAGGACTCACCCGCGGGGATAGGCGACTCCTCCGGGACACTATCTCTGCCAGGGAGCTCTTCAACTCCCCTTCCGCCAGGTAGACGGCTCCTCCGGGATGCTACCTCGGCCAGTCGGGTAGACGGCTCCTCCGGGATGCTACCTTGACATGCTCCGAGTGCTCCGGCATAAGGACTCACCCGCGGGGATAGGCGACTCCTCCGGGACACTATCTCTGCCAGGGAGCTCTTCAACTCCCCTTCCGCCAGGTAGACGGCTCCTCCGGGATGCTACCTCGGCCAGTCGGGTAGACGGCTCCTCCGGGATGCTACCTTGACATGCTCCGAGTGCTCCGGCATAAGGACTCACCCGCAGGGATAGGCGACTCCTCCGGGACACTATCTCTGCCAGGGAGCTCTTCAACTCCCCTTCCGCCAGGTAGACGGCTCCTCCGGGATGCTACCTTGGCCGGCCGAGTAGACGGCTCCTCCGGGATGCTACCTTGGCCTGCGGAATAGACGACTCCTCCGGGACACTATCTCCGTCAGGGTGCCTGCGTGACTGGCCTACGTGCTCCGGCACTGGGGGCTTGCGTCGGCACCCCTAGGGACTATGACCCCCGGGTCACTCCGAGACGGGAGCAGGTCTTCGGAGGGCATCGCGCCTAGTTCACCTGGCAGTTGGGCGTCGGGTCTTCCCCACCGCTGCCAGGCCTGTGGGACTCCGCAAGGGCTTGGATTGGAGGCTAGATCAAGGGGGTTCTCTGGCCACACCGATGCGGTGGGAGCCAGTCTTTCCAGACAGACAGAGCGACGCTGTGAGGAGCAGGCCGATTGAATATGCGATCTGACAGTCCATGGAGCACCGGCACCCGTGGACCCCCCGGTGACGTGTCATTCCCGGGGAGCGCCACGTGTCGGTTTATGACATCATCATCTCAATCTCTATAAATAGAGGTCTTGAGAATTCATTTGAGAAGATAACATTTGGACATTTTCACTTTCTCACTCTAGAATTCTAGAGAGAGAAACATACAGTACCTTGACTCTGGACCTAAGCATCGGACTGTGACTGTCATCGTGTATTCATCTCGCGCTATCGCCCTCGCAGCACTGCCACCCTCGAGTTCTGTCTGGGAAGCCCTTGGTCTCTGCCCTTGTTCCACCCTTGCTGTGTCTCACATCAACATACTTGGAAGCTGACTCGGACTGCAGCCTTTGTGGCACCTCCACGTAAGCACGAACCCACTTTCCTTGGCATCAACGTTAAACGTGTACTTTTATTAATTGCTGAGGTAGCTCAGGCAGTTGTCAGATCCCAAAGCTACTACTTCTTTGCACATATTTATACCAGTCTTATCAGCAGCTGCTTCATCAAGCATTTACACGCATATATACCAAGGTCACCCCAAAAAACTCACTCTAGAAAATGGTAACAGTGGAGGAGATGCGGAGTGCGCAGCGAGCTAAAGGACCAGCAACGATCATGGCCATCGGAACGGCAAATCCGCCTAATTGTTTCCTCCAAAGCACGTACCCCGATTTTTATTTTCGTATCACTAACAGCGAGCACAAAGCAGAGCTGAAAGAAAAATTTAAGCGCATATGTAAGATATTATTTCCAACTTTGCCGCTAGAAATCTTTTAGTTACAAGTAGCATCTGTAAGGGTGCAGTCATATCAACGAAGCATGGGCGTTTTGGTCTATTAATTACAAACAACGCCTTCACTGTTATAACACCCAACACCAGGAGCATTATGGTTAAATAGCACCTTCTAGAACTAAAAGTCCTAGAAGGTGCTATTCCATAGTTTTTATAAAAGTCCTCTTCGCATGCTACTTTAAAACATTACGTTGGCAAGGAAAACAAAAGGGATCCACTGGTGTCAGTTACTAAACTAGAACTTCCTTTTGTTGCGCATTTTAATTAGGTGAGAAATCTATGATCAAGAAGCGTTACTTGTACTTGACGGAGGAAATGTTGAAAGAAAATCCGAATATGTGCGAGTACATGGCACCTTCACTAGATGCCAGGCAAGACATGGTGGTGGTGGAAGTACCAAAACTTGGTAAAGAAGCAGCAAAGAAAGCGATCAAAGAATGGGGCCAGCCCAAGTCCAAGATCACCCACCTGATCTTTTGCACAAGTTGTGGTGTTGACATGCCCGGAGCGGATTACCAGCTTACTAAGCTCCTTGGCCTTCACCCTTCGGTCAAGCGCGTTATGATGTACCAACAAGGTTGCTTTGCAGGTGCCATGGTTCTCAGGTTAGCCAAGGACCTAGCCGAGAACAACAAGGGTGCCCGTGTGCTTGTTGTTTGCTCTGAAATAACCGCCATCTCCTTTCGTGGGCCTAGCGATACCCACCTTGACAGCCTCATTGGAGCAGTTTTGTTTGGTGATGGGGCTGCCGCCGTGATTGTTGGTTCAGATCCAGAGCCCGGGGCTGAGAAGCCGTTGTTTGAGTTAGTGTCTACGGCGCAAACCATTATCCCTAATAGTGATGGTGCTCTCGCTGGACACCTTCGTGAGGTTGGGCTTACATTCCACCTACTCAAGGACGTGCCTCGGTTCATCTCAAATGAGATTGAGTCTACCCTAGGGGAGGCATTCAAACCCCTGGGTATCTCTGATTGGAATTCCCTTTTTTGGATTGCTCACCCTGGCGGGCCTGCCATACTGGACCAAGTTGAAGAAAAGTTGGCTCTTAAGATCAATAAACTACGCCCCACAAGGCATGTCCTAAGCGAGTATGGAAACATGTCAAGTGCCGGTGTTTTCTTTATAATGGACGAGATGAGAAAATCATCAACCAAGGAGGGGCTCAAGACTACCGGTGAGGGGCTCGAGTGGGGTGTCCTTCTAGGTTTTGGCCCAGGGATCACCATTGACGCAGTCATTCTTCATAGCGTGTCCATCTAATCAAGGCCCTAATTTGTGATGAAATTGTCAATTTATGTGGGTTTGCTCTATATATTAATCCTAGTCTTGTTTGATCAAAGAACCATGGAATTCATGTTTTGATGGTTATAACTAATAAGGTTTTGATTGAGAACTTTGTGGTACTAGAAGACTTATAGGTAAACATGTTTCAGTCTAGTACGCATACTTTTGCCAAGTGCTGGTCGAATGTCTCCTTCTTTTGCCTTACATGGTTTTGTATAGGCTAAGTAGTCACAATTGTTAGGTTTTGGACGTAAAACATGATTGTGTTAAAATCCAATATGGTCAAGCCTTACTAACGATTTTAGCAGGAGTTTTGACCTGAAAGAAACCTCAGAACGGAGATTATGAGAAAATTTCAAAGGAAAAACTTTTCCCGCGATACATAAGTGGCCACATTTGATGAATTTATCTGCCAAAATTGATTTACCATAAGAATTAACTACATGATACAACGAAACAAAGCTTTTAGATTTAGTTTGATAAGTGACTTTGTTATATTCTTTAACAGATATCTCAAATATTCTAATATGATTGCTCACGCGTATAAAGAAGCTGCTTTGGATTTTCTTTTTGACTTCTTATAGAACTTTATCATAAATTTTAGTATATGAACAAAGGGAGTATCACTTTGCCCTTACGTAGTTTCGAGTACCACATGAGTGCGGGGAATACCGTAGTCGGACGTGCAAATAAATTAAGTGGCATATGAGTTTTCCTCCCACCATGTAACAACACTCTAGGTTTTGTTTAATTCTTCTATCAAGCTGATAGTGTATGCAAACTTAGCAGCAAAATATATAGCTATTTTCATCATTCAAAAGTGACGGTGTATGTCCTTGTGCAGTTGTAATGTCTACACGAAATTCCAGAGAGGCACATATGTGCCTTAGTGGTTTTCCTCTTAAGGCCTATCCTATGAATATTGCTCGCCTTGCGAGAGCCATGGAAAAATGAATGTCTGAGCATCAAGTAAAAGTACTTTTCTTAGACATATTTCATGCTATTATTATCTTATATAATTATGCTAATGACTTGGATTTTCAAAATAGTTTCTAGTTTGGAAAAAACGAAGAGTGGTGCTTGACGGCTGATCTATCTATAATCCACTTCACCTGAAGAAATGCTTCGATCCTGTTTGACTTGTGAACTTCTGCCGAAAGCGCTAGAGCTTGTCGTGGTAAAAATTTGAGGATGTACACTGGAATGATATATTATATTAAAACAGATTCCAAGTTGATATTTAATTGGCCAAATGTCAATATACAATTCCTAACGATGTGTCATATGTGCGTTTTATGTGAGGAGGAAATGGTTCTGAACACCAGATTTCAATGGGGGTTCCTTAAATGAAGCACATGGTGAACAAAGAGATGGTGTATTAAGCTCGCACACGTCCCTTTAGTACACTTGTAGCTTAATTATTTGGAGCTTGGTGACATTTGTGTTTTTTAAAAAAAGAATTTGGTTAAATTGTTGGATATGGATTGAATTACAAATGTGATGTGAATTGAATTACATGAAATAAGATCTGTTTTTACATACGAAAAAGCAAAAGAAAATAGAATTGGTGGAGTTTTACTAACAGATTTACCCAACGGAATTCCTTTGGTATATGTTGCAGTAAAAAGTGCAGTTTGTTTCCCACAGATTATTAGCGATGGAGTTCCGTCTATAAAACCAATGTTTACAATTTAGTAAAAATACAAAAAAACGTCAGTAAAAGTCTGGATAATTTTTTACCCGAAATTTTAAAATTGGACAAAAAATTCTAGCAACGGCGTTTCGAGCGAGGGATATTTACTAGCAGAAATTCCATTGGCAATGATCATCACTGACAGAATATACCTCTTTTATGATGGAATATTATGTTGGTAAAGACCAATATTATTGTGGTGGTCGGATGATTCAAGGCTATATCATTTCGGAGATGATTATTCACCCAA
This sequence comes from Escallonia rubra, assembly GCA_033065855.1. NCBI lineage: Eukaryota > Viridiplantae > Streptophyta > Magnoliopsida > Escalloniales > Escalloniaceae > Escallonia > Escallonia rubra. Next base: position 44,015 of record JAVXUO010001104.1, on the reverse strand, counting down.
TAAAAGCCTTTCTCGAAATTAGGTACTTCGGCCTTTTATCCCCAACTAATTAAGCCCTCGGCCCCGATGGCATGCCTATGTGATATTCTTAATGTGATATTCTTAATATATTGGCGCATAGTAGGAGGTAGGAGCCGACGTATTTTCAATGGTTCTTCCTTTTCAATATAATGGGGTTTTTTCCCAACAAAAAAAAAAAAACTAAACGACGCTTGTATAGTTTTGAGCCCCAAAATTTGGTTACCATCCAAATGGTATAATCACTATTCACGAACTCAAAGCATATATTTTCTTGGAACTCAACCCACTCATTTTAACTTATAAATGTACGGAAAATGATACTCAAAACAACATAGAAAGCGTCTTTAAAATTTTAATGTGGCATTCAATTATTCAATGATTTTTTATGCTACACATTCTCAACAAGCTTTAAAATCGGTGGGCTGCACGAGTGCGAAGTGGGGGGTTTCAACAATGTAGGCTTGGTGTATGCAGCAACATTCTGGTGGTCGGTGATTGGTGTGGGCAGTGGGGACCCGACAATAAAGGCAACCACGTTGTGGTGGGCTGGTTGAGCTATGGTGGTGGGCTGGCGGTGGTGCGAGCAAATGGAGAGAAAGGGCTGCGGGCACATGAGGATAGGTAGCTCGTTGGGTGTGGTGGTCATTGGTGGTAAGGTGGCAACAATCGGTGGTGGTCGTCAATGCTTGGTATTGGTGGTGGTGAATGTAAAGATTTGCACCTTCGAAAAGAGCATCACTTAACGGCCGAAATTGGACTGGCTTTAGCTTTTGGATTATTTTGCAATGCTTTATGAAGTATAGGGGACATTATTGTAAAAAGATGAAAATACAGTGAGAGGCCTAAAAAAATGCAGATTACATGGAAAAGTTTCATCATTAACCCAATTGATTGTTAATTGATCTTGGGTGACGAATGAACAAGAAAAATACTGGATCAATAAGAGAGAATGTCTTGTGGCACATATCAAATTTTCATTTCTTTTACCTGAGTTTGCCCATTTCCTCGAGTATGTGCTTCTACTCGAGTCCGCCTTTTCCTGCCTTATGTCCCGCACTTTTTATATGGAGGCTAATTTTAGAAGAAACGCCACGCGGGCGCCTAATGGATGCTTACGAGGATGCATACGAGGACGCTTACGAGGACGCTTACGAGGCGATGATTGGGCAAAGTCTCCAGAATGTTCTACACTCTTCTTGTACATAAGAGATAGTTCTAGAAGATTCTAGAATAGTAGAGAACCTTGTACAGATCTAGAGAATTCTAGAAGCGGAATAGGATCCGTAGGATGGAATGTATCTCCACCGTCCATTAAGGAGGTGGACTAGTATAAATAGCTGAGGCCTCACTTGGCCAAAACACACAAGTATTCTTGTACACAAGCAATACAAGCATACATTCTCCCAAACTCTCTCTCTTGTGTTCTTCTTGGTGTGGTCGCACCTAGCATCGCCCAGCCCGAGTGGAAGGCTGACTTAGCACAAGCAAGGGGCTTGTCCGCTAAGTGCCGCACGGTTTCGACTTAGAGAAGTTCGGTCCGTGACAGGTGGTATCAGAGCCAGGTTACGACGAGTCGTGCCAAGCAAGGAGCAACAATGGCAGGCAAGGATACTAATGTGGGAGCATCCGAAGTTGCCGAGGAGAATGTCGTGGTGGAACGTGGGCGAGATCTACTACCACCAATCGGTGGGAAAAAGAGCCGTAGCCAAAGCAAGTCAAGAGATGCAATCTCTTCTTTGGACGGCCGCACTTGTGTCTTGGAGGAAGCCATGGGCGATGCGAAAGACCGATTGGGCTTCGTCGAGCAAAACCTCCAAACCTTGGAGGATCATGTGTTGGAGGAGCTCGAGTCGCTCAAGAAGGCCGTGGTGGGCGAAGATGAGTTACGCACTCGATTCATGGAGTTGTTCGCGAATCTTCAAGAACAACTCGATGTGGTAAAAGTTGGCGTGGAGGAAACGAGGCAAGAAACGGCCATGTGCAAGAGGGCCATTGCGGGTGGAGCCATCGTCACTTCTAGTCCAAGGGTGGATGCGCCAAAGCCGAAGGAATTTGGTGGCAAGCGTGATGCGAAGGAGCTAGACAACTTCATATAGCATATGGAACGCTACTTCGAAGGTCCTAGCATCACGGGTGAAAAGACTAAGGTAAGGACTGCCACCCTCTATCTCACCGACACGGCTACTCTATGGTGGCGTAGAAAACACAATGATATCGAGAAGGGTCTATGCACCATAGACACTTGGGAAATGTTCAAGAAGGAGATCAAGAGGCAGTTCTACCCCGAGAACGTTACCTACGAAGCAAGGAAGAAATTGAGGGAGTTGAAGCATAAGAGTAGCATCCATGATTACGTGAAGGAGTTCACTACTCTCATGCTCCACATTCCCAACATGACGAAAGAGGATCTCGTCTTCAACTTCATTGACGGCCTCCAAAATTGGGCTAAGCAAGAACTTCAACGCCGAGGCATGAAGGACATTGACGAGGCCATAGCGGTGGCGGAGTCATTAATGGAGTATGCAAGAGTGGGGGACTCCTAGAAATGGAAGAATGCACAAGTGACTTCGAAGGGTAACCACGCCAAAGGTGGGGGAGACAAACCCAAGGCGTGGAACAAGGGGAATAACCAAGCCGGCACCAACAAATTCGAGGGCCATGGCAAGCTAGAGGAGAGGCGAGCTAAGAGTAAGCCCAATGACAGATGTTTCTTCTACGAAGGGCCGCATTGGGCAAGGGATTGCCCATGACAAGGTAAGTTAAATGCCTTGGTCGAGGAGAACGAGGAACTCGAGGAAGGAGCTGTGCACATGGGCTCGCTCCAAATCCTCAATGCTTTACATGCCAAAGCCGTGGCGAAGGTCCCGACGGGAGAGGGACAAGCTTCTACGGGCAAGGGGTTGCTTTACGTGGAGGCTAAGCTGAATGGGAAGCCTGCGCAAGTGATGGTTGATACGGGGGCAACTCACAACTTCGTCACAATGGAAGAGGCCAAGCGGTTAGGCCTCAAAGTGGTTGGCGGCGGACGATGGCTAAAGTCCGTTAACACCAATGCAAAGCCTCTACAAGGCGCGGCACGACAAGTGGAGATGTGCCTTGGTTTGTGGAGGGGCTTAGTGGATTTCTCAGTTGCCCCGATGGACGAATTCAAGGTCGTGATAGGCCTTGATTTCTTGCGACAAGTGAATGCCTTGGTGTCACCTTACAGCAATGCGGTTCACATCATGGAGAAATGAGTGTCATGTGCGGTGCCTACGTCTGTGGGGACTTCTAGCGCCAAGACTCTAGCCTCCATGCAGCTGTCGGCGATGCAAATCGTGAAGGGAGTCAAGAAAGGAGAGGCGACCTACTTGGCGGCCCTAAAGATGGAAGACCATGTGGGGACTCAACTGAATCACTACCGAGGGAGATTGAAGAAGTCCTTGTGGGGAACAAGGACGTGATGCCACCCAAGCTGCCGAAGCGGCTTCCACCTAGGAGGGAGGTGGATCATCAAATAGAGCTTGAGCCGAGGGCCAAGCCACCTTCAATGGCACCTTATAGGATGGCACCGCCAGAATTGAAGGAGTTACGGAGACAATTGACCGAGCTAAGGGAGGCGGGTTTTATCCAACCTTCCAAAGCACCATATCGAGTGCCAGTCTTGTTTCAAAAGAAGCACGATGGTTCTTTGCGGATGTGTATCGACTATCGGGCTCTTAACAAGGTAACGGTCAAGAACAAGTATCCAATTCCATTGATCGCGGATCTTTTCGACCAACTTGGGAGGGCCAAGTTCTTCACTAAACTGGATTTGAGGTCGGGGTATTATCAAGTTCGCATTGCCGAATGAGATGAGCCCAAGACCACGTGTGTAATGAGATATGGAGCGTTCGAGTTCTTGGTCATGCCGTTCGGTTTGACCAACGCCCCAGCCACATTTTGCACGCTCATGAACAAAATATTCCATCCTTACCTTGATCGGTTCGTGGTGGTTTATCTCGATGACATTGTGGTGTATAGCAACACATTGGAAGAGCACGTGAAGCATCTCAAGACGGTGTTCAAGGTGTTGCGAGAGAACGAGCTCTATGTCAAGCGGGATAAGTGCTCGTTCGCCAAGGAAGAGGTGCACTTCCTTGGTCATATTATCAAGGGCGGAACGCTTCGAATGGATGAAGAGAAGGTGAAGGCGATCAAGGAGTGGGAGGCGCCCACAAAGGTCTCTGAGCTACGGTCATTTCTTGGCCTAGCTAATTATTATCGGCAGTTTATCAAGGGCTACTCAGCCAAAGCAGCCCCGTTAACGGACCTACTCAAGAAGGGGAAAACGTAGGAGTGGTCCAAGAGGTGCCAATCTGCCTTCGAAGGGTTGAAGGAGGTAGTGACGGAAGAGCCGGTTCTAGCTCTTCCCAATCATACGAAGGTATTCGAGGTGCAAACGGATGCATCCGATTTCGCTATTGGAGGGGTGTTAATGCAAGAAGGGCATCCAATAGCATTTGAAAGTCGTAAGCTAAATGACACCGAGCGGAGGTACACGGTGCAAGAGAAGGAGATGACCGCAGTGGTTCATTGCCTACGCACGTGGAGGCACTATCTGTTGGGGAGTCGGTTCTTGATCAAGACCGACAACATAGCTACTAGCTACTTCCAATCTCAAAAGAAGTTGAGTCCGAAGCAAGCTAGGTGGCAAGACTTCTTGGCCGAGTTCGACTATGTGATGGAGTACAAGCCGGGCAAAGCCAACTTGGTAGCGGATGCCTTAAGTCGGAAGGCGGAATTGGTGGCTATGTCGAAGGCAAAGGGAGACATCTTAGAGAGAATCAAGGAGGGCATGGAGCATGATCCCTTAGCCAGACAACTCTTTAAGCTTGCGGAGAGTGGGCAAACCCAACGATTTTGGGTGGAAGATGGCCTTCTCTACACGAAGGGCCAACGGGTGTATGTTCCCAAGTGGAACAACTTGAGGAAGAGGATCATTCGAGAGTGTCACGACACTCCGTGGGCAGGCCATCCGGGGCAACGACGGACATATGCCTTGGTGGAGGCGTCATACTATTGGCCCCAAATGAAGGACGAAGTGGAGGCGTACGTGAAGACTTGTCTTGTGTGCCAACAAGACAAGGTGGAGAACCAATTGCCAGCGGGACTACTCGAGCCTTTGCCCATCCCCGCACATCCGTGGGAAAGTGTAAGCATGGACTTCATTACATGCTTGCCAAGGTCGGAGGGATGTGGCTCGATTATGGTTGTAGTGGACCGGTTTTCCAAGTACGCAACTTTTGTAGCATCCCCAGCCGACTGCACAGCAGAGGAAGCATCTCAGTTATTTTTGAAGAACGTGGTGAAGTATTGGGGACTACCGAAGGTTATAGTAAGCGACCGAGACCCAAGGTTTACGGGGAAGTTTTGGACGGAGTTGTTCAAACTCCTTGGCTCGGAGCTGCACTTCTCAACGAGCTTTCACCCTCAAACTGATGGACAGACGGAACGGGTGAACGCTCTACTTGAGTGTTACTTGCGGCACTTTGTTAGTGTCAACCAGATGGATTGGACGAGACTTTTGGACGTGGCTCAGTTTTTGTACAATTTGATGAGGAGCGAGGCCACGAACCAAAGTCCTTTTGAGATTGCCATAGGGCAACAACCGCTCACTCCCCTTGCATTGGCGGGTGACTACAAGGGGAGAAGCCCATTAGCGGCGCAAGTGGCAAGGTCATGGAACGAGCAAGCAGACGTGGTGCGCTCTTACCTTGACAAAGCTGGGTGCAAGATGAAGAAGTGGGTGGATAAGAGACGGCGGCCGAAAGAGTACAACCTTGGGGACATGGTGATGTTAAAGCTGCTTTCGCAACAGTTTAAGTCCTTCAGGAAAGTACACAAAGGGTTGATTCGAAAGTACGAAGAACCCTTTCCCATCATGGCAAAAGTTGGGAAAGTATCATATCGATTGGAGTTGCCGCCAAAGTTGAAGATACACCCGGTCTTCCATGTCAGTTTACTAAAGCCTCATTATGACGACAAGGAAGACCCAAGCTGTGGAGAGAGTCATAGGGCACCAACAACAGTGGTGAAATCCTATGACAAGGAGGTCGAGTACGTGCTTAGCGACGGGCTCGAACGAAGACGAGGTGTTCCACCAACGCGGCACTACTTGGTGAAATGGAAGGGATTGCCGGAGAGAGAAGCTACATGGGAATCAGCAAATGATCTTTGGCAGTTCCAAAACATCGTAGACCGATACTGCGAGGAGGTTGCGACGAGGGCGTCCCAAGATTAGGTGGGGGAGAATGTCCCGCACTTTTTATATGGAGGCTAATTTTAGAAGAAACGCCACGCAGGCGCCTAATGGACGCTTACGAGGCGATGACTGGGCAAAGTCTCCAGAATGTTCTACACCACTCTTCTTGTACATAAGAGATAGTTCTAGAAGATTATAGAATAGTAGAGAACCTTGTACAGATCTAGAGAATTCTAGAAGCGGAATAGGATCCGTAGGATGGAATGTATCTCCACCGTCCATTAAGGAGGTGGACTAGTATAAATAGCTGAGGCCTCACTTGGCCAAAACACACAAGTATTCTTGTACACAAGCAATACAAGCATACATTCTCCCAAACTCTCTCTCTTGTGTTCTTCTTGGTGTGTTTGCACCTAGCATCGCCCAGCCCGAGTGGAAGGCTGACTTAGCACAAGCAAGGGGCTTGTCCGCTAAGTGCCGCACGGTTTCGACTTAGAGAAGTTCGGTCCGTGACACTTAGCTCAGCATACCCTTTTATGATGTAACCTTGTTCACAAGTATGTTGCCCTAAAATTCAGCCATTCTCTTACACCTGTCAATTTTATTAAATTTTGAGTATGCATCTTTCTTCTTATTTAATAATCCGTAACTCTGAGAGTTTTTTCTTGATTAAACTTGACGGCTATTATTTATCAATCCTGAAATTTATTGGCGTTCTTCCTTTTTATCAACCCGGAGGGTTACTTTCTTTGTCAACCATGAGTGTTATATTTGTGCTTATATTACTTCATTGAAGACATCTACGGGTCGTTCAAGAGTAATAGGACTTCTCACTTTAATATATAATCAGAGTCAACTCGGTCGAGCTTGTATTGCGTAAATCTTTTTTCTAGCACGTCGGGGTTTGGCATCTATTATTCATACACGTTATCATGTGCCAGCTATCTCACGTGCTATTTGGATTGTACGGTCCCTACAGATGCAATATTTAGCTTTGCAGACGTTAAAACATACGTTTATGATGAACGGGTTTGCAGGTGCTTGATTTTGAGGAAGAGATCCAAGAAAGAGTATGATTTAATTGAAACATAGGAGTAGAATGAAACGGAATCATTATTGTCATGTAACACAGTTCCAACAAAGAATCATTCTATATTTGCAGTTGAAAAATATTTGTAATCTGTAGATATGAGAAGAAAGCCCATGAGTTTGATATCTGAGATGTGGCCATGTTATGATTGATGTTGAAATTGGGTATTTCTTGATCAAGTCCATTCAATTCCAAGCTAACAGCTGATTTCAGCTATTTAAGGAAATAAAGCATGAAGCGTATTATAAAGAACTAGCATGCAGCCTATTTGGGAAGATATAACATGCAGCATATAAGGAAAAATACTGGATGCAGCATATACAAGGAGTGAATACGCAATAAGGGAGAGATGACTACAATTATTCAAAACAGCAGCACATAGAGCAATCACAATAAATAGGACTTAAAACGCAAATTTGTAAGCTAGGATAAGACATAGAGATTGCCCAAGTCTGGTATCAAGCTGGCACAGACTCCGTGAGTTTGTTGCCATTACTGCTATTTGCAGCCACACAACCAACAAGGTATTTAGTCAGTGTGTTAAGTATGATAACATTGTTCGGCTCATCTTCTAACAGATTAAGCTTTTAGAGCTACTGGTAACTTAAGTACCTAACATGCTATCAGGGCTTGGTTTGGCAAGATCTTGAGTTTGATTTTTTCCACCTTGGTGATGATGCACCTTCATTTGTCTCTCCACGTCCAATGGATAAGTATGATAATTAACTTTGTTAAGGCTCCTTCTCTAACAGGGTAGATGGTAACTTGGCAAGGTCTTGGGTTCGAATCTTTCCAGTTGAATATTTGGTCCCCTTTTATTATTGTGAAATTTGCACTCAGTTTATTTGTACACTTGATGATGGTGTATATTGATTTGTCTCTCCAAGTGGAATGGGCCCTGCAAGTGAGAGGTATGTTAAACATGATAGCATTGTTAATACCCATTTTCTAAAATAGCAGATAGTAACTTAACATTGAGTATACGGGTTCAACAAAATGCTTTGGGATAAGAGGATCAAGTGTAAAACGAAAAGCAAGTTGAAAAAACAGTTCTATTAAATTTTTATGAGCTGAAAATAATATAACACCACGAATATAAGGCATAATGTTTTGTGTTCTTGCCTGTAATACAAGAATAGAGCAAAATCCTTAGAGCAAAGGCAGAAAATGTTGAAGTTGAAGACAATCCAAGACATATTATTACACAGACCTCCCGAGCAGGAATATACGGGCATTAACGAAGGTCCTTTTATTCAAAGGATAAACAAGAAAATGAAAAAATCAATGCCAAAAATGAGTAAATTGCTACAGATTAACTCTATATACTATCAGATATGGTGGCTCATTGATTTTGCTCCATTTAGTACGACAAGTGGATTCTGCTAATAACAAATACATTCTCTTCCAAGTTAGTAGTGATGGACCTAACCCCACAATTGTTAAACACATTCAGCAATTGCCATGAGAAAAGTTGCTGCGTACTATATACGCTAACCTGTTCATTTTGTACTTGGTTTTTAGGCTTTTGACAGGTAGCTGAGGCATATGGTCGATCCCAAGCTTACCACTTCTTTGCATATATTTACACCGTCTTCTTCTTCCCATTCTATCCAGCAACTGCTTCATCAAGCATTTACACATATACATACCAAGGTCATCCTAAAGAATTCACTGTAGAAAATGGTAACAGTGGAGGAGATGTGGAGCACTCAGCGAGCTGAAGGCCCAGCGACGATCATGGCCATCGGAACGGCAACTCCGCCTAATTGTTTCCTCCAAAACGCCTACCCGGATTTTTATTTTCGTATCACTAACAGCAAGCACAAAACGGAGCTGAAGGAAAAATTTAAGCGCATCTGTAAGATATGATTTTCTCCACGTTTCTATCTACTTTCTAATCTTGAGTCTCCATCTGAAGTAGCCCAAACCAAAGAGTTATATGTGATTCGGATAGTGTAAGCGGAGCACGTTAATGTTAGGGGAAATAATTACCACAATTGTCTTTCTTAACTCACTAGAAGATTTATAGTTTCGAAAGACTATATGTTTATAGCGACAAACATATAGTTTTTCGTAACTATAAATCTTCTAGTTACGAGTAGCACCTCCGCGACTGCGGTCATATGACCGACATCATGGGCCTTTTGCTATTATATCGCTCAACACCGGGAGTAGGGGTGAGTAAGGTTTGGTTTAGGGGTCAAACCGCATACCGACCGTTATCCATCGGATTGAAAAGTTTTCACCCGAACCGAACCAAACACCATCGATTTGGAGGATTTGGTTTTAGTCAGATGTGCCTCAAAACATTCATATACTATATCGAATTATGGTAAAATAGCACCTTTAATTTTCTGTAGTGTCTCGAACGCTCCTCAAGGCATTGATATACTATTCGCATCTTTCCTTGACAGCTATTTTTCCTTTCTAAATTCTTTCCAAAGTAGATTTGCAGCAAAAGTATATTCAAAATTCATTAGAAGCAATCCTATTCCGTAATACGTAAAAATCCACTTCACATGCTACTTTCAAGTTTTAAGTTGGCAAGAAAAATAGAGAGGATATAAGCCATTGAAGTTAGTTGCTAAACTAGAGCATCCTTTTGTTGTGCATTTTAGGTGAGAAATCTATGATCAAGAAGCGCTACTTGTACTTGACAGAGGAAATTTTGAAAGAAAATCCAATTATGTGCGAGTACATGGCACCTTCACTAGATGCTAGGCAAGACATGGTGGTTATGGAAGTACCAAAACTTGGTAAAGAAGCAGCAAAGAAAGCAATCGAGGAATGGGGCCAGCCCAAAGCCAAGATCACCCACCTGATCTTTTGCACAAGCTCTGGTGTTGACATGCCCGGAGCGGATTACCAGCTCACTAAGCTCCTTGGCCTGAACCGTTCGGTCAAGCGCGTTATGATATACCAACAAGGTTGCCTCGCGGGTGCCAAGGCTCTCAGGTTAGCCAAAGACCTAGCCGAGAACAACAAGGGCGCTCGTGTGCTTGTTGTTTGCTCTGAAATCACCGCAATCTTCTTTCGGGGGCCTAGCGATGCCCACCTTGACAGCCTCATTGGAGCAATCTTGTTTGGTGATGGGGCCGCTGCCATGATTGTTGGTTCAGATCCAGAGCCCATGGTTGAGAAGCCGCTATTTGAGTTAGTGTCTACGGCACAAACCATCATCCCTGGTAGTGATGGTGCTCTCACTGGACACCTCCGCGAGGTTGGGCTTACATTTCACCTACTCAAGGACTTGCCAAGGTTCATCTCAAATGAGATTGAGTCTAGCCTAGGGGAGGTTTTCGAATTAAAAATTAGAATTAAAAAATCTTATGCAAAAGAACTACTCTAGCTAGGAGCAAAGATGAGAGAGATAATAGGAGATTTGAATTTTGATTTTCAGTTAGGATATGAAATTATCCTGATTGAGGAGATAATGATTAAGAGATAATATATTAATCAATTTTAAAAGAGAGTAAGCAATAATGGCCTAGGTTGGAAGTTTTAACCGTACACAAAGTAGGAAAAAATTTGGCTGCTACCCCGGTTGAATGAATCTTCCTCCTACCATTTATATAGCGACAATCAATCGTCTCTAAATGTTTCTAGTGGCTTTTATTTAGTGACGCTAAAAAAGTGATGCTAATAATTATTACTGAAAGTGTTAGAAGAAAAGTCACTAGAAGCTTTTACCGACTATTAATTATCACTACATACGGGTTTGAAGGAAGATTCCTACGACCCGGGTAAGAACTAAAGTATGTTCCACAAAGTATTGTATATTGAAAAGAGAAGAGAATATTTGTGTCAAATAATTAGCATTTCTTATATGACACGTGGCAAGCGGAGAGAACTTGATTTTGGGCAAAATTTTTGGGAATAATTGTGGAATAAGATATAAATTAGATTAATGAGATAATACTAATTATAGAAACTTGATTAAGGTGCAATAATTACAAATTACTTTTGAAATTTAAATTTAAACTGATAAGAAAAATTTTAACTGGTTGGAGAGAGATAACTGAATTCAAAAATTAAAGTGATAATGGTAAGTAATTAAAGTTAGTTTATATAATAATAAATTAAATCCACATGGCGAAAAGAGAGAATGTCCACGTAGGCGGTGACGTGTCAACATTCTCTTAGCTTCGACTTTCATATATATATATATATATAATTAGATGTGGACACATTTGATGAATTACTTGGCCAAAATTGATTTCATAAGACTTAACAATATATATGATGCAAGAAAACAAAGCTTTTAGATTTAATTTGGTAAGTGAGTTTGTTTACTTCTTAACCAAATCTATCTCAATTTTTTTACTATGTTTGTTCACACATCATTTACCGCCTAACAAGTTATTTCAGATTTTATTTTATTGACATTTTGCTGTACTTTAAGATAAATTTTGGTATATGTAAACGAAGGGGCCCTGACTACTTTTCACTACCACACAAGTGCATGAAAAACCATAATCGATTCGGGATAAAAAGTTTCCCTCCTCATATACCTTGAGTTTAATCAATTTGTTCACTTTTACAAATGGAAAACTTTCCAATTCCTCTACCCACATATATAAATATAAAAAAGAAAATACGCTACTAGAAGTTGATACTAGTCGAACCGAGCAGACGAGTTCTCTTAGCTCTTTGTTCGGTCTACTGAGCAGACAAGCTCCTTCGAGAGCCCTAGTCCTCTACTTGGTCAAGCCGAATAAACGTTTTTTCCTTAAGCATTATAAAGCCCTGCTCGTTTTCAAACAGCCATTAAACGCCACTCTTAGCAAATAATCTCCGTCATAGCGGATTAAGCCTCTTCTTTGGGTACAAGTCTTGATGGTGGACCAAATGGGTTGACTGATAGCGACGTTAGCTGGCCATTAACTCCTACTGCATCCCCAAGGGTATAATAAGCTACCTTTCATTTTCTTAACATAAATAATATGAAATTGGGGGCTTCCGTAGTCCCTCGACTTAATCCATGGGCCAGCCAAGCGGTCAATCTCCTAACGTCCAACTTTTGTCCCTCTGGCCCGTAGAGCAAACGAGCCTACGTGGCTACAAATAGGCCTACGAGCTAGGCCCAAAGAAGGCTCAAGCAGCCTAAAATAACAAATTTGCGCTGTGTGGAACGACTCCAGCAGTCCTAAACTCTGGCAAACGGCGAACTCCTAAAGCTATTGCTCCACGCTTTATATGCAGACAGGGTATACTGGTGACCTCCTCTAAATGATCATAAGAGGTGATGCGTTCAAGGTAGAGCTACGGGTTACTTTCGTGTTCAACCAAGAACACAAAAGTGGGGGGCTAATGATGTTGGAAAAAACACACCACCATTCAACAAGTAACATGTGTCCTTATTCTAGTCAAATATTGACTAGGGGCATGTATATCTTTTTGAGGCATCTTATGTCTCTTTAAAAACTTTAGACGCCTCGCTTTAATTCAACTACAGTCCTTGTACGATAAGAAATATAATTCCTCGTGATTACTGTCTCTAAGGTAATTGCCTCCCACTAGGAGAATAAAACCTCATCTAGCTCTCTATAAATATCATCACAGATCTAAGGTATGTCAAATTATTTTTACTCCTTACGTGTTTTCTCTCTATTCAGAATCCTATTTCTGACTTAAGCATCGAAGATTCCCCACTGGAGCCTCCTCTGGGGGGTTTCTGACGAGTCACCGTTTGCTCGTGTTGTGCTTCGCATGTCTGCTCACGTGCTCGTCCAATCCCAGCGATGCTCTTTGATCCTGATCAATTTTTTGCCACAACACTTGGGTAACCTCAATATCAAGCATATCTAGATTCCTTTTGGAACTTCCTTCTTCAGGGGCACCCTCTTCTATTTGTGTTTAGGTTGGTGGAGATTGGAGTTTGACCTTGTCCCATATCTTCTTACTCTTCCTATATTCGTTCCACTTTCTCTAAGATCTACCTTTCACTATTCTTGAGCCAATCAAAATGTGCCCTAACTTTTTCGTAGATAGTTTGGACAACCTTTACCTATAAAAAAAGCACAAACCCTCTTGTATGAGCAGCACTTACTCACTTATGAGCGAAGCATTTATCTGCTTTATCCAATCGGTCATTTCTCTCATTTCGCCTTCTTGGTTCTTGGGATCTTCAACTAAGATACTACGTAGTATCCTCCATTCTTGTTTACAACTTTCTTCGTCGGTAGCTTTTCTTTGGGCTGATTATCTTCTCTCCTATAAATTATATGTCTTCTCATACCAGTATTTTTTCTTTTCCTTAAGAGGGAGGTATATGTTCCAATAAGGATCTTCCAGAATCATTATTTTGGCCGAGGTGTCAATCGGCCTGTCATAATATTCGGGCCCCTTTCTTCTTGGAAAAATCTCTCTCCTCGTCCCGTTAGCTTCTCTAAAGTCAATTTTTTTCCTAGGAGTAAAGAGATTGATGGTGTTAATAGGGCAATGCAGATCGTTCATGAGAGCCTGGAATGGCTCGGTGTCTATTTGATGCTCCTTGGCCTTTTCTGCAAACTTTGATCGGGTTAGTCTCGATCTTTTCTTATCTCAAATCACGAAACATGGTACAGTGATTACCATCGTTCAGCATATGATCAAAGATTTGGTTGGCCTAAGTGATGTCAAAATTGTGAACTTTCACCTTAACTGAACTATGATTAGGGCCTTTCTCAGGCCAAACTACCACTACAAGAAACAGGGGCTTTAGCGACCGCATTTAGCGACCGCAAAATATGCGGTCGCTAATATATACTTTAGCGACCGATTTATCGACTGCTATATTTCGCGGTCACTAAATATTCATAGTCAACCCAAACTTAGCTTTAACGACCGAATTTTGCGACTGTCGTTGCCGTCGCTAAATTAGCGACTGATTTGGCGACCGAAGTTTGCAGTCGCTAAAGTTTTAGTCAACATTTAGTCCCAAAAAACCCTAAATTGAATTTAGTCTTGAACTTTTGTCACTTCCCGGTTACCGCCAAATACAAATGGGACAAATTTGGGCGAGAGAGAAAGGGAGCGGGCGGCAACTGCTCCGAGCGACCGATTTGCTGGCGACGTCAGGTGACCGATTTGTGTATGGTGCCAGGTTGTTCTCTCCAAGTAATTTTCCTACTGCACAAACCAGCTCATGATTGTTCTCTCCAAGTAATTTTCCCCCGATTCGAACCCATGGGCAAATTGGGGGCTGGCCAAGGGAGTTACTCCGCCAATCAGAACGATTACAAGCTTCTTGAAGAAGTCGGTTACGGCGCCTGTGCCACCGTGTTCAGGGCGATCTACCTGCCTTTCAATGAGGTTGTCGCTGTTAAGTGTTTGGATCTCGATCGCTGCAACAGCAATCTGGTTTGTTTCCCCCCCTTTTTTTAACTTCAGTCGTGTCACATGTGCATTTTTTATTTGTCTCTATATGTTTTGCTGATCGAAGTGGAGCTGAATGACCTAGATTTGAGCTTTGATTTTTGTTTAGCGGTACCCAAAATTTATCGAATTGAGTTTGATGTCTTGTGGGGTGGTTTTGATCTGCGGTTGGATTTGGTGCGATAGATGTGGAATTATTGAATCGACAGCTGAGTGTGGTTTGATTTCGATAGTTGAACTCGATCACACCCTCAAACTATGTGATTGTTAGCTCAAGCACACCCTCAAGTCGTAAGTACACCGTTGAGCTGAGCTTGAGCACCCCGAAGTGAGCATTGGCTCGATTCCAGTCTGATCTATACTACCTCCTTGGCGGTACTCAACAGTCTTCTTACACATGGTGTCTCACACATACTTCACATACTAATTCTCTTTTCTTCTTCAGTTTGGAGTATTGATATCTTAAAGTATGTTCTTTTGGACCTCAATGTGCACTTACTAGGAAGAGAATCCAAGGGGTATGCATTTCTTTCTACTACTTACTTTTGATTTTAATGGTTTTAATGTGGCGGGCATTTCTTTCTACTACTTACTAAATCATCCTATCCATTACTGGTAAAACTCGTGCTGCAATTCGTCTTTAATAAATATGCTTAGGCCCCTATGGAATTCCCATCATCTGGTGAGATATAATGTGTAAAGTGTCTGTAGGCTAGCTATCACATGGCATTTTTCAATAATTTACCTTCTACTTCCTGGTTAGGACCTTGACTTCTCCAATCTTTGGCTTATCGACTAGACCAGTTTCTCCATCTACTTCATGTCATGAAATTGTGAGCCTTGAGTAAGCATCTCCGAACTTTTTTCCCTAGGGAAAAAGAAGTCATTAGCTCTTAGATGCTTTATCTATTTTTCTGCTTCTTGTTTTTGTAACGCTGCGCCTCTGTTTGTAGCAAACCGTCTTAGATTTTTTATGGTCTAAACAACAAATGTACTCCACGATTTTAATTAGTTCGACCACATACAAGTTGTTTGAGGCATTAAGATACATTCATTGCTAACTCTAGTTAATTGAAATCTAGAGTTAGCAATACTGAGAGTTTATTTTGCTTTTGGGAATACTGAGAGTTTAATTCTCTTTTCTTCTTCAGTTTGGAGTATTGTTAGCTTAAAGTCTGTTCTTTTGGACCTAAGCACAGTGTTGGTTCCCGTCCATTTGTCGTGCACGAGCTGAGGTTGATGGAGGAGGACCCTGACACGAGGCCCCCTACGAGGCTCCGCCATTTTGAGCGCACACACCAGAATAGTGATGGGAAGTGGGTGTCCGAGAGCGCCGAGCAGTTTGCGGTGAGCACGTAACTCATGTATTACTTTTTTATTCCTATTGCATTTTTTGCGATTATGGCCAATAGAATTTCTCTAACATTTTTGTTGTTTTCTTATACAGAGTTTATTTAAAGAGAGAGTTCAGGCCAACTCCCAGCCAGACGGTAGCCAGACAGTGGACGAGTTCTCGTTGTGGTCAGACGCTACTGGGGGTCCTAGGAAGGACCGTATACTCGACCACCCTCGTCAGTCTGTACGAGCGTTGCTAGCCGGCAGACCTCAATCATCAGGCGAGACCAGTTGTACCGGTCCTCAGGCAAACGCGATAGCTGCGACGTTGGTAGAGTGCTTCAACACAATGTTTGATACGCGCATGCGGATGATGCTTGGTGACGGCTATGTAATTATGAAGGACCCCAAACTACATGTAATATAATTTTTTTCAATTACTTATGTATTTTGTGCTCTATATGTGATCTTGATTTGATATATGATGTTGAATCATTTGTATGGCTTCGTGCAGGGCGATACCGATGATCCTAGTGCCGGTGACCCCCGGGGCGATGAAGATGTTGTTGGATCGAACGTGCCATCGAGGAATGAAGAAGATGATGACGGGGCTAGTTGTTCTGCCGACGAGTGATTTAGATAGGGGTTTGATTTGATTTGATTTATACAATGAATGTTATTTTCTTGTTTTGAATTGATCAACGGTACTTAACTGTATGAATTCTATTATTTTAATGCATATGTTAACGTTTATCTATACTTTGATGAATGCGAACAGCTGTTTGAATGAATGCGGGACGGGGGGTTAAAACGATTTTGAATGAATGCGTTGAAAGCTTTCAACGCATTCGTTCAAAATCGTTTCAACCGAGGTTAAATCAGTTTTTGGATCGATTGGATTGGATGTGAATTGCTTATGAATTGATATTAGTTCGGCAACAGATTTTGGACAAGTTATTTGACCTGTAAATTTTTTTTTGCAAAGCCAGGTTATGCAACCGCGATGTACGGTCGCTAAATAAAACAAAGCGGTCGCTAAATTTTAATATTTAAAAAAAAATTTAAAATATATTTAAAAATATTTAGCGACCGCACATAACGGTCGCTAAATAAAACAAAACTATCGCTAAATTTTTTTAATATATTTTTTTAAAAAAATGAAATTATTTAGCTACTGCCGGTCGCGGTCGCTAATCCGGTCGCTAAATATATAATATAATTTAATAAAAAATATTAAAAAAAGAAAAATTTTAAATTAAAAAATATTTAGCGACCGCCTTTAGCGGTCGCTAAATATAGTCAACGCGGTCGCTAAATTTAGCGACCGAAATTAAAATGCGGTCGCTAAAATTTAGCGACCTGGGCTATAGCGACCGCCCTTACGCGGTCGCTAAAACCCTTTAGCGACCGCGTTGACACCTTTAGCGACCGCCAGGCGCGGTCGCTAAAAACCCTTTTTCTTGTAGTGTACAGCCTTACAAGTATAGGGTTTCGTGGCTATAATTTTTGCCAGTTCAACCTTAGGGCGATCTTGTATAGCATTAACCCTCGCGCTAGGTTCCTTCTAGTAGATTCCCTTTGTGAAGTTCATCGTGTCTCTCTTACTCTACAGCTGTTAACATCATATCTCGAGGCCTTGTCACTCAGTTCAAACAAGTCATAAAATTCTATCCCTTAAATTTGATCCTTTGATCAAAGTAGAGGTCGTTTAGCGCTAACTTCACCAACTGAAATTCAGGTAGGTAGACTTTGACTCTGTGCTTGGCTTGTTTGAACGGCTCTATGGAGTTAGCCACTGCTTCCCCAGCCATTTGGTGCAGTTTGGCCAATTCATTGATAGAAACCTCTAGGGTCAATTGTGTAAAGCTGAGCACATAACAAATCTTCCATTTGGGCCCAAATGAACATCGAATTGGGTGATAGGCTAATATACCACGTGAAAATTGTATTAGAAAGGGAGCTACGAAATAATTTCAACTTGAAAAGATTAACTCTAGCCAGCTCTCCACATTGGGTTGTGAACTGGCCTATGTGCTCAATGGTGGACAAACTGGTTTCGCCACTAAATTTAGCAACTTCATGAATTATGTAACATCTTGAAAAAATAAAGTTCATGTCGACCCAGTTAAGGTGTGGTTTAGGATAACAAGGTCGGCCTACATGTCTATGGCATGGGCCATCCTTCTCTCTGGTGAGATCTATTAGCTGGTATCTGTAAACCGTCATTCAGGGTTTTAGAGGATGAGAAATATAAGGATAATATGCCTAAGTGCAAGATTTGTTTGGCACATATTGCTGCCCGAGTATATCGAGGTGAATGTAGTGACAGACTTGTAGGTAAACATATATCAGCCTAGTATGTATACTTGTGCAAGGTGTTGGCAGTGTCTCCTTCTTTTGTCTAACATGATTTTTCAGAGGAAAAGTAGTCATGATTGTTTGTTGGGTTTTGGACGTACAACACGATTGTGTTAAAACCTGATAATGTCAAATCTTAGTAACATTTTTGTTTGGAAAGAAACCTAAAGGGAGGTTATGAGAGAACCTGAATCAGGAAACATTTTCCCTTGATATATAAGTTAGAACATTGATAAATTACTTGGCCAAAATAGATTCGCTATGAGAAGTAACTAAATAATACATGAAGACATAGCTTCCAGATTTAATTTGGTAAGTGACTTTCTTTACTCCTTTCAAAAATAATAGTAATTCTGCTAGTGCGGTTCACGAGAATAATTGAATACTGTTTTTAGTACCAAACATACAAAAATAGAACCACTTATTGACTTTATTGTTAAAATATAAGAAAGCAAAAGTTGAAAATTTTCTGGTCTCGGTGGTGATTTTTTTTGTGCAAAAGGATATATTGCAGGCCCATTTTAGTTAGAAGAAGAAAACGTACACCACAAAATCTGTCAACAGTAAAGCAATGGCAAATTAGATTACAAGTAGTACATAGTTGTCTACTTGCAGTAACTTTTCTTTTGTAATAAATCGTATACGGTTAATTACCCACGGCAATCATGAAATTTATCCAAAACTACACTCAGCGCCTACTAATTATATTTATTACACTCCACTACACTTTTTAATTTTTCATCTCACAGAATTTACGGAACCAATGAAAGGACGGTAATATCCTTTATAAAAAAAATACCCAACATTCCCACGCAAAGCTCACACCAGTTCAGTGCCACCACGCCATCAAAATCACCAAAATTCATTTCCAAATACCTAGAGATTCACTAACCTTTTTTCTTTGAAAACAAATCTAAGATTTGAAATATGATAAATCATAATCAAATCCAAACAACATTAACCTGAAATGATTAACCAAATGCATTATCTACCAATTCAGCTGGCGGTCCTTTGTTGCCATACTTGCTGATAAATTACAGTAGTTCGATGGTGGTTGCCAAAGGAAGATAGGCGGCGGAAGATAGAGATAAAGATAGAGGGAGAAATAGAGGGGGGTGGAGAGGGAGAGAGAGATAGAGAAATTTGTGCGTAAAATGTGTGTACGCGCGCGTGCGTGTGTCTGCCATAGGGAGTTTGTTTGTCCACCAACAGGGGTGGGTGGGTGTGTGTGTAGCGCAAGTGTGTGTGCATAGGGTGTGTGTATGTGTGTGGTGTTTTGGAGGTGGGAAACATTGTGGTGGTGCCAGATCTATTGGTGGCAGTGTGGCGGAGGTTGGTTGTGACAATGGTGGTTAGGAGTTGGGGGTTCGGTGGTTAGTCTGCACTTTTTTAGTGTCATCGTTCTTCGTCAAATCCCCATAATTTACTTCAGGGTGATTTCCTGGCATAAACCAACATTGGGTGTTCTATGTGTTGGGTGTAATAGCCTTAATACACGACCCATTTTTTGGGTTTTTCTGACTGCTTGTCACTACAATGTAGAAGATAATGAACGGTACCCAGATGTTGCTGTACGACCCAGATTAATGGGTTTTTGAATGAACGGCTGAGATTAAATGTGCATAGATTTTTTAACAAGATGAACAGTACCCATCTGTGCTTTTCCTACTTCTGCTTAATTTCACGGCAGCACTCGTACGTCTGCCACTGTTGTTGGTATGGGTTTTAAGAATTCGGGAGAAAAGTAGCTATCTGTCTGTGTGTGTGTGTGTGAGAGAGAGTGAGTGAGTGAGTGAGAAACAGACAGACAGAGAGAGAGAGATAGAGAGAGGGGTCGTGGGCAATGGTGTTTAGGGGGTGGGATGGTGTTTGGAGAGGGGGATGACAGCGGCGCCTATGGTGGTTCACTGGCGTTGGTAGCTGTTCACTGGCATCGATAGTGGTGGCTGAAGAAAGGGAAAACATCTTAAAGGGCAATTTCAATAAATCACAAAAATGTGTGGTGACCTATCTTTTATTAACATATGCTTAACAGAATGGAGTTTTGGATAAAAATACTACAAACCACAGAGAGCAGATGGTAATAAAAATAGTTAGTAGGTGCCGAGTGTAGCTTTAGGTAAACATAAGGTATTCCTGGTGTAATTAACCCAATCATATGTAGAGTGCAAAATATATGCAATTCAAAACTCTAGATTCACGGGCGAGAACTCCTAGGTTTCATACAACACTTGGAAATAGATCAGTGGAAGTCCAAATTACATGAACTTATATGATGTGAAAGATTGTGAGTCATGAATTAATAATAAAATCCAAAGTTTTAAATGCGTGAATTAGAATGTGCTACTTCATTTAAAAATCCAATTTTGTAATAAAGCTTTTGAGAAAATTAAAGTAGCATTACTTGTTTGTAAGCCTTTAATAAATAATGCTTGAGCCGCATAGTCATAATTTCTTAAAAAACAACATAAAGAAAATTTATCGAACATTCTTAGGCCAAATAACATTAAAATGGCTCAATAGCGTTGTGTACTCTTCAGCTTAGTTCCCCGGTACCAATCTGCCCTTGAACTAAGATCTAAATCAAAACGTTCATATAAGAACTGAACAAAAAGTAGAACACTAACTGTCCTAGAGTTCTTCTTGGATGTGTGCATTGATTACAACATCAGTGTCACTAAAGTTTCTACATTACCCAACCATGGCATGTACCAATGAACTCACACACTGAGCTATTGACTTAATTGATTTTAATTAGAGTAGACACTTGTTACCTGCACCCTCACAGAGGAAGAATCCAAATAGGTTAGTGCATAAAATTATTTGCACATTCGTCTTTCACTATAAAAAGAAGGAATTTTTGTTTTTTGGTTACAAAAGGAAACATAGAATAGCTAAGGAACTCTTCTACGACAACGATGGCAGCCTTTTGAATCCAACTAAAGATTTGACAATAGGATACTACATAGTGTGTAGTTCTATACTCGTTGATTTACTGGCTTTGGCTAGTAAGTCAGCACAAATATTAATTCCTCGCCAAACGAATGATACGTGACACTCTCATGATTGATGCAAGAACTCATGAATATGGGAAAAAATATTACCATCAGGGTTGAGCGCATGGTGTTCCGAAATAGTTGTAAAAGCTTCCAAAGCATCCGATTCTATAACAACCTTACAGAATCCGCATATCGAAGCAACCTCTAATCCACGCCAAATTGCCCACAATTCAGCTCGCCTACTATTTGTAGCTCCCAGCTTTTGCATAAACCCAAATATTCAATTGCTACAGTGATTGCAACATAAACGTACTGCCCCCGCTAAGCCTGCATTATGTAGAGCAGCACCATCAACAGTTAACTTAACCCAACCAACGTTGAGTGGACTCCAGCTAATCAAATAGGGAGCTTTCCCACTTTTCCCTAGTGATTGAAAACTGAAATTCTCCCGATAATTTGCGTTAAATTTGGCGGGATAGTAATTCTTCGCCCACGAGCAATCATGTTTCACCAATACCAGTTGGAGTGCATAACTTTTATGAATAAGAAAGATCAATCATCCCATTCTATTGATGCTACTTCGCTATATTGAAGATTCAAATCAACCTATTCTTCCTGATTCAGTGTACAAAAAATGTGGCCCAATTACTAGGCTTTATTAAAGTTCTTCATAGTTTCTTCACATGAGCACAATCTCTAAGGTCATGCAGTGTGGACTCAACAGTTGAAGTGCACATGGGACAGTTATCATGATCAGCGATCCTGTGTTTTGCTTTCAACTCATTTGTAAGGATTCGATTGTGGTGAACCAGCGAAAAAAAATGTTTAGCTCTATGGTGAGCTGAAGAAGACCACAGTCGTTTCCCACCTATAATCTCATTATTATGTAATTTCTGGGTTACTATATCATGAGCTGAACAGATGGAAAACTAGCCATTAGAGGACGCTTCAAAATAACTCTATCAACTTTACTTTGCTCGACACGTAAAATTTTTGAACACGAGAGTTATGATTTTACGTGGGAGATATTATTGCAAAAGGTCCCAATTCCAGTCACAGATCTTCCAGCCAATAGTCCCAAACACTTTTAGTAAGCTGATCAACAGGGACCTCAGCTGTGGCTAATTCAAATAAAGGCTTCTCAGACATCCATGAGTCACTCCATAACTTTATCGAGACACCATTGCCGATCTTCCATCCAATCCATTTTCTAAGCACATCCACCCTATGTAAACTACTGCACGAAGTATATGAAGCACCTACATTAGATACATTGCAAACTCTTTCCATTTTTCATATATTTAGCATCTAGAACATGAGACTAAAGTGTACCATTTTGGTTTAGACATCCCAACCCAGTTTGGCCAACAAGGCACTATTCGCACTGGCCATTTTACGAAAACTCAAATCACCTTGCCTTTGTTAGGACAAACAGTGTCCTATTTTACAAGATTTAGCTTAACTTTACCAGGCGTTCTGCTCCATAAAAATTGTTTGTTGCATCAATCAATAGCTTTGCAAATGCTTCTGGGTATCTTGGTACTCTATATTGCATAAGAAAGGATGGTTGAAGTTAAATACTGTATGAGCGTCCTGCCCGCCAACAATAAGCATGATGTTTTCCAACCCGATAGACGTTTCTGAACTTTTTCAAGTAAGTAGTTATACTTGTTTTTTTGCATAGTTCATGTAACAGCAGCATGCCAAGATATCGACCAAGATTGTAAGTGATGTAGTAAAGTATGAGAGACGAGCACCATATATAAGAAAGCACAACAATGCAATTAATCATCAACTCATACTAATACTGCTTTAATTTGCTCTTTTTCTCTCTCATATCCATGTGGGATGTTGATCGGATAAATTCACACCGAGCCTCTCTAATATGCATAGTGTTACTCAATCCAGCTTCTTAAGACACGTCATTCTTAGGTCATGCTCTATTTTCCCTATGAGATGAAGTAACAATACAAGCCATTTGGCAGAGGTGATATTATTAGGAAGCATAAACACATAAACCTATTTTGGTCCATACATACATATATACATACATATAGAGTCGGTGCAAAAACAGCTTAGTCAGTGCAAAAACAACTTATACTTCTTTAGACACCGCTATACTTGCATTGCCACCTGAACAAGGTTATTTTGGAACCAATGGCTTGGTTGTGACTTTTGGGCAGGGATTAGTAGTGTATCACCTAAGATGAAGCCACAAAAGATAATGAAAATGGTCAAGGTAACTGCAATTAGTACTGTTGAGGTCATTATCTACGTCTTTCTATTAACTAGTATAGAGCATGTGCGTTGCACGTGGATATTGTCGAGAACAATGTTTGAAGTGATATTATTCTTATTTCATTTTATTTTTTGGATCAAAATAATGTAATTCAATTATGTTCTTATTTCTTTTGTAACTTATTTTAGAAGAAATGTATATTTGATGTTCGCAATCGTAATCAGTTCAATGTTTAGAAATATTCTTTATAAGTTTCTCGATTGAAGAAATGTTTGATGGTACTGCTGTTGAAAATAAAATCAAATGGAGAAATTAAAATAAACGTCTTTGTTTTTGTAATCTGTTAAATTGGTTTATGGTTAAGATTTGTAATTTTGAAGATTAGGTGCTTTGCATTTCATCAATAAGAAATGCAAAACACCCGGTCTTCAACTGCAATAACCGAACATATTTTCAGTTCAAATTAGCACCATATTTAAGCCTTGTATTTTTTATGCATATTTAACCCATATTTTTTTTTTCAACAATATTTTGTTTCTTAATTGATATTTCACGTATTTCAGTTTCTTTATTTTGTTTTTATTTTTCATTTTTCAATTGGTTAATTTTTTGCTAACCTAAAAATGCAAGAAAAAAAATCACAGTTCTCATGAACGAGTTCAATATATTCCATTTTAACCAAATTAAAAAGAGAATAATAAAAGAATTTCTTTATTCAGTTTTTCTTTCTCATCACACTTTTCATTTTCATTACCCAATGTTCTTTTAATTTCATCAAAATTTGAAAAGGAGTAAAAGAAAAAGGGTAAGAATGTAACTGACAAAATTAACGGAGGACATAATCGTCCAAAAATAATCTACAACATTTATATTTTTATAGGTAGTACACACACACATAAATATATTTCTCGAAGCCACACATTTTGTTTCTCAATGTGTAAATGTAGGTTTAGATTAAATTTATAACCTAATGTTCATTAAACGCATTACAAAAAAACTAATTAGGGAATGGTAGAGTTGTCATTGGAATAACTAACGGATGACAAAACTGGAAATAATTACAAAGTTAGTAATTAATAATAGTATTTATGAAATGGTGGGATAATAATAACATTTATGAAAGGGCAGGATTGTTATTAGAGTGATTAACGAATGACAAAAATGGAATAAAATGATTTACAAGATTCATGCTTTTATAAGTAGTATATATTCACTTTAGGCTGACCTCGTAAGACTATATAGTAATGTTCTTTGACATTAGACAAATCTTTTGAGAACATGCAGTTTTATGCCTAGCACTACCGCCTTTGAAAGTACAAACTTGCCACCTCCCCTCAAGACAGAATCTGTCAAATGTTCTTGTTTTTATTATCTCATTGGTTACTATCAAGCACTATAGCATATGTTCATGAGTAAAAGTACTTTTAGCTATCTATTTAATGGATTTACAATAAGGTTAACGGCGTTAGCAAACCCACACTTTACCAAAGTCAGCAATTTTGCCATCATCCCCCGACAGTCATAGAGCTAATCCTAAAACCAAGCAAAAAAAAAACCTTGTATATTCTCATGTTAGCAACACCCTCGTATAGCGACCATATATTTACTCTGTGAAAGAACTCGAGAGGATATTATCAACCTAAGTTTGAAAATTTTCAACGTAAAATAAAGCCAAACTCGGTGGTTGAAAGCCTTATTATCAACAATGGAAATCGGAACCATCATTTCATACCTTGACTAATAGATCCTTAAAGCTGGTGGCAGTGTGGCAGTACTACAACTATGGAAGTTTGGCCTAAACATATTACTGAAATATTAGTAGCAGTATAGTAAAAATGTTCAATGCTTTTAATTTAGGTATACACTAATGAGTAAATTGAAATGTTGGGTTTGATGGGTCCAATCAAATTAGGTGGCCTAACGGGTAATATTAATGTTAACTATTTATTTGACTTGGATATTAATTAATTAATTAATTTGGCTAAATAAAATTATGGGCCTATTTAATTTTGGCCACGTTGATCAATTGTATGAATCTCGAACTTTTTTTTTTCTAAGATCCTTGAATTTTTTTATTATTATTTTTTTTATGTTTGAATGTTAACATAAAAAAAAGAAAAGGGGCCGTGTGGCCTGTTGGGTTGGCCTTGAAGATTGGGCTAGCAAAAGGGCCATGTGGCTTGTTGGTGGCCTTTTTCGGCCAGCCAATTGGGCTGTTTTGGCCTCCGAATTTGGCCTCTTTCGGCCAGCGAGTTGGGCCTGTTTAGGCCAGCGAAATCGGTTGGTCTCCGAATTGGCCTGTTTTGACCAGTAAATTGGGCCTATTGGCCACTTTAAAGTGGGACTGTAGCTGCTGATTAGGTCTGTTTCGGCTACTTAAGAAAAAAAGAAAAGAAAAGAGGCCTTGTAGGTGTTGTTTTGGCCACTTTGAAAAGGATTTTTAGAAGGGTTTGTGTATTTCAATTGACCTTGCAAAATAAAATTTGCAAAGCCGCTTAATAGCATATCCATAGTGATAACATATATCTTTTAATGTTGGTTTATATTGTTGGGATACTAATGAATATAAAGTGCCAATATTATTATTAATTACAAGAATTAGTCCAAAATTACGAGATCATGCAAAAACCTTATGATTCATTTGGAATGTTTAGGCTACTATAATGAAGTTGAAAATAATTAGTGGTTCTTACTTATTTTGGCAATAAGCGGGCCAACAGAAGTTTATTGTCTTTAATAATTTTAGATAATGATAAAACTACCTTACGTTACGCTTACTAATTAAGAACGTTAATCGGACCAACGGAAGATTATGTTTTGAATTTTTTAAGCAGAAAGAAAGGAAATAATAAGTTGCGTGGCTCAAATTTTTTTTCTGCCCAAAGGTGATAAAATCCGTCCTCATGTTGCTTGAATGATTTTCAAATTTTAGATTAATGTTGTTAATAATAAAAAAAGTCGTCGCTTAAATTAAAATTTCTGGCTAGGAAATACCCAATTTCGAGGTGTTACAGTAAAATAATAAAATTATGCAATATATTTTATTATGCATTTCAAAAACTGCTAAAATAAATTACTGTTAATAAACCAGCCTGAGCTTGACTCGGGTTACTGGGCTAGTAACGATAAAAATCATAATGTCATTTATTGGAAAAAATTTGGCTTCTATCCCGGTTGGAGGAATATTCCTCCTACCCTCTATATAGCGACAATCAATCGCCTCTAGATGTTTCTAGTAGCTTTTATTTAGTGACGCTAAAAAAATGATGCTAATAATTGTTGCTGAAAGTGTTAGAAGAAAAGTCACTAGAAACATTTAGCGACTACTAATTGTGACTATATACGGGGTTGGAGGAAGATTCCTACAATCCGATAGGAACCAAAGTTTGTTCAAGATGGAAAAAATTTTGCTGCACACCAAGAAGCAGCTTTCTCCTGCTACCCTGCCACGTGGCACCATCTTATAGGTCCAAGAAACCAACCATCATGGAACTTGCACGTGATATAGCTGAAGAGACTTAACGGACTCTCACCGTTAAACACATCCCTGAAATTTGGGTGGAAACACTAATCACCAGGGTCTCTCTCTCTCTCTCTCATCTTCTTCTTCCCCACCCCGAAAACTGCTTCTTCTTTCCCATCTTCAATCCAGAACAAACAGGTAAAGCATATATGGTACTACAATTAATGAATTCTGAGTTTGCATTCAGTCTACAAGATAGAACAATCTTAAAAAAATTTTGATGGTCAACATAAAAGAATTCGCGTCACGATTGAATATGTTAAATGCAAAATAAATTGCTCAATTTGACTAATAATCATATTATATCACTATTCGTAGTGATTTATTTAACCTGATAAAGTTAGTCAACGTACAACTTACTAATTTGCATCAAATAACTTATTGTATATATGTATGCGGTTCGATTACCAATTGTATGATTACAATAGTCATCCATGAAATATTCTCCACTTTATGAAAAAAAAAATAACTTTTGATTTATTAGTTTTTTCTTTATGATTTGGAGATTTAGAATTTGAAATAATGAAGATAGACAAAAGAACGAGAAAAATAAAGACTACGACGGTCGGTGTCAGCAAAGTAAAATATGACAAAATTCAAAACTCTAATACATTCATTTATAATATTTGGCATTTAGTAAATATTTTACATGTTACCCATTATTTAAAACAACAAAAATTCATCTGAAACTTTGGTGGGTGGGGGTGGGGTGATCTGGGGGGTCATGATGTTACCGGTGCTTTCCACGGTTACAAAATCTGAATTTGACAGTGCCATTAGAAAATTTTAGTGGCACATATCAATATTAAGTTTTCACGAAAAGACACTTGGTTTTTAAATGAAATTTATTTCAAAGGGATTTGTTGGGAAATCGAGCAGTTGGAATATTATAAACAATCATTTGCTCTTTTTGTTTCACACACGCATTGGTTCCTGATAAGAGCAGACTTCCGGCCTTTGGGCAATCATCTTTGACCCCACGCTAATATATGGACGAGTTATATTATGAATTTTCCATTCTATATCAATACAGAGAGGAGATTGAGGGGTGGAAGGAAGCTTCTTTGCCGGCATGAGAAAAATGTTGATTGATAAATAGGAAGAAAAATTGATCAAAAAAGTTAAGAAATATCCAGAAGAAAAATCTGCTATGAAATATTTTTTAATAAAAAGGATATTTTTTTGACCACATAATAAATAGATTTTTCTAATGATTGCATCTAAATATCAAATTTATTATTTTGGGCAACACCAACAGCCGTTGCAATTAGATTACCAATTGCAAATGAAAACCACTTGGAAGACGACCCAAAAGAAAAATTAAATAATAATGACCACATAACAAAATATGTTTAGAACCATAAAAATATTTATTAAATGACACATAAAAATACGTAATGCTTCTTATCTTGCATCCATAATTCTTTTATTTTTGAGGTAACTCGCATGTAGATTCACCAATTGCAAAGAAAATCTGTTGGAAGACGACCTTGGGGCGGAAAATGGATATGATAATGAGCACATAACGAAAGGATTAGAACAATTGCTGCATAATTATTAAAGTGTACAGGTTCAACGTATAGTTAGCATGTACAATCGTATAAATTAACTTTTTTTACTCAAGCATAGACAAATGCTATGTATTGAGACGCCAGGAAATATAGCAGCAACTGCTTGTATGCAATATAGTCCAAATATTCAAATTGATGGAGTAGAAGATATAAAATATATATATATATATATAAGCAATGTCCTTTTACTGGACTATAAATAATATACCCACACCTAGGGTATTGAGATAGCAGGAAAATAACTAAACCTGAAACTTTGTAGAACAAAAATTGCCAAGGAGGGTTTTCTGGAGGTAGGGCAAGTGTAAAAACAGAATACTTTACAACACCGTCAGATTTGGTTTCGTGGGTTTTGCTCCATTTACACGTCAAACGTGTACATTTTTTAATTGTTTTTAGGGTTTTGAGAGGTAGCTGAGGCAAGTGTTCGATCCCTGCATATATTAACACCGTCTTCTTCTTCCCATGCCATCCAGCTACTGCTTCATCAAGCAATTACACGTATAATTACCAGGTCACCCCAAAAAACTCACTGTAGAAAATGGTGACAGTGGAGGAGATCCGGAGCGCTCAGCGAGCTTGTCCGCAGCAATGATCATGACTTGAACGCTAATTGTTTCCTCCAAAGCACGTACCCGGATTTTTACACACGCATCGTGTGTGTGCCATGATAACCAGTACTCCTTCCGTCCCTTTTTATGCAATCATCTTTGACTTGCACGCTTTATTATATGGACGAGTTATATTTTATGAATTTTTCATTCTATCGAGAGAGAGAGAGAGAGAATGAGAGAATGAGAGAATGAAGGTAGTTATATTTGAGGTATATCAGTTGCCATTACCGCTAATTGTAGCCACTCAACCAACAAGGTTCAACAAAAATACTTTGGGATCGAAGCATTAAGTGTAACAAGAGAAGTAAGTTGAACTAACACTTTTATGGAATTTGTGTGAGATGAAAATTTTATAAGGCATGGGACGTAAGGCGTGAAGCTTTGTGTGCTGGCCTGTAATAGAAAAATAGAGTAAAATCCTTAGAACAAAGGCTGAAAGATGTTGAAGTTCAAGACAATCCTAGAAAGATTGTTACACACACCTACCGAAGTACATTCCAGGAACTTGAACCCTAGTAGGAATATATATATATGGGCATAAACAAAGATTCAGTAGTTCTTTTCAATTCTTATGGTAAACAATAAAAGAAGAAACTAAGAAAGTCCTTTTATTGGTGACCCCGTTGAGATAGCAGGAAAAAAACTAGAAAGCTCAAACTTTATATCACAGAAATCAATGCCTAGCATAGACAGGTATCTCGAGGTAGAGCAAGAGTGAATTGCTATAGATTAACTCTTTGTACTAAGAGATATGGTGTTTTCATACTTTTGCTCCATTTAGTACGAGAAGTGAATTCTGCTTATAACAAATGCATTCTCTTTAAATAGAGGTACGACAAAATGGAACCAATGTTAAGGTTTCTGGTATTATTCATGGACTAAATAACACACCCATACTCAATTGTTACACAGCTGTTTGTGCTCGATAGTAAAACTCACAATTATTTTGTAGATGAAATTCTATAATTGATTCAAAACGTGGATTGTTTTGCTTCGATCTGAAGACGTCTCGAGAAATGGAAGTTGAACCTTAATTATGACTAAAACAGAAAGAAATAAAATGAGCCCAAAAGATAATGAATCTTGATTGAATGGATGATTAGAGTTTACAAAGTACAAGGACTCAAAAACTAAAACCTGAATTCACAAATTACAATCACTTGACAGTCAAGTCAATATATTAAAGAAAAAGAATTAAATGTAAGTCATGATTTGTTTGGGGTGTTAATTAAGTTGTGTCTACAATAAGTCTTGCAACACATACTTATAGTACAACAAAATATAAAAATTAACTATCCAATTACTCTCCTATAAAAATAACTTCTCCTAACAAACGAGTAACTACCCTCTAAACTTGTATCGCTAATAAAAGTTTATTTGCTGGTATAAACAACAGCAAACCACACATTCACCAACTGTGAACAAAATTTGTTGGAAGCCGACCTTGGAGCGGAAAATAAATGCGACAATGACCACATGACAAATGGGCGACTACTCTCTAAACTTGTGCGTCTTGATCGTAAAATTTATTTGTTGGTGCAAACAGCAAGCCACACATTCACCAATTGCAAAGAAACTCTGCTGGAAGACGATCTTGGGGCGGAAAATGGATAGATAATGACCACATAACAAAAAGATTAGAACAATTGCTACATCATATGTAAACATATAGCTATAAACGTGTACAGGTTAAACGTTGTTATTGTTGCTGCATAAACTCTAAACATAAACATAGTAATCAGGGGTGTACACGTTAAACGTGTACTTTTATTAATTGCTGAGGTAGCTCAGGCAGTTGTCAGATCCCAAAGCTACTACTTCTTTGCACATATTTATACCAGTCTTATCAGCAGCTGCTTCATCAAGCATTTACACGCATATATACCAAGGTCACCCCAAAAAACTCACTCTAGAAAATGGTAACAGTGGAGGAGATGCGGAGTGCGCAGCGAGCTAAAGGACCAGCAACGATCATGGCCATCGGAACGGCAAATCCGCCTAATTGTTTCCTCCAAAGCACGTACCCCGATTTTTATTTTCGTATCACTAACAGCGAGCACAAAGCAGAGCTGAAAGAAAAATTTAAGCGCATATGTAAGATATTATTTCCAACTTTGCCGCTAGAAATCTTTTAGTTACAAGTAGCATCTGTAAGGGTGCAGTCATATCAACGAAGCATGGGCGTTTTGGTCTATTAATTACAAACAACGCCTTCACTGTTATAACACCCAACACCAGGAGCATTATGGTTAAATAGCACCTT
This sequence comes from Escallonia rubra, assembly GCA_033065855.1. NCBI lineage: Eukaryota > Viridiplantae > Streptophyta > Magnoliopsida > Escalloniales > Escalloniaceae > Escallonia > Escallonia rubra. Next base: position 12,423 of record JAVXUO010001104.1, on the reverse strand, counting down.
CTTAATAGTGTCTCGGATTCGCCTCTAAGCATTGATATGCCATTTGCGTCTTTCATCTGGCAAATATTTTACCTTTCTAATTATTTCCAAAGTAGATTCGCAACAAATGTAATTCACCCTATTCATTATTCATTAGAACCAGGCCTATTCCATAGTTTTTATAAAAGTCCTCTTCGCATGCTACTTTAAAACATTACGTTGGCAAGGAAAACAAAAGGGATCCACTGGTGTCAGTTACTAAACTAGAACTTCCTTTTGTTGCGCATTTTAATTAGGTGAGAAATCTATGATCAAGAAGCGTTACTTGTACTTGACGGAGGAAATGTTGAAAGAAAATCCGAATATGTGCGAGTACATGGCACCTTCACTAGATGCCAGGCAAGACATGGTGGTGGTGGAAGTACCAAAACTTGGTAAAGAAGCAGCAAAGAAAGCGATCAAAGAATGGGGCCAGCCCAAGTCCAAGATCACCCACCTGATCTTTTGCACAAGTTGTGGTGTTGACATGCCCGGAGCGGATTACCAGCTTACTAAGCTCCTTGGCCTTCACCCTTCGGTCAAGCGCGTTATGATGTACCAACAAGGTTGCTTTGCAGGTGCCATGGTTCTCAGGTTAGCCAAGGACCTAGCCGAGAACAACAAGGGTGCCCGTGTGCTTGTTGTTTGCTCTGAAATAACCGCCATCTCCTTTCGTGGGCCTAGCGATACCCACCTTGACAGCCTCATTGGAGCAGTTTTGTTTGGTGATGGGGCTGCCGCCGTGATTGTTGGTTCAGATCCAGAGCCCGGGGCTGAGAAGCCGTTGTTTGAGTTAGTGTCTACGGCGCAAACCATTATCCCTAATAGTGATGGTGCTCTCGCTGGACACCTTCGTGAGGTTGGGCTTACATTCCACCTACTCAAGGACGTGCCTCGGTTCATCTCAAATGAGATTGAGTCTACCCTAGGGGAGGCATTCAAACCCCTGGGTATCTCTGATTGGAATTCCCTTTTTTGGATTGCTCACCCTGGCGGGCCTGCCATACTGGACCAAGTTGAAGAAAAGTTGGCTCTTAAGATCAATAAACTACGCCCCACAAGGCATGTCCTAAGCGAGTATGGAAACATGTCAAGTGCCGGTGTTTTCTTTATAATGGACGAGATGAGAAAATCATCAACCAAGGAGGGGCTCAAGACTACCGGTGAGGGGCTCGAGTGGGGTGTCCTTCTAGGTTTTGGCCCAGGGATCACCATTGACGCAGTCATTCTTCATAGCGTGTCCATCTAATCAAGGCCCTAATTTGTGATGAAATTGTCGATTTATGTGGGTTTGCTCTATATATTAATCCTAGTCTTGTTTGATCAAAGAACCATGGAATTCATGTTTTGATGGTTATAATTAATAAGGTTTTGATTGAGAACTTTGTGGTACTAGAAGACTTATAGGTAAACATGTTTCAGTCTATTACGCATACTTTTGCCAAGTGCTGGTCGAATGTCTCCTTCTTTTGCCTTACATGGTTTTGTATAGGCTAAGTAGTCACAATTGTTAGGTTTTGGACGTAAAACATGATTGTGTTAAAATCCAATATGGTCAAGCCTTACTAACGATTTTAGCAGGAGTTTTGACCTGAAAGAAACCTCAGAACGGAGATTATGAGAAAATTTCAAAGGAAAAACTTTTCCCGCGATACATAAGTGTCCACATTTGATGAATTTATCTGCCAAAATTGATTTACCATAAGAATTAACTACATGATACAACGAAACAAAGCTTTTAGATTTAGTTTGATAAGTGACTTTGTTATATTCTTTAACAGATATCTCAAATATTCTAATATGATTGCTCACGCGTATAAAGAAGCTGCTTTGGATTTTCTTTTTGACTTCTTATAGAACTTTATCATAAATTTTAGTATATGAACAAAGGGAGTATCACTTTGCCCTTACGTAGTTTCGAGTACCACATGAGTGCGGGGAATACCGTAGTCGGACGTGCAAATAAATTAAGTGGCATATGAGTTTTCCTCCCACCATGTAACAACACTCTAGGTTTTGTTTAATTCTTCTATCAAGCTGATAGTGTATGCAAACTTAGCAGCAAAATATATAGCTATTTTCATCATTCAAAAGTGACGGTGTATGTCCTTGTGCAGTTGTAATGTCTACACGAAATTCCAGAGAGGCACATATGTGCCTTAGTGGTTTTCCTCTTAAGGCCTATCCTATGAATATTGCTCGCCTTGCGAGAGCCATGGAAAAATGAATGTCTGAGCATCAAGTAAAAGTACTTTTCTTAGACATATTTCATGCTATTATTATCTTATATAATTATGCTAATGACTTGGATTTTCAAAATAGTTTCTAGTTTGGAAAAAACGAAGAGTGGTGCTTGACGGCTGATCTATCTATAATCCACTTCACCTGAAGAAATGCTTCGATCCTGTTTGACTTGTGAACTTCTGCCGAAAGCGCTAGAGCTTGTCGTGGTAAAAATTTGAGGATGTACACTGGAATGATATATTATATTAAAACAGATTCCAAGTTGATATTTAATTGGCCAAATGTCAATATACAATTCCTAACGATGTGTCATATGTGCGTTTTATGTGAGGAGGAAATGGTTCTGAACACCAGATTTCAATGGGGGTTCCTTAAATGAAGCACATGGTGAACAAAGAGATGGTGTATTAAGCTCGCACACGTCCCTTTAGTACACTTGTAGCTTAATTATTTGGAGCTTGGTGACATTTGTGTTTTTTAAAAAAAGAATTTGGTTAAATTGTTGGATATGGATTGAATTACAAATGTGATGTGAATTGAATTACATGAAATAAGATCTGTTTTTACATACGAAAAAGCAAAAGAAAATAGAATTGGTGGAGTTTTACTAACAGATTTACCCAACGGAATTCCTTTGGTATATGTTGCAGTAAAAAGTGCAGTTTGTTTCCCACAGATTATTAGCGATGGAGTTCCGTCTATAAAACCAATGTTTACAATTTAGTAAAAATACAAAAAAACGTCAGTAAAAGTCTGGATAATTTTTTACCCGAAATTTTAAAATTGGTCGAAAAATTCTAGCAACGGCGTTTCGAGCGAGGGATATTTACTAGCAGAAATTCCATTGGCAATGATCATCACTGACAGAATATACCTCTTTTATGATGGAATATTATGTTGGTAAAGACCAATATTATTGTGGTGGTCGGATGATTCAAGGCTATATCATTTCGGAGATGATTATTCACCCAATAAAAGCCTTTCTCGGAATTAGGTACTTCGGCCTTTTATCCCCAACTAATTAAGCCCTCGGCCCCGATGGCATGCCTATGTGATATTCTTAATGTGATATTCTTAATATATTGGCGCATAGTAGGAGGTAGGAGCCGACGTATTTTCAATGGTTCTTCCTTTTCAATATAATGGGGTTTTTTCCCAAAAAACTAAACGACGCTTGTATAGTTTTGAGCCCCAAAATTTGGTTACCATCCAAATGGTATAATCACTATTCACGAACTCAAAGCATATATTTTCTTGGAACTCAACCCACTCATTTTAACTTATAAATGTACGGAAAATGATACTCAAAACAACATAGAAAGCGTCTTTAAAATTTTAATGTGGCATTCAATTATTCAATGATTTTTTATGCTACACATTCTCAACAAGCTTTAAAATCGGTGGGCTGCACGAGTGCGAAGTGGGGGGTTTCAACAATGTAGGCTTGGTGTATGCAGCAACATTCTGGTGGTCGGTGATTGGTGTGGGCAGTGGGGACCCGACAATAAAGGCAACCACGTTGTGGTGGGCTGGTTGAGCTATGGTGGTGGGCTGGCGGTGGTGCGAGCAAATGGAGAGAAAGGGCTGCGGGCACATGAGGATAGGTAGCTCGTTGGGTGTGGTGGTCATTGGTGGTAAGGTGGCAACAATCGGTGGTGGTCGTCAATGCTTGGTATTGGTGGTGGTGAATGTAAAGATTTGCACCTTCGAAAAGAGCATCACTTAACGGCCGAAATTGGACTGGCTTTAGCTTTTGGATTATTTTGCAATGCTTTATGAAGTATAGGGGACATTATTGTAAAAAGATGAAAATACAGTGAGAGGCCTAAAAAAATGCAGATTACATGGAAAAGTTTCATCATTAACCCAATTGATTGTTAATTGATCTTGGGTGACGAATGAACAAGAAAAATACTGGATCAATAAGAGAGAATGTCTTGTGGCACATATCAAATTTTCATTTCTTTTACCTGAGTTTGCCCATTTCCTCGAGTATGTGCTTCTACTCGAGTCCGCCTTTTCCTGCCTTATGTCCCGCACTTTTTATATGGAGGCTAATTTTAGAAGAAACGCCACGCGGGCGCCTAATGGATGCTTACGAGGATGCATACGAGGACGCTTACGAGGACGCTTACGAGGCGATGATTGGGCAAAGTCTCCAGAATGTTCTACACTCTTCTTGTACATAAGAGATAGTTCTAGAAGATTCTAGAATAGTAGAGAACCTTGTACAGATCTAGAGAATTCTAGAAGCGGAATAGGATCCGTAGGATGGAATGTATCTCCACCGTCCATTAAGGAGGTGGACTAGTATAAATAGCTGAGGCCTCACTTGGCCAAAACACACAAGTATTCTTGTACACAAGCAATACAAGCATACATTCTCCCAAACTCTCTCTCTTGTGTTCTTCTTGGTGTGGTCGCACCTAGCATCGCCCAGCCCGAGTGGAAGGCTGACTTAGCACAAGCAAGGGGCTTGTCCGCTAAGTGCCGCACGGTTTCGACTTAGAGAAGTTCGGTCCGTGACAGGTGGTATCAGAGCCAGGTTACGACGAGTCGTGCCAAGCAAGGAGCAACAATGGCAGGCAAGGATACTAATGTGGGAGCATCCGAAGTTGCCGAGGAGAATGTCGTGGTGGAACGTGGGCGAGATCTACTACCACCAATCGGTGGGAAAAAGAGCCGTAGCCAAAGCAAGTCAAGAGATGCAATCTCTTCTTTGGACGGCCGCACTTGTGTCTTGGAGGAAGCCATGGGCGATGCGAAAGACCGATTGGGCTTCGTCGAGCAAAACCTCCAAACCTTGGAGGATCATGTGTTGGAGGAGCTCGAGTCGCTCAAGAAGGCCGTGGTGGGCGAAGATGAGTTACGCACTCGATTCATGGAGTTGTTCGCGAATCTTCAAGAACAACTCGATGTGGTAAAAGTTGGCGTGGAGGAAACGAGGCAAGAAACGGCCATGTGCAAGAGGGCCATTGCGGGTGGAGCCATCGTCACTTCTAGTCCAAGGGTGGATGCGCCAAAGCCGAAGGAATTTGGTGGCAAGCGTGATGCGAAGGAGCTAGACAACTTCATATAGCATATGGAACGCTACTTCGAAGGTCCTAGCATCACGGGTGAAAAGACTAAGGTAAGGACTGCCACCCTCTATCTCACCGACACGGCTACTCTATGGTGGCGTAGAAAACACAATGATATCGAGAAGGGTCTATGCACCATAGACACTTGGGAAATGTTCAAGAAGGAGATCAAGAGGCAGTTCTACCCCGAGAACGTTACCTACGAAGCAAGGAAGAAATTGAGGGAGTTGAAGCATAAGAGTAGCATCCATGATTACGTGAAGGAGTTCACTACTCTCATGCTCCACATTCCCAACATGACGAAAGAGGATCTCGTCTTCAACTTCATTGACGGCCTCCAAAATTGGGCTAAGCAAGAACTTCAACGCCGAGGCATGAAGGACATTGACGAGGCCATAGCGGTGGCGGAGTCATTAATGGAGTATGCAAGAGTGGGGGACTCCTAGAAATGGAAGAATGCACAAGTGACTTCGAAGGGTAACCACGCCAAAGGTGGGGGAGACAAACCCAAGGCGTGGAACAAGGGGAATAACCAAGCCGGCACCAACAAATTCGAGGGCCATGGCAAGCTAGAGGAGAGGCGAGCTAAGAGTAAGCCCAATGACAGATGTTTCTTCTACGAAGGGCCGCATTGGGCAAGGGATTGCCCATGACAAGGTAAGTTAAATGCCTTGGTCGAGGAGAACGAGGAACTCGAGGAAGGAGCTGTGCACATGGGCTCGCTCCAAATCCTCAATGCTTTACATGCCAAAGCCGTGGCGAAGGTCCCGACGGGAGAGGGACAAGCTTCTACGGGCAAGGGGTTGCTTTACGTGGAGGCTAAGCTGAATGGGAAGCCTGCGCAAGTGATGGTTGATACGGGGGCAACTCACAACTTCGTCACAATGGAAGAGGCCAAGCGGTTAGGCCTCAAAGTGGTTGGCGGCGGACGATGGCTAAAGTCCGTTAACACCAATGCAAAGCCTCTACAAGGCGCGGCACGACAAGTGGAGATGTGCCTTGGTTTGTGGAGGGGCTTAGTGGATTTCTCAGTTGCCCCGATGGACGAATTCAAGGTCGTGATAGGCCTTGATTTCTTGCGACAAGTGAATGCCTTGGTGTCACCTTACAGCAATGCGGTTCACATCATGGAGAAATGAGTGTCATGTGCGGTGCCTACGTCTGTGGGGACTTCTAGCGCCAAGACTCTAGCCTCCATGCAGCTGTCGGCGATGCAAATCGTGAAGGGAGTCAAGAAAGGAGAGGCGACCTACTTGGTGGCCCTAAAGATGGAAGACCATGTGGGGACTCAACTGAATCACTACCGAGGGAAATCGAAGAAGTCTTTGTGGGGAACAAGGACATGATGCCACCCGAGCTGCCGAAGCGGCTTCCACCTAGGAGGGAGGTGGATCATCAAATCGAGCTTGAGCCGAGGGCCAAGCCACCTTCAATGGCACCTTATAGGATGGCACCGCCAGAATTGAAGGAGTTACGGAGACAATTGACCGAGCTAAGGGAGGCGGGTTTTATCCAACCTTCCAAAGCACCATATCGAGTGCCAGTCTTGTTTCAAAAGAAGCACGATGGTTCTTTGCGGATGTGTATCGACTATCGGGCTCTTAACAAGGTAACGGTCAAGAACAAGTATCCAATTCCATTGATCGCGGATCTTTTCGACCAACTTGGGAGGGCCAAGTTCTTCACTAAACTGGATTTGAGGTCGGGGTATTATCAAGTTCGCATTGCCGAATGAGATGAGCCCAAGACCACGTGTGTAATGAGATATGGAGCGTTCGAGTTCTTGGTCATGCCGTTCGGTTTGACCAACGCCCCAGCCACATTTTGCACGCTCATGAACAAAATATTCCATCCTTACCTTGATCGGTTCGTGGTGGTTTATCTCGATGACATTGTGGTGTATAGCAACACATTGGAAGAGCACGTGAAGCATCTCAAGACGGTGTTCAAGGTGTTGCGAGAGAACGAGCTCTATGTCAAGCGGGATAAGTGCTCGTTCGCCAAGGAAGAGGTGCACTTCCTTGGTCATATTATCAAGGGCGGAACGCTTCGAATGGATGAAGAGAAGGTGAAGGCGATCAAGGAGTGGGAGGCGCCCACAAAGGTCTCTGAGCTACGGTCATTTCTTGGCCTAGCTAATTATTATCGGCAGTTTATCAAGGGCTACTCAGCCAAAGCAGCCCCGTTAACGGACCTACTCAAGAAGGGGAAAACGTAGGAGTGGTCCAAGAGGTGCCAATCTGCCTTCGAAGGGTTGAAGGAGGTAGTGACGGAAGAGCCGGTTCTAGCTCTTCCCAATCATACGAAGGTATTCGAGGTGCAAACGGATGCATCCGATTTCGCTATTGGAGGGGTGTTAATGCAAGAAGGGCATCCAATAGCATTTGAAAGTCGTAAGCTAAATGACACCGAGCGGAGGTACACGGTGCAAGAGAAGGAGATGACCGCAGTGGTTCATTGCCTACGCACGTGGAGGCACTATCTGTTGGGGAGTCGGTTCTTGATCAAGACCGACAACATAGCTACTAGCTACTTCCAATCTCAAAAGAAGTTGAGTCCGAAGCAAGCTAGGTGGCAAGACTTCTTGGCCGAGTTCGACTATGTGATGGAGTACAAGCCGGGCAAAGCCAACTTGGTAGCGGATGCCTTAAGTCGGAAGGCGGAATTGGTGGCTATGTCGAAGGCAAAGGGAGACATCTTAGAGAGAATCAAGGAGGGCATGGAGCATGATCCCTTAGCCAGACAACTCTTTAAGCTTGCGGAGAGTGGGCAAACCCAACGATTTTGGGTGGAAGATGGCCTTCTCTACACGAAGGGCCAACGGGTGTATGTTCCCAAGTGGAACAACTTGAGGAAGAGGATCATTCGAGAGTGTCACGACACTCCGTGGGCAGGCCATCCGGGGCAACGACGGACATATGCCTTGGTGGAGGCGTCATACTATTGGCCCCAAATGAAGGACGAAGTGGAGGCGTACGTGAAGACTTGTCTTGTGTGCCAACAAGACAAGGTGGAGAACCAATTGCCAGCGGGACTACTCGAGCCTTTGCCCATCCCCGCACATCCGTGGGAAAGTGTAAGCATGGACTTCATTACATGCTTGCCAAGGTCGGAGGGATGTGGCTCGATTATGGTTGTAGTGGACCGGTTTTCCAAGTACGCAACTTTTGTAGCATCCCCAGCCGACTGCACAGCAGAGGAAGCATCTCAGTTATTTTTGAAGAACGTGGTGAAGTATTGGGGACTACCGAAGGTTATAGTAAGCGACCGAGACCCAAGGTTTACGGGGAAGTTTTGGACGGAGTTGTTCAAACTCCTTGGCTCGGAGCTGCACTTCTCAACGAGCTTTCACCCTCAAACTGATGGACAGACGGAACGGGTGAACGCTCTACTTGAGTGTTACTTGCGGCACTTTGTTAGTGTCAACCAGATGGATTGGACGAGACTTTTGGACGTGGCTCAGTTTTTGTACAATTTGATGAGGAGCGAGGCCACGAACCAAAGTCCTTTTGAGATTGCCATAGGGCAACAACCGCTCACTCCCCTTGCATTGGCGGGTGACTACAAGGGGAGAAGCCCATTAGCGGCGCAAGTGGCAAGGTCATGGAACGAGCAAGCAGACGTGGTGCGCTCTTACCTTGACAAAGCTGGGTGCAAGATGAAGAAGTGGGTGGATAAGAGACGGCGGCCGAAAGAGTACAACCTTGGGGACATGGTGATGTTAAAGCTGCTTTCGCAACAGTTTAAGTCCTTCAGGAAAGTACACAAAGGGTTGATTCGAAAGTACGAAGAACCCTTTCCCATCATGGCAAAAGTTGGGAAAGTATCATATCGATTGGAGTTGCCGCCAAAGTTGAAGATACACCCGGTCTTCCATGTCAGTTTACTAAAGCCTCATTATGACGACAAGGAAGACCCAAGCTGTGGAGAGAGTCATAGGGCACCAACAACAGTGGTGAAATCCTATGACAAGGAGGTCGAGTACGTGCTTAGCGACGGGCTCGAACGAAGACGAGGTGTTCCACCAACGCGGCACTACTTGGTGAAATGGAAGGGATTGCCGGAGAGAGAAGCTACATGGGAATCAGCAAATGATCTTTGGCAGTTCCAAAACATCGTAGACCGATACTGCGAGGAGGTTGCGACGAGGGCGTCCCAAGATTAGGTGGGGGAGAATGTCCCGCACTTTTTATATGGAGGCTAATTTTAGAAGAAACGCCACGCAGGCGCCTAATGGACGCTTACGAGGCGATGACTGGGCAAAGTCTCCAGAATGTTCTACACCACTCTTCTTGTACATAAGAGATAGTTCTAGAAGATTATAGAATAGTAGAGAACCTTGTACAGATCTAGAGAATTCTAGAAGCGGAATAGGATCCGTAGGATGGAATGTATCTCCACCGTCCATTAAGGAGGTGGACTAGTATAAATAGCTGAGGCCTCACTTGGCCAAAACACACAAGTATTCTTGTACACAAGCAATACAAGCATACATTCTCCCAAACTCTCTCTCTTGTGTTCTTCTTGGTGTGTTTGCACCTAGCATCGCCCAGCCCGAGTGGAAGGCTGACTTAGCACAAGCAAGGGGCTTGTCCGCTAAGTGCCGCACGGTTTCGACTTAGAGAAGTTCGGTCCGTGACACTTAGCTCAGCATACCCTTTTATGATGTAACCTTGTTCACAAGTATGTTGCCCTAAAATTCAGCCATTCTCTTACACCTGTCAATTTTATTAAATTTTGAGTATGCATCTTTCTTCTTATTTAATAATCCGTAACTCTGAGAGTTTTTTCTTGATTAAACTTGACGGCTATTATTTATCAATCCTGAAATTTATTGGCGTTCTTCCTTTTTATCAACCCGGAGGGTTACTTTCTTTGTCAACCATGAGTGTTATATTTGTGCTTATATTACTTCATTGAAGACATCTACGGGTCGTTCAAGAGTAATAGGACTTCTCACTTTAATATATAATCAGAGTCAACTCGGTCGAGCTTGTATTGCGTAAATCTTTTTTCTAGCACGTCGGGGTTTGGCATCTATTATTCATACACGTTATCATGTGCCAGCTATCTCACGTGCTATTTGGATTGTACGGTCCCTACAGATGCAATATTTAGCTTTGCAGACGTTAAAACATACGTTTATGATGAACGGGTTTGCAGGTGCTTGATTTTGAGGAAGAGATCCAAGAAAGAGTATGATTTAATTGAAACATAGGAGTAGAATGAAACGGAATCATTATTGTCATGTAACACAGTTCCAACAAAGAATCATTCTATATTTGCAGTTGAAAAATATTTGTAATCTGTAGATATGAGAAGAAAGCCCATGAGTTTGATATCTGAGATGTGGCCATGTTATGATTGATGTTGAAATTGGGTATTTCTTGATCAAGTCCATTCAATTCCAAGCTAACAGCTGATTTCAGCTATTTAAGGAAATAAAGCATGAAGCGTATTATAAAGAACTAGCATGCAGCCTATTTGGGAAGATATAACATGCAGCATATAAGGAAAAATACTGGATGCAGCATATACAAGGAGTGAATACGCAATAAGGGAGAGATGACTACAATTATTCAAAACAGCAGCACATAGAGCAATCACAATAAATAGGACTTAAAACGCAAATTTGTAAGCTAGGATAAGACATAGAGATTGCCCAAGTCTGGTATCAAGCTGGCACAGACTCCGTGAGTTTGTTGCCATTACTGCTATTTGCAGCCACACAACCAACAAGGTATTTAGTCAGTGTGTTAAGTATGATAACATTGTTCGGCTCATCTTCTAACAGATTAAGCTTTTAGAGCTACTGGTAACTTAAGTACCTAACATGCTATCAGGGCTTGGTTTGGCAAGATCTTGAGTTTGATTTTTTCCACCTTGGTGATGATGCACCTTCATTTGTCTCTCCACGTCCAATGGATAAGTATGATAATTAACTTTGTTAAGGCTCCTTCTCTAACAGGGTAGATGGTAACTTGGCAAGGTCTTGGGTTCGAATCTTTCCAGTTGAATATTTGGTCCCCTTTTATTATTGTGAAATTTGCACTCAGTTTATTTGTACACTTGATGATGGTGTATATTGATTTGTCTCTCCAAGTGGAATGGGCCCTGCAAGTGAGAGGTATGTTAAACATGATAGCTAGCATTGTTAATACCCATTTTCTAAAATAGCAGATAGTAACTTAACATTGAGTCTACGGGTTCAACAAGTGTAAGAGGATCAAGTGTAAAACGAAAAGCAAGTTGAAAAAACAGTTCTATAAAATTTGTGTGAGCTGAAAATAATATAACCCCACGAATATAAGGCATAATGTTTTGTGTTCTTGCCTGTAATACAAGAATAGAGCAAAATCCTTAGAGCAAAGGCAGAAAATGTTGAAGTTGAAGACAATCCAAGACATTATTACACAGACCTCCCGAGCAGGAATATACGGGCATAAACGAAGGTCCTTTTATTCAAAGGATAAACAAGAAAATGAAAAAATCAATGCCAAAAATGAGTAAATTGCTACATATTAACTCTATATACTATCAGATATGGTGGCTCATTGATTTTGCTCCATTTAGTACGACAAGTGGATTCTGCTAATAACAAATACATTCTCTTCCAAGTTAGTAGTGATGGACCTAACCCCACAATTGTTAAACACATTCAGCAATTGCCATGAGAAAAGTTGCTGCGTACTATATACGCTAACCTGTTCATTTTGTACTTGGTTTTTAGGCTTTTGACAGGTAGCTGAGGCATATGGTCGATCCCAAGCTTACCACTTCTTTGCATATATTTACACCGTCTTCTTCTTCCCATTCTATCCAGCAACTGCTTCATCAAGCATTTACACATATACATACCAAGGTCATCCTAAAGAATTCACTGTAGAAAATGGTAACAGTGGAGGAGATGTGGAGCGCTCAGCGAGCTGAAGGCCCAGCGACGATCATGGCCATTGGAACGGCAACTCCGCCTAATTGTTTCCCCCAAAACGCCTACCCGGATTTTTATTTTCGTATCACTAACAGCAAGCACAAGACGGAGCTGAAGGAAAAATTTAAGTGCATCAGTAAGATATGATTT
>JAVXUO010002300.1:0-38729 GCA_033065855.1 Escallonia rubra | reverse complement strand
TTAATGATATTCTAGACGCCTGTAGCGACAATTGCGTACTTTATCGTTAGCATTAAAATTATATAAACAATATTTATTGACGATAGTTTTTAAATACTCATTATCGACATGTACTTTTAGCGACAATACTTTTTTATTTAGAATTGATTTTTTTGGGTTTATCAACTTTGGATTGAAGAATTAATTATTTGTTTATTGTCTTAGTATCTATATACCTTTAGCAACAATTAGTGAAGCCCGGATAGCGTAATAAACCCGTTAGAATTTTCCTAGCACATGAGTAATAGTAAATAATTGTTTTGGGCATTTTCACAATAATAGAAAATTTTTCGGGTAAACTTTAAAATGACTAAGAAAAGTTTAGGGGACTCTTGGAAGTTTTCCACCTTAGGGTTTTATATATATACTTAACGATCAGCCGTCCTTGGCTACTGTTGGAGACCCTATTGCGGCCAAGCAGTGGCGGACGTACATGGTAGCAAGGGGGGGCCGAAGCCCCCCCTGAGCTTTTGAAAAAATAAATATTTTTCGTGAATCACACCGAGACCCCTTTCCCAAGATCCCGTTTCCCGAGACACCGTTTCTGATACCCCGTTCCCCAAGACCCACACTCGGCCCTCTCTCTCCCTCTCTCTCTTACCGTTGTGACTCCGTGAGTGACCGCTGATGGACTCCGACGAGGCTACTCCGACGAGATCTGCCCTTGCCGGCGACCGCGACTGAAGTTGCTCAGGTAGCGAATGCCACGACAACGGCCGACGAGGCTCTGCACCTCGAGACTTCGACTGCTACTCAAGCCACGGCTACTTCGAATCCGACCAGATCTGGCCCCTCACGGCCTCACCCCTGCCGGCGACCCCGACCGAAGCCGCTCAGGTGACGCCGCAACGTCGCCGACGAGGCTCCCTAGTGGCTACTTGACGCGTTGACCTGCTGCTGCTTCAACTCTTCGACTGCTTGTGGACTTGTACATCGCCGCCACATCTAAGCAAAGAGCCTTCGCCGGACTTGTGGTACAATGACCAGTGTATTTGGTATATAACTTTTTAGGTACAATGTATTGTCAAATTATTGTTATCACAACCATAATTATGCTAATTGATTATTACTGATTTACTGTTTTTAATATTATTTTAATAAAAAAATTGCACCCCCCTGAAAAAAATTTTCTAGTTCCGCCCCTGGGTTTAACTGGACTGGACTGGACTGACATAGACTCAAATCGGGACAAAAACTGGATTGATTCGTTCATGGGATTAGACTTAATTAAATAGATTATACTTATTATATATTAATATGCCTTGACCCATCATAACAATAAACTTAATTATCAATAAAATCCAATAGTAAAGTAAATCAAACAGAGCATAAAACTAGACTAAAACAATAGTGTCTACGAATAGTTTAGTATTTTACTTAGTCAAAATGAATATGAAAAAGTGAATAATTTAGAGTCCTCATTTTTTTGGATTATGATCTAATGAGTATTTTTTCGCTTTTTAAAGCTAATTTAACTTTTTGTGTCTTTGCCAAACGCCGTGATTAAATCTAGATTTAATGGTTTGACCATCTTATAATTAATCCTAAGGCACCTCCACACCTAATCTTATTTAGATTTAATTGAGTTTGACCATCCACAATCAATTTCAAACTGGCTGTAACGCAACAGTAGCTCTCTAGCTAAAACCGTCATATAGTGAGAGGTAGTAATTGCTAATTATGATTGTTGACATTTTTGTAAAACTTTCGGGGATAAATCTTAGCACTACTAGCTTACCGTCACTTTTTAATGTCGCCTAACAACATTCGGTGGTTATCTGTTGTCGCCGTACGAGAGATTGTACCTTTCTTTACAACTGCAATACAGCTAGAACTTGTCGTGCCACTTACACTTTTACGACGAGAAGCAAATGTAAGTGTGAAAGTGCTAGTCAATATGGTACTCACCTTCCTCCTCATTTGGTGACCTTGAGTCATGGCCATGACTAGATTTGCTATGCCGCTAGATGCTAAACATTCTGAGTCCTACGACAATGTTAGCCTTAAATCCCAATGGGAGGTATAGTGACAAAGGGCCTTGAGGAATAATGTCAAGGTCCCAAGTTTGAATCCCCATATTCACATGTCATATATATTAAAGTTCTAACTATTCCAACCAAAAAGGACAATGTTAGCCTTAGTGGTGTCCAAGACCAACCAATGGGTTTTACGAATGTTTTGACTATGATGCACTGAATTTGGAAACATTGATAACCCTAGTAAAGATATGGTGTTCAGTAATGTTATAATTTAAAGAACATAGTTGGATGGCCGTTTGTACCATGAACCGTTCAGAGCTGACAGTTGAAACTCTAGTTCACTTCGTCTACACGTTTCCCTTCACCTTTTTTTGTAACACCCCTATATTTTTTCGGAGTTATTTAAAAATTTTAGAAGAGAATATATTATTCATAGTGCTGATATTTTTCTTTTTAACAACTTTTAGCGGCGAATTAAATTTTTAGCGATTAGCGTGACCAAACTTTATCGGCTAACCTTAGCGACAAAGTTTTGAAAACCATAAGTTATAAATTAAGGACGGCAAATATAAGGGATTTTGATTGAGGTATTAGTGACGGTTAGCGTTAATGATATTCTAGAAGCCTTTAGCGACAATTGCGTACTTTATCGTTAGCATTAAAATTATATAAACAATATTTATTGACGATAGTTTTTAAATACTCATTATCGACATGTACTTTTAGCGACAATACTTTTATTTAGAATTGATTTTTTTGTGTTTATCAACTTTGGATTGAAGAATTAATTATTTGTTTATTGTCTTAGTATCTATATACCTTTAGCAACAATTAGTGAAGCCCGGATAGCGTAATAAACCCGTTAGAATTTTCCTAGCACATGAGTAATAGTAAATAATTGTTTTGGGCATTTTCACAATAATAGAAAATTTTTCGGGTAAACTTTAAAATGACTAAGAAAAGTTTAGGGGACTCTTGGAAGTTTTCCACCTTAGGGTTTTATATATATACTTAACGATCAGCCGTCCTTGGCTACTGTTGGAGACCCTATTGCGGCCAAGCAGTGGCGGACGTACATGGTAGCAAGGGGGGGACGAAGCCCCCCCCGAACTTTTGAAAAAATAATTTTTTTTTGTGAATCACACCCAGACCCCTTTCCCAAGATCTCGTTTCCCGAGACACCGTTTCTGATACCCCGTTCCCCAAGACCCACACTCGGCACTCTCTCTCCCTCTCTCTCTTACCGTTGTGACTCCGTGAGTGACCGCTGATGGACTCCGACGAGGCTACTCCGACGAGATCTGCCCTTGCCGGCGACCGCGACTGAAGTTGCTCAGGTAGCGAATACCACGACAACGGCCGACGAGGCTCTGCTCCTCGAGACTTCGACTGCTACTCAAGCCACGGCTACTTCGAATCCGACCAGATCTGGCCCCTCACGGCCTCACCCCTGCCGGCGACCCCGACCGAAGCCGCTCAGGTGACGCCGCAACGTCGCCGACGAGGCTCCCTAGTGGCTACTTGACGCGTTGACCTGCTGCTGCTTCAACTCTTCGACTGCTTGTGGACTTGTACATCGCCGCCACATCTAAGCAAAGAGCCTTCGCCGGACTTGTGGTACAATGACCAGTGTATTTGGTATATAACTTTTTAGGTACAATGTATTGTCAAATTATTGTTATCACAACCATAATTATGCTAATTGATTATTACTGATTTACTGTTTTTAATATTATTTTAATAAAAAAATTGCACCCCCCTGAAAAAATTTTCTAGTTCCGCCCCTGGGTTTAACTGGACTGGACTGGACTGACATAGACTCAAATCGGGACAAAAACTGGATTGATTCGTTCATGGGATTAGACTTAATTAAATAGATTATACTTATTATATATTAATATGCCTTGACCCATCATAACAATAAACTTAATTATCAATAAAATCCAATAGTAAAGTAAATCAAACAGAGCATAAAACTAGACTAAAAAAATAGTGTCTACGAATAGTTTAGTATTTTACTTAGTCAAAATGAATATGAAAAAGTGAATAATTTAGAGTCCTCATTTTTTTGGATTATGATCTAATGAGTATTTTTTCGGTTTTTAAAGCTAATTTAACTTTTTGTGTCTTTGCCAAACGCCGTGATTAAATCTAGATTTAATGGTTTGACCATCTTATAATTAATCCTAAGGCACCTCCACACCTAGTCTTATTTAGATTTAATTGAGTTTGACCATCCACAATCAATTTCAAACTGGCTGTAACGCAACAGTAGCTCTCTGGCTAAAACCGTCATATAGTGAGAGGTAGTAATTGCTAATTATGATTGTTGACATTTTTGTAAAACTTTCGGGGATAAATCTTAGCACTACTAGCTTACCGTCACTTTTTAATGTCGCTAACGACATTCGGTGGTTATCTGTTGTCGCCGTACGAGAGATTGTACCTTTCTTTACAACTGCAATACAGCTAGAACTTGTCGTGCCACTTACACTTTTACGACGAGAAGCAAATGTAAGTGTGAAAGTGCTAGTCAATATGGTACTCACCTTCCTCCTCATTTGGTGACCTTGAGTCATGGCCATGACTAGATTTGCTATGCCGCTAGATGCTAAACATTATGAGTCCTACGACAATGTTAGCCTTAAATCCCAATGGGAGGTATAGTGACAAAGGGCCTTGAGGAATAATCTCAAGGTCCCAAGTTTGAATCCCCATATTCACATGTCATATATATTAAAGTTCTAACTATTCCAACCAAAAAGGACAATGTTAGCCTTAGTGGTGTCCAAGACCAACCAATGGGTTTTACGAATGTTTTGACTAAGATGCACTGAATTTGGAAACAGTGATAACCCTAGTAAAGATATGGTGTTCAGTAATGTTATAATTTAAAGAACATAGTTGGATGGCCGTTTGTACCATGAACCCTTCAGAGCTGACAGTTGAAACTCTAGTTCACTTCGTCTACACGTTTCCCTTCACCTTTTTTTTGTAACACCCCTATATTTTTTCGGAGTTATTTAAAAAATTTAGAAGAGAATATATTATTCATAGTGCTGATATTTTTCTTTTTAACAACTTTTAGCGGCGAATTAAATTTTTAGCGATTAGCGTGACCAAACTTTATCGGCTAACCTTAGCGACAAAGTTTTGAAAACCATAAGTTATAAATTAAGGACGGCAAATATAAGGGATTTTGATTGAGGTATTAGTGACGGTTAGCGTTAATGATATTCTAGAAGCCTTTAGCGACAATTGCGTACTTTATCGTTAGCATTAAAATTATATAAACAATATTTATTGACGATAGTTTTTAAATACTCATTATCGACATGTACTTTTAGCGACAATACTTTTATTTAGAATTGATTTTTTTGTGTTTATCAACTTTGGATTGAAGAATTAATTATTTGTTTATTGTCTTAGTATCTATATACCTTTAGCAACAATTAGTGAAGCCCGGATAGCGTAATAAACCCGTTAGAATTTTCCTAGCACATGAGTAATAGTAAATAATTGTTTTGGGCATTTTCACAATAATAGAAAATTTTTCGGGTAAACTTTAAAATGACTAAGAAAAGTTTAGGGGACTCTTGGAAGTTTTCCACCTTAGGGTTTTATATATATACTTAACGATCAGCCGTCCTTGGCTACTGTTGGAGACCCTATTGCGGCCAAGCAGTGGCGGACGTACATGGTAGCAAGGAGGGGACGACGCCCCCCCCGAACTTTTGAAAAAATAAATTTTTTTTGTGAATCACACCCAGACCCCTTTCCCAAGATCTCGTTTCCCGAGACACCGTTTCTGATACCCCGTTCCCCAAGACCCACACTCGGCACTCTCTCTCCCTCTCTCTCTTACCGTTGTGACTCCGTGAGTGACCGCTGATGGACTCCGACGAGGCTACTCCGACGAGATCTGCCCTTGCCGGCGACCGCGACTGAAGTTGCTCAGGTAGCGAATGCCACGACAACGGCCGACGAGGCTCTGCACCTCGAGACTTCGACTGCTACTCAAGCCACGGCTACTTCGAATCCGACCAGATCTGGCCCCTCACGGCCTCACCCCTGCCGGCGACCCCGACCGAAGCCGCTCAGGTGACGCCGCAACGTCGCCGACGAGGCTCCCTAGTGGCTACTTGACGCGTTGACCTGCTGCTGCTTCAACTCTTCGACTGCTTGTGGACTTGTACATCGCCGCCACATCTAAGCAAAGAGCCTTCGCCGGACTTGTGGTACAATGACCAGTGTATTTGGTATATAACTTTTTAGGTACAATGTATTGTCAAATTATTGTTATCACAACCATAATTATGCTAATTGATTATTACTGATTTACTGTTTTTAATATTATTTTAATAAAAAAATTGCACCCCCCTGAAAAAATTTTCTAGTTCCGCCCCTGGGTTTAACTGGACTGGACTGGACTGACATAGACTCAAATCGGGACAAAAACTGGATTGATTCGTTCATGGGATTAGACTTAATTAAATAGATTATACTTATTATATATTAATATGCCTTGACCCATCATAACAATAAACTTAATTATCAATAAAATCCAATAGTAAAGTAAATCAAACAGAGCATAAAACTAGACTAAAAAAATAGTGTCTACGAATAGTTTAGTATTTTACTTAGTCAAAATGAATATGAAAAAGTGAATAATTTAGAGTCCTCATTTTTTTGGATTATGATCTAATGAGTGTTTTTTCGGTTTTTAAAGCTAATTTAACTTTTTGTGTCTTTGCCAAACGCCGTGATTAAATCTAGATTTAATGGTTTGACCATCTTATAATTAATCCTAAGGCACCTCCACACCTAGTCTTATTTAGATTTAATTGAGTTTGACCATCCACAATCAATTTCAAACTGGCTGTAACGCAACAGTAGCTCTCTGGCTAAAACCGTCATATAGTGAGAGGTAGTAATTGCTAATTATGATTGTTGACATTTTTGTAAAACTTTCGGGGATAAATCTTAGCACTACTAGCTTACCGTCACTTTTTAATGTCGCTAACGACATTCGGTGGTTATCTGTTGTCGCCGTACGAGAGATTGTACCTTTCTTTACAACTGCAATACAGCTAGAACTTGTCGTGCCACTTACACTTTTACGACGAGAAGCAAATGTAAGTGTGAAAGTGCTAGTCAATATGGTACTCACCTTCCTCCTCATTTGGTGACCTTGAGTCATGGCCATGACTAGATTTGCTATGCCGCTAGATGCTAAACATTATGAGTCCTACGACAATGTTAGCCTTAAATCCCAATGGGAGGTATAGTGACAAAGGGCCTTGAGGAATAATCTCAAGGTCCCAAGTTTGAATCCCCATATTCACATGTCATATATATTAAAGTTCTAACTATTCCAACCAAAAAGGACAATGTTAGCCTTAGTGGTGTCCAAGACCAACCAATGGGTTTTACGAATGTTTTGACTAAGATGCACTGAATTTGGAAACAGTGATAACCCTAGTAAAGATATGGTGTTCAGTAATGTTATAATTTAAAGAACATAGTTGGATGGCCGTTTGTACCATGAACCCTTCAGAGCTGACAGTTGAAACTCTAGTTCACTTCGTCTACACGTTTCCCTTCACCTTTTTTTGTAACACCCCTATATTTTTTCGGAGTTATTTAAAAAATTTAGAAGAGAATATATTATTCATAGTGCTGATATTTTTCTTTTTAACAACTTTTAGCGGCGAATTAAATTTTTAGCGATTAGCGTGACCAAACTTTATCGGCTAACCTTAGCGACAAAGTTTTGAAAACCATAAGTTATAAATTAAGGACGGCAAATATAAGGGATTTTGATTGAGGTATTAGTGACGGTTAGCGTTAATGATATTCTAGAAGCCTTTAGCGACAATTGCGTACTTTATCGTTAGCATTAAAATTATATAAACAATATTTATTGACGATAGTTTTTAAATACTCATTATCGACATGTACTTTTAGCAACAATACTTTTATTTAGAATTGATTTTTTTGTGTTTATCAACTTTGGATTGAAGAATTAATTATTTGTTTATTGTCTTAGTATCTATATACCTTTAGCAACAATTAGTGAAGCCCGGATAGCGTAATAAACCCGTTAGAATTTTCCTAGCACATGAGTAATAGTAAATAATTGTTTTGGGCATTTTCACAATAATAGAAAATTTTTCGGGTAAACTTTAAAATGACTAAGAAAAGTTTAGGGGACTCTTGGAAGTTTTCCACCTTAGGGTTTTATATATATACTTAACGATCAGCCGTCCTTGGCTACTGTTGGAGACCCTATTGCGGCCAAGCAGTGGCGGACGTACATGGTAGCAAGGAGGGGACGACGCCCCCCCCGAACTTTTGAAAAAATAAATTTTTTTTGTGAATCACACCCAGACCCCTTTCCCAAGATCTCGTTTCCCGAGACACCGTTTCTGATACCCCGTTCCCCAAGACCCACACTCGGCACTCTCTCTCCCTCTCTCTCTTACCGTTGTGACTCCGTGAGTGACCGCTGATGGACTCCGACGAGGCTACTCCGACGAGATCTGCCCTTGCCGGCGACCGCGACTGAAGTTGCTCAGGTAGCGAATGCCACGACAACGGCCGACGAGGCTCTGCACCTCGAGACTTCGACTGCTACTCAAGCCACGGCTACTTCGAATCCGACCAGATCTGGCCCCTCACGGCCTCACCCCTGCCGGCGACCCCGACCGAAGCCGCTCAGGTGACGCCGCAACGTCGCCGACGAGGCTCCCTAGTGGCTACTTGACGCGTTGACCTGCTGCTGCTTCAACTCTTCGACTGCTTGTGGACTTGTACATCGCCGCCACATCTAAGCAAAGAGCCTTCGCCGGACTTGTGGTACAATGACCAGTGTATTTGGTATATAACTTTTTAGGTACACTGTATTGTCAAATTATTGTTATCACAACCATAATTATGCTAATTGATTATTACTGATTTACTGTTTTTAATATTATTTTAATAAAAAAATTGCACCCCCCTGAAAAAATTTTCTAGTTCCGCCCCTGGGTTTAACTGGACTGGACTGGACTGACATAGACTCAAATCGGGACAAAAACTGGATTGATTCGTTCATGGGATTAGACTTAATTAAATAGATTATACTTATTATATATTAATATGCCTTGACCCATCATAACAATAAACTTAATTATCAATAAAATCCAATAGTAAAGTAAATCAAACAGAGCATAAAACTAGACTAAAAAAATAGTGTCTACGAATAGTTTAGTATTTTACTTAGTCAAAATGAATATGAAAAAGTGAATAATTTAGAGTCCTCATTTTTTTGGATTATGATCTAATGAGTGTTTTTTCGGTTTTTAAAGCTAATTTAACTTTTTGTGTCTTTGCCAAACGCCGTGATTAAATCTAGATTTAATGGTTTGACCATCTTATAATTAATCCTAAGGCACCTCCACACCTAGTCTTATTTAGATTTAATTGAGTTTGACCATCCACAATCAATTTCAAACTGGCTGTAACGCAACAGTAGCTCTCTAGCTAAAACCGTCATATAGTGAGAGGTAGTAATTGCTAATTATGATTGTTGACATTTTTGTAAAACTTTCGGGGATAAATCTTAGCACTACTAGCTTACCGTCACTTTTTAATGTCGCCTAACAACATTCGGTGGTTATCTGTTGTCGCCGTACGAGAGATTGTACCTTTCTTTACAACTGCAATACAGCTAGAACTTGTCGTGCCACTTACACTTTTACGACGAGAAGCAAATGTAAGTGTGAAAGTGCTAGTCAATATGGTACTCACCTTCCTCCTCATTTGGTGACCTTGAGTCATGGCCATGACTAGATTTGCTATGCCGCTAGATGCTAAACATTCTGAGTCCTACGACAATGTTAGCCTTAAATCCCAATGGGAGGTATAGTGACAAAGGGCCTTGAGGAATAATGTCAAGGTCCCAAGTTTGAATCCCCATATTCACATGTCATATATATTAAAGTTCTAACTATTCCAACCAAAAAGGACAATGTTAGCCTTAGTGGTGTCCAAGACCAACCAATGGGTTTTACGAATGTTTTGACTATGATGCACTGAATTTGGAAACATTGATAACCCTAGTAAAGATATGGTGTTCAGTAATGTTATAATTTAAAGAACATAGTTGGATGGCCGTTTGTACCATGAACCGTTCAGAGCTGACAGTTGAAACTCTAGTTCACTTCGTCTACACGTTTCCCTTCACCTTTTTTTGTAACACCCCTATATTTTTTCGGAGTTATTTAAAAATTTTAGAAGAGAATATATTATTCATAGTGCTGATATTTTTCTTTTTAACAACTTTTAGCGGCGAATTAAATTTTTAGCGATTAGCGTGACCAAACTTTATCGGCTAACCTTAGCGACAAAGTTTTGAAAACCATAAGTTATAAATTAAGGACGGCAAATATAAGGGATTTTGATTGAGGTATTAGTGACGGTTAGCGTTAATGATATTCTAGAAGCCTTTAGCGACAATTGCGTACTTTATCGTTAGCATTAAAATTATATAAACAATATTTATTGACGATAGTTTTTAAATACTCATTATCGACATGTACTTTTAGCGACAATACTTTTATTTAGAATTGATATTTTTATGTTTATCAACTTTGGATTGAAGAATTAATTATTTGTTTATTGTCTTAGTATCTATATACCTTTAGCAACAATTAGTGAAGCCCGGATAGCGTAATAAACCCGTTAGAATTTTCCTAGCACATGAGTAATAGTAAATAATTGTTTTGGGCATTTTCACAATAATAGAAAATTTTTCGGGTAAACTTTAAAATGACTAAGAAAAGTTTAGGGGACTCTTGGAAGTTTTCCACCTTAGGGTTTTATATATATACTTAACGATCAGCCGTCCTTGGCTACTGTTGGAGACCCTATTGCGGCCAAGCAGTGGCGGACGTACATGGTAGCAAGTGGGGACGAAGCCCCCCCCGAACTTTTGAAAAAATAATTTTTTTTTGTGAATCACACCCAGACCCCTTTCCCAAGATCTCGTTTCCCGAGACACCGTTTCTGATACCCCGTTCCCCAAGACCCACACTCGGCACTCTCTCTCCCTCTCTCTCTTACCGTTGTGACTCCGTGAGTGACCGCTGATGGACTCCGACGAGGCTACTCCGACGAGATCTGCCCTTGCCGGCGACCGCGACTGAAGTTGCTCAGGTAGCGAATACCACGACAACGGCCGACGAGGCTCTGCTCCTCGAGACTTCGACTGCTACTCAAGCCACGGCTACTTCGAATCCGACCAGATCTGGCCCCTCACGGCCTCACCCCTGCCGGCGACCCCGACCGAAGCCGCTCAGGTGACGCCGCAACGTCGCCGACGAGGCTCCCTAGTGGCTACTTGACGCGTTGACCTGCTGCTGCTTCAACTCTTCGACTGCTTGTGGACTTGTACATCGCCGCCACATCTAAGCAAAGAGCCTTCGCCGGACTTGTGGTACAATGACCAGTGTATTTGGTATATAACTTTTTAGGTACACTGTATTGTCAAATTATTGTTATCACAACCATAATTATGCTAATTGATTATTACTGATTTACTGTTTTTAATATTATTTTAATAAAAAAATTGCACCCCCCTGAAAAAATTTTCTAGTTCCGCCCCTGGGTTTAACTGGACTGGACTGGACTGACATAGACTCAAATCGGGACAAAAACTGGATTGATTCGTTCATGGGATTAGACTTAATTAAATAGATTATACTTATTATATATTAATATGCCTTGACCCATCATAACAATAAACTTAATTATCAATAAAATCCAATAGTAAAGTAAATCAAACAGAGCATAAAACTAGACTAAAAAAATAGTGTCTACGAATAGTTTAGTATTTTACTTAGTCAAAATGAATATGAAAAAGTGAATAATTTAGAGTCCTCATTTTTTTGGATTATGATCTAATGAGTATTTTTTCGCTTTTTAAAGCGAATTTAACTTTTTGTGTCTTTGCCAAACGCCGTGATTAAATCTAGATTTAATGGTTTGACCATCTTATAATTAATCCTAAGGCACCTCCACACCTAATCTTATTTAGATTTAATTGAGTTTGACCATCCACAATCAATTTCAAACTGGCTGTAACGCAACAGTAGCTCTCTAGCTAAAACCGTCATATAGTGAGAGGTAGTAATTGCTAATTATGATTGTTGACATTTTTGTAAAACTTTCGGGGATAAATCTTAGCACTACTAGCTTACCGTCACTTTTTAATGTCGCCTAACAACATTCGGTGGTTATCTGTTGTCGCCGTACGAGAGATTGTACCTTTCTTTACAACTGCAATACAGCTAGAACTTGTCGTGCCACTTACACTTTTACGACGAGAAGCAAATGTAAGTGTGAAAGTGCTAGTCAATATGGTACTCACCTTCCTCCTCATTTGGTGACCTTGAGTCATGGCCATGACTAGATTTGCTATGCCGCTAGATGCTAAACATTCTGAGTCCTACGACAATGTTAGCCTTAAATCCCAATGGGAGGTATAGTGACAAAGGGCCTTGAGGAATAATGTCAAGGTCCCAAGTTTGAATCCCCATATTCACATGTCATATATATTAAAGTTCTAACTATTCCAACCAAAAAGGACAATGTTAGCCTTAGTGGTGTCCAAGACCAACCAATGGGTTTTACGAATGTTTTGACTATGATGCACTGAATTTGGAAACAGTGATAACCCTAGTAAAGATATGGTGTTCAGTAATGTTATAATTTAAAGAACATAGTTGGATGGCCGTTTGTACCATGAACCGTTCAGAGCTGACAGTTGAAACTCTAGTTCACTTCGTCTACACGTTTCCCTTCACCTTTTTTTGTAACACCCCTATATTTTTCGGAGTTATATAAAAATTTTAGAAGAGAATATATTATTCATAGTGCTGATATTTTTCTTTTTAACAACTTTTAGCGGCGAATTAAATTTTTAGCGATTAGCGTGACCAAACTTTATCGGCTAACCTTAGCGACAAAGTTTTGAAAACCATAAGTTATAAATTAAGGACGGCAAATATAAGGGATTTTGATTGAGGTATTAGTGACGGTTAGCGTTAATGATATTCTAGAAGCCTTTAGCGACAATTGCGTACTTTATCGTTAGCATTAAAATTATATAAACAATATTTAT
This sequence comes from Escallonia rubra, assembly GCA_033065855.1. Taxonomy (NCBI): domain Eukaryota; kingdom Viridiplantae; phylum Streptophyta; class Magnoliopsida; order Escalloniales; family Escalloniaceae; genus Escallonia; species Escallonia rubra. Next base: position 25,547 of record JAVXUO010002300.1, on the reverse strand, counting down.
TGACGATAGTTTTTAAATACTCATTATCGACATGTACTTTTAGCGACAATACTTTTATTTAGAATTGATATTTTTATGTTTATCAACTTTGGATTGAAGAATTAATTATTTGTTTATTGTCTTAGTATCTATATACCTTTAGCAACAATTAGTGAAGCCCGGATAGCGTAATAAACCCGTTAGAATTTTCCTAGCACATGAGTAATAGTAAATAATTGTTTTGGGCATTTTCACAATAATAGAAAATTTTTCGGGTAAACTTTAAAATGACTAAGAAAAGTTTAGGGGACTCTTGGAAGTTTTCCACCTTAGGGTTTTATATATATACTTAACGATCAGCCGTCCTTGGCTACTGTTGGAGACCCTATTGCGGCCAAGCAGTGGCGGACGTACATGGTAGCAAGTGGGGACGAAGCCCCCCCCGAACTTTTGAAAAAATAATTTTTTTTTGTGAATCACACCCAGACCCCTTTCCCAAGATCTCGTTTCCCGAGACACCGTTTCTGATACCCCGTTCCCCAAGACCCACACTCGGCACTCTCTCTCCCTCTCTCTCTTACCGTTGTGACTCCGTGAGTGACCGCTGATGGACTCCGACGAGGCTACTCCGACGAGATCTGCCCTTGCCGGCGACCGCGACTGAAGTTGCTCAGGTAGCGAATACCACGACAACGGCCGACGAGGCTCTGCTCCTCGAGACTTCGACTGCTACTCAAGCCACGGCTACTTCGAATCCGACCAGATCTGGCCCCTCACGGCCTCACCCCTGCCGGCGACCCCGACCGAAGCCGCTCAGGTGACGCCGCAACGTCGCCGACGAGGCTCCCTAGTGGCTACTTGACGCGTTGACCTGCTGCTGCTTCAACTCTTCGACTGCTTGTGGACTTGTACATCGCCGCCACATCTAAGCAAAGAGCCTTCGCCGGACTTGTGGTACAATGACCAGTGTATTTGGTATATAACTTTTTAGGTACACTGTATTGTCAAATTATTGTTATCACAACCATAATTATGCTAATTGATTATTACTGATTTACTGTTTTTAATATTATTTTAATAAAAAAATTGCACCCCCCTGAAAAAAATTTCTAGTTCCGCCCCTGGGTTTAACTGGACTGGACTGGACTGACATAGACTCAAATCGGGACAAAAACTGGATTGATTCGTTCATGGGATTAGACTTAATTAAATAGATTATACTTATTATATATTAATATGCCTTGACCCATCATAACAATAAACTTAATTATCAATAAAATCCAATAGTAAAGTAAATCAAACAGAGCATAAAACTAGACTAAAAAATAGTGTCTACGAATAGTTTAGTATTTTACTTAGTCAAAATGAATATGAAAAAGTGAATAATTTAGAGTCCTCATTTTTTTGGATTATGATCTAATGAGTATTTTTTCGCTTTTTAAAGCTAATTTAACTTTTTGTGTCTTTGCCAAACGCCGTGATTAAATCTAGATTTAATGGTTTGACCATCTTATAATTAATCCTAAGGCACCTCCACACCTAATCTTATTTAGATTTAATTGAGTTTGACCATCCACAATCAATTTCAAACTGGCTGTAACGCAACAGTAGCTCTCTAGCTAAAACCGTCATATAGTGAGAGGTAGTAATTGCTAATTATGATTGTTGACATTTTTGTAAAACTTTCGGGGATAAATCTTAGCACTACTAGCTTACCGTCACTTTTTAATGTCGCCTAACAACATTCGGTGGTTATCTGTTGTCGCCGTACGAGAGATTGTACCTTTCTTTACAACTGCAATACAGCTAGAACTTGTCGTGCCACTTACACTTTTACGACGAGAAGCAAATGTAAGTGTGAAAGTGCTAGTCAATATGGTACTCACCTTCCTCCTCATTTGGTGACCTTGAGTCATGGCCATGACTAGATTTGCTATGCCGCTAGATGCTAAACATTCTGAGTCCTACGACAATGTTAGCCTTAAATCCCAATGGGAGGTATAGTGACAAAGGGCCTTGAGGAATAATGTCAAGGTCCCAAGTTTGAATCCCCATATTCACATGTCATATATATTAAAGTTCTAACTATTCCAACCAAAAAGGACAATGTTAGCCTTAGTGGTGTCCAAGACCAACCAATGGGTTTTACGAATGTTTTGACTATGATGCACTGAATTTGGAAACAGTGATAACCCTAGTAAAGATATGGTGTTCAGTAATGTTATAATTTAAAGAACATAGTTGGATGGCCGTTTGTACCATGAACCGTTCAGAGCTGACAGTTGAAACTCTAGTTCAGTTCGTCTACACGTTTCCCTTCACCTTTTTTTGTAACACCCCTATATTTTTTCGGAGTTATTTAAAAATTTTAGAAGAGAATATATTATTCATAGTGCTGATATTTTTCTTTTTAACAACTTTTAGCGGCGAATTAAATTTTTAGCGATTAGCGTGACCAAACTTTATCGGCTAACCTTAGCGACAAAGTTTTGAAAACCATAAGTTATAAATTAAGGACGGCAAATATAAGGGATTTTGATTGAGGTATTAGTGACGGTTAGCGTTAATGATATTCTAGAAGCCTTTAGCGACAATTGCGTACTTTATCGTTAGCATTAAAATTATATAAACAATATTTATTGACGATAGTTTTTAAATACTCATTATCGACATGTACTTTTAGCGACAATACTTTTATTTAGAATTGATATTTTTATGTTTATCAACTTTGGATTGAAGAATTAATTATTTGTTTATTGTCTTAGTATCTATATACCTTTAGCAACAATTAGTGAAGCCCGGATAGCGTAATAAACCCGTTAGAATTTTCCTAGCACATGAGTAATAGTAAATAATTGTTTTGGGCATTTTCACAATAATAGAAAATTTTTCGGGTAAACTTTAAAATGACTAAGAAAAGTTTAGGGGACTCTTGGAAGTTTTCCACCTTAGGGTTTTATATATATACTTAACGATCAGCCGTCCTTGGCTACTGTTGGAGACCCTATTGCGGCCAAGCAGTGGCGGACGTACATGGTAGCAAGGGCGGGATGAAGCCCCCCCTAAACTTTTGAAAAAATAATTTTTTTTGTGAATCACACCCAGACCCCTTTCCCAAGATCTCGTTTCCCGAGACACCGTTTCTGATACCCCGTTCCCCAAGACCCACACTCGGCACTCTCTCTCCCTCTCTCTCCCTTACCGTTGTGACTCCGTGAGTGACCGCTGATGGACTCCGACGAGGCTACTCCGACGAGATCTGCCCTTGTCGGCGACCGCGACTGAAGTTGCTCAGGTAGAGAATACCACGACAACGGCCGACGAGGCTCTGCTCCTCGAGACTTCGACTGCTACTCAAGCCACGGCTACTTCGAATCCGACCAGATCTGGCCCCTCACGGCCTCACCCCTGCCGGCGACCCCGACCGAAGCCGCTCAGGTGACGCCGCAACGTCGCCGACGAGGCTCCCTAGTGGCTACTTGACGTGTTGACCTGCTGCTGCTTCAACTTTTCGACTGCTTGTGGACTTGTACATCGCCGCCACATCTAAGCAAAGAGCCTTCGCCGGACTTGTGGTACAATGACCAGTGTATTTTGGTATATAACTTTTTAGGTACACTGTATTGTCAAATTATTGTTATCACAACCATAATTATGCTAATTGATTATTACTGATTTACTGTTTTTAATATTATTTTAATAAAAAAATTGCACCCCCTGAAAAAAATTTCTAGTTCCGCCCCTGGGTTTAACTGGACTGGACTGGACTGACATAGACTCAAATCGGGACAAAAACTGGATTGATTCGTTCATGGGATTAGACTTAATTAAATAGATTATACTTATTATATATTAATATGCCTTGACCCATCATAACAATTAACTTAATTATCAATAAAATCCAATAGTAAAGTAAATCAAACAGAGCATAAAACTAGACTAAAGAAATAGTGTCTACGAATAGTTTAGTATTTTACTTAGTCAAAATGAATATGAAAAAGTGAATAATTTAGAGTCCTCATTTTTTTGGATTATGATCTAATGAGTATTTTTTCGCTTTTTAAAGCTAATTTAACTTTTTGTGTCTTTGCCAAACGCCGTGATTAAATCTAGATTTAATGGTTTGACCATCTTATAATTAATCCTAAGGCACCTCCACACCTAATCTTATTTAGATTTAATTGAGTTTGACCATCCACAATCAATTTCAAACTGGCTGTAACGCAACAGTAGCTCTCTAGCTAAAACCGTCATATAGTGAGAGGTAGTAATTGCTAATTATGATTGTTGACATTTTTGTAAAACTTTCGGGGATAAATCATGGCACTACTAGCTTACCGTCACTTTTTAATGTCGCCTAACAACATTCGGTGGTTATCTGTTGTCGCCGTACGAGAGATTGTACCTTTCTTTACAACTGCAATACAGCTAGAACTTGTCGTGCCACTTACACTTTTACGACGAGAAGCAAATGTAAGTGTGAAAGTGCTAGTCAATATGGTACTCACCTTCCTCCTCATTTGGGGACCTTGAGTCATGGCCATGACTAGATTTGCTATGCCGCTAGATGCTAAACATTCTGAGTCCTACGACAATGTTAGCCTTAAATCCCAATGGGAGGTATAGTGACAAAGGGCCTTGAGGAATAATCTCAACGTCCCAAGTTTGAATCCCCATATTCACATGTCATATATGTAATAATCGGGTCTTAAATTAGCCTTATGATGGATTTAGTGAATATACTTGATGCGCTAGAAATTTTATCACTTATTGAGACTTCACGGTTTAGATATTTAGTTCTGTAAATGGAGAAATAGGGATGTATCATTTATAACTGGCGAAGGTTCCAATTTAAGATTATTAATCTTAGACGTATTTTTGGTTGGTGAATTGAAGTGAGTTTAAAGTTAAGTGTTATGATGGGGGATGAGATCAGACACCATTAAGTGCAGAAATCTAGTAACACAAAGTTTCGAGGTACGGATTATCAGTAAATTAAAGTGTGTTAAATGCATATCACACTTTTGTGCTTTAAGGTCTTTGGTGCATGTACTTATCAAGTTGTTTGAAATTATATCCGAGTTTGATTGTGAATATTTAGATGGATTTAGTTGTGTAGTACACTTGAGGTGTTATGCTGATGGTTATCAGAGATCAAACATGATTAAGATTAGCTATGCAAGGAACACCAAATTTCGAGGACGAAATTTCTTTAAGGGGAAGATAATGTGATGCCCCGAACCTAGATTACCCGGTTATTATTACTTTTAGCGACAGTTTCTAAGAGTGATGTTCTTTTGAGTTTTTAGCGACAAATTTGGGGAGATTGTAATATCCCACATCGGTTGTGGGAGAGTTTGCGATTGGCCTTATAAAACCTTACCTATGAACTCATAAGTACCTACTTGGCTAGCCCTTTTGAGGGAGGCAAGGCCCTGTGGTGGGGCCGTGGACCGGGTCGTTACAGATGGTATCAGAGCCGACTCTCGAAAACTCGGGCTGGACTGTCCAGTCGGGTTGCCAATGGTTGGGGGAAACGAAGGCAAGCCCCAGTATATCCCACATCAAGAGGATGGTTGGGGCAACGAAGGGTGAGCCGGGTATATCCCACATTGGCTAGAGAGGAAGATTCTGGGCTATGTGTGATCGAGCCTTAGCGAGGACGCTAAGGAATAAGGTGGGGAGATTGTAATATCCCACATCGGTTGTGGGAGAGTTTGCGATTGGCCTTATAAAACCCTACCTATGAACTCATAAGTACCTACTTGGCTAGCCCTTTTGAGGGAGGCAAGGCCCTGTGGTGGGGCCGTGGACCGGGTAGTTACAGGACCAGCCGCCCCGGCCCCGGTTCAGCAGGATCCAGATCCGGGACTCGGGAACCCCTGATGAGCCCCTTCCCGTGCCCGTTCCTAGCTTCCCCCCCCCCGCGCCCGGCTTGTACTCTTCTCCCCTCTCCTAACCGGCTATCTCCGGTTCCCGGCTTGTACATGTATTAGTTTCTTTTATGATAAATATTTTTTATAATTGGTTATATACATTTCTTTCTGTATTTCGCTTATTGCGCGTTGTTGTTGAGAATTGAAAATTTTATTTCTGTACAGGTTTAGGTAATTTAAAAAAAAAACAACTTTCAAAAAAAAATTTGACTTTTGGCGACGATTTATTCCGTCGCTAAAGTATTCCTTTCAATCAGTTATTTAGCGACGGAATATTCCGTCGCTAAATATTAGCGACGGAATATTCCGTCGCTAAATATTTAATCCGTCGCTAATTGGACAAAAAAATAATAAATTAAAATTCTAAAAATATAATTAGCGACGGAATATCCGTCGCTAATGAAAAATAAATCCGTCGGTAAAAATCACATATTTAGCGACGGATTTAAAAATTTCGTCGCTAAACTATTAGTGACGGGCTTTTATACGACGGATTTTTAGCGACGGTGAATCCGTCGCTAATTCTTTTAGCGACGGAATTTGGGCTTTTAGCGACGGATTTCCCCGTCGCTAAAAGCCTGTTTTCTTGTAGTGGTTGCACTCTCTTCGAAAGCAATTCTCTTCAAAATCAAAGGATCTTGGAGATTCTTGGTGAATACAATGAGTTTTGGGAATGACACAAATGGAAAGGTAAATGAGTAGAGCTATGGTAGTTGTTCTAGCAAGACGGCGGTGGCACTCTTGGTTGTAATTATTGGGGTTGGGAAGATAGTGAAGGCGACAATGATGTTGCACGTGATAGTGAAACCTATGACAATGGCAATTGTAGCATTGTGATTAGGTAGATGTAACAGTGATGTTGCACATGATATTGTAATTGTGGTGGTACTAGTGATTTGAGGTGTCCGTGGTTTATAGGATGAAAATGATATGAACAATAATTGTGATAATCGGTGGTGGCAGTGCTGATGGCAGTATTAACATTATCACAGTGGCAACCCTTACATTGATGGTGGCAGCGACGATTAGTACCGTCGCTAAAGATTTTATAGAATTTTATAATTTTCGATGATTTTAAAAAAAAAATATAAGCGACGGAATTATTCCGTCGATAAAAATTTCGTCGGCGAAAGCAGGGCTTTACTGACAGACTTTTACCGACGGCCTAGTCCCGTCATTAAAAGTCTTCTCTAAAATATCAAACCCTAAATTGAATGCCCTGATCGAATTGAACCCTAAATTAAACTAATTGAACCATAAATTGAATGCCCTAATCCAATCGAACCGTAAATTGAACTAATTGAACCCCCTAATTGAACCCTAAATTGAATGTCTCAATTCAACCGAACCCTAAATTGAACTAATAGAATCCCCTAATTGAACCATAAATTGAAGTAACTGAACCTTAATTAAACCCTAAATTGAATGCCTTAATTGAATCGAACCCTAATTTAAACTGATTGAACCCTAAATTGAATGCCCTAATCTAACTGAAACCTAAATTGAACTAATTGAACCTTAAATTGAATGCCCAAAATCAACCGAACCCTAAATTGAATCAATACAATCCCCTAATTGAACCCTAAATTGATGTAATTGAACCTTAATTAAACCCTGAATTGAATGCCCTAATCGAACTGAACCATAAATTAAACTAATTGAACCCTAAATTGAATGCCCTAATACAATCGAATCCTAAATTGAAATAATTCAAGCGCATCGGATATGTGCATTTTGAACAATTTTTTCCTATTTGAACATTGATAATTTGTTTGATAATTTGAAGTTGTTAATTGTGCATTTGAGAATTGTGATTATTGATCTGTGATTTTAGGTTGTTAATTGTTGATTTTAGGTTATTAGCTGTTCATTTGAAGTAATTGCGATTGTTAATTAATGATTTTAGGTTGTTAATTGATGATTTTAGATTGTTAATTGTGCATTGAGCATTTGAGATATTGAGATTATTGACGGAGGATGGGACCCAATTGGATTGAATGTGTGATTTTTGTTAATTTTTATTGCATTTAGCATTTTAGAATTGAGAATTGAGATTGTTGACGGAGGATGGAACCCAATTGGATTGAGATACCTGTTAGTTAGCGCAGACACGGACACCACGTCTGATTGACGGTGTCCGACATTTAAAAAACAAATTAACGTATGCCGATGTGTCTGGAGGTGCGTGTCGGTGGGCGTCGGACACGTGTCGGGAGGCGTCGGACACGTGTCGATATGTGTCGGACACGTGTCCGGAGGTGTCAGACACGTATCGGACACCATATCGACACCCTATATGATGTGTCGGAATTTAGGTTGTTGACGGAGGATGGGACCCAATTGGATTGAGATACCTGTTAGCTAGCGCAGACACGGATACCACGTCTGATCGACGGTGTCTGACATTTACAAAAAACAAATTAACGTATGCTGATGTGTCTGGATGTGCGTGTCGGTGGGCGTCGGACACGTGTCCGGAGGCGTCGGACACGTGTCAGTATGTGTCGGGACATGTGTCCGGAGGTGTCAGACACGTATCGGACACCATATCGACACCCTATATGAGGTGTCGGAATTGACATTGTTGAATGTGCATTAAATTTAGGTTAGTTAGGTTAATGCGACATTTTTAGCATGCACCTCTTGGAATCTCATCGTGGCTCCAGCACAGACTATAATTAGCCCTAATTAGTCCTGATTAACAATATTTTAGTAAATCAATTAACCCTAATTAGCTCTAACGAGCCTAATTAGTTTTAATTAACCCTAAGAACCTAATGAAAATCAAATTAGCTGTAATTATCCCAAATTAGCCCAAACGAACCCAATTATGCGCATTTTGATTATAGTTAGCCTAATTAGTCGTAATTTGCACTAACATAACCCAATTAAGCCTAATTAGCGCTAGTTAGGACTAATCAGCACCATTAAAACCCTAATTAGGACTAAATAACCCTAATTAGTCCTAATCAACCCTAATTAGCTATAATTATCCGAAACTAGCCCTCATTAACATTAATTAGTCCTAACATAACCCAATTAAGCCTAATTAGCCCTAATTATGACTAATCAGCACTACTCGGCACAATTAAACCCTAATTACGACTAAATAACCCTAATTAGTCCTAATCAACCCTAATTAGCTATAATTATCTCACTACAAGAAAACAGGCTTTTAGCGACGGGGAAATCCGTCGCTAAAAGCCCAAATTCCGTCGCTAAAAGAATTAGCGACGGATTCACCGTCGCTAAAAATCCCTCGTATAAAAGCCCGTCACTAATAGTTTAGCGACGGAATTTTTACATCTGTCGCTAAATATGTGCTTTTTACCGACGGATTTATTTTTCATTAGCGACAGAATATCCGTCGCTAATTATATTTTTAGAATTTTCTTTTCTTTTCTTTTTTGTCCAATTAGTGACGGATTAAATATTTAGCGACGGAATATTCCGTCGCTAAAAAACTTATTTAGCGACGGAATATTCCGTCGCTAAATATTTAATTGAAAGGAATACTTTAGCGACGGAATAAATCCATCGCCAAAAAGTCAAATTTTTTTTGAATTATTTTTTATTTTTCAATTACCTAAACCTGTACAGAAATACAATTCTCAACAACGCGCAATAAGCGAAATACAGAAAGAAATATATATATAATCAATTATAAAAAATATTTATTATAAAAGAAACCCATACATATACAAGCCGGGAACCGGAAATAGCCGGTTAGGAAAGGGGAGAAGAGTACAACCCGGGCGCAGGGGGGGGGGGGAAGCTAGGAACGGGCACGGGAAGGGGCTCATCAGGGGTTCCCGAGTCCCGGATCTGGATCCTGCTGAACCGGGGCCGGGGCGGCTGGTCCAGCGGTGCCCTGCTCCCTCATCATCCGGCACACCACTGTAGCAATGCGCTGGATCTCCTCGTCGTCCAACTGAGGCCGAGGAGCCGGTGTGTGTGGAGGGGCAGCAGGGGGTGAGGATGCTCCTATCACGGCACGAGGAGTCGTGCTAGGCAGGCCGCGTATGCGGCCTTTCGGCCGATTCACGACCTCCGGCGTATCCAGCCATCGCTTCAACCCCCCAGTACTCGCAGCCATACTAGTGGACGCTGATGGCTGTCCGGACTGCTGCTCGGACCCCCTTAGCTGTTCATACGAGGCCTGCAAAAATAGTGGTTTAATGATATGTTATGGCATTAATTAACGAAACAGACATTGAGGATAGAAAGAAAAAACATTAACTTAAATAAATTGACTCACATCGATCCGCCGGGCAATATCTGAAATATAGTCGCCCGCCTGGTGCGTCTCGTCCTTGTCCTTCTTCCGCACGTGTGTCTGAGTATAGGTCAGAGCTATGACCTCATCCTCCTCTAGATCCGGGTGCTTGACCGCGTTCATGTGTCGGATGATGTCGTGTGGCACCGCCCCCCCCCCCCCCCCCGTGTGCGTCGGATCTCTGTTATGTCTGTTCTCAGCCCCGCTCTTACTCTTGGCGTCCCAACCTGGATCCGCAGCCCACCGATCTATCATCTCCCCCCATATACGGTGAGATATCCAATGTGGGGGATATTTCGTCATGTCCGTCATCGGGGCACCCGCGAGCAGCGCCTTCTTCGCCCGGTCCCGTGCATCGTGGAGGCATCGGCGGTAATTCTTGCCGATGTAGGCAAAGAAAGCCTGCTGCCCCAGTCCCTGCTGCTCAGGCGTATCAAACGTGAACCCCTCCTGTAATGCATTCAATAACACAAATTAACAACATAAAACAAACTGTAATTTAACATTTACTAACGCTGAAAAAAATACTTCACGGTACCAGCCATTCCTCCCATAGGGCCTCCCTCGCAGAGGCATCCCAGTCCTTCCAGTACAGGCGTGGCTCGAAGAATCGGCCCTTCACAAAAACGCCGATCTTCGTCCTCGCCATATTCTCCAGGATCCTGCCAAAGAAGTAATTAAATTAATTAATACAGTTTTCAAAAATAAATTAACACCCAAAAATTTTAAACATAAGGCATGAGGTGATATTTTTAGTAATTACAGGCCCTCCTGCGTGAGCGTAACTCTCTGTTTACGCTGGGGGTCGATGCGTACCCCGCGTGTCGGACCACGGCCTCGTCGAGATCCTACAAAACACAGACATTAATACAGTTCAAATATAAGGCTAGCAAAAATGTACGAAACACCGTTATCAACTATACCTGAGGTAGAACCCACGGAAGATGGAGACGGCTGGGGCGACGGCGATGGCTGGGGCGACGGTGACGGCGACGGCTGGGGCTGGGCCCCCGATGGTTGTCCGCGATCACTCTGTGCCTCGTCATCAGTAGGCAATGACGAGGTGGGACTAACCGGGGAGGAAGCAATATGCGCATAATTGGGTTCATTTGGGCTAATTTGAGGTAATTACAGCTAATTTGAATTTCATCAGGTTCTTAGGGTTAATTAAAACTAATTAGGCTCGTTAGAGCTAATTAGGGTTAATTGATTTACTAAAATATTCTTAATCAGGACTAATTAGGGCTAATTATAGCCAGCGCTGGAGCCACGATTAGATTCCAGGGGGTGCATGCTAAAAATGTCGCATTAACCTAACTAACCTAAATTTAATGCACATTCAACAACCTCAATTCCGACACCTCATATAGGGTGTCGATATGGTGTCCGATACGTGTCTGACACCTCCGGACACGTGTCCGACACATACCGACACGTGTCCGACACATACCGACACGTGTCTGATGCCTTTGGACACGTGTCCGACGCCTCCGGACACGTGTCCGACGCCCACCGACACGCACCTCCAGACACATCGGCATACGTTAATTTGTTTTCTAAATGTCGGACACCGTCGATCAGACGTGGTGTCCGTGTCTGCGCTAACTAACAGGTATCTCAATCCAATTGGGTCCCATCCTCCGTCAACAATCTCAATTCTCAATTCTCAAATGCTCAATGCAATAAAAATTAACAAAAATCACACATTCAATCCAATTGGGTCCCATCCTCCGTCAATAATCTCAATATCTCAAATGCTCAATGCACAATTAACAATCTAAAATCATCAATTAACAACCTAAAATCATCAATTCATAATCGCAATTACTTCAAATGCACAGCTAATAACCTAAAATCATCGATCAATAACCACAATTTTAAAACGCTTAATTAACAACCTAAAATTATCAAACAAATGATCAATGTTCAAATGGGAAAAAAATGTTCAAAATTCACATATCCGATGCGCTTGAATTATTTCAATTTAGGGTTCGATTGTATTAGGGCATTCAATTTAGGGTTTAATTAGTTTCATTTAGGGTTCGGTTCGATTAGGGCATTCAATTTAGGGTTCAATTATTTCAATTTAGGGTTCAGTTAGGGGGTTCTATTGGTTTAATTTAGGGTTCAGTTGATTTGAGGCATTAAATTTAGGATTCAATTAGTTCAATTTAGGGTTCGGTTCAATTAGGGGGTTCTATTGATTCAATTTAGGGTTCAGTTAATTTGAGGCATTAAATTTAGGGTTCAATTAGTTCAATTTAGGGTTCGGTTGGATTAGGGCATTCAATTTGGGGTTCAATTAGGGTTCGGTTAGATTGGGCAATCAATTTAGGGTTTAATTAGGGGTTCAATTAGTTTAATTTAGGATTCGATTCAATTAGGGCATTCAATTACTTCAATTTAGGGTTCAATTAGGGGGTTCTATTGATTCAATTTAGGGTTCGGTTGATTTGAGGCATTAAATTTAGGATTCAATTAGTTCAATTTAGGGTTCGGTTCAATTAGTTCAATTTAGGATTTAATTAGGGTTCAATTACATCAAGTTAGGGTTCAATTAGGGGGTTCTATTGATTCAATTTAGGGTTCGGTTGATTTGGGGCATTCAATTTAGGGTTCAAGTAGGGGGTTCAATTATTTCAATTTAGGGTTCGGTTGGACCAGGGCATTCAATTAGGGGTTCAATTAGTTTAATTTAGGGTTCAATTCGATTAGGGCATTCAATTTAGGGTTTAATTAGGATTCAATTATTTCAATTTAGGGTTCTATTAGGGGGTTCTATTAATTCAATTTAGGGTTCGGTTGATTTGGGGCATTCAATTTTGGGTTCAATTAGTTTAATTTAGGGTTCGATTCGATTAGGGCATTCAATTTAGGGTTTAATTAGGGTTCAATTAGTTCAATTTAGGATTGAATTAGGGTTCAATTACATCAATTTAGGGTTCAATTAGGGGGTTCTATTGATTCAATTTAGGGTTCGGTTGATTTGGGGCATTCAATTTAGGGTTCAAGTAGGGGGTTCAATTATTTCAATTTAGGGTTCGGTTGGATCAGGGCATTCAATTAGGGGTTCAATTAGTTTAATTTAGGGTTCGGTTGATTTGGGGCATTCAATTTAGGGTTCAAGTAGGGGATTCAATTATTTCAATTTAGGGTTCGGTTGGATCAGGGTTTAATTTAGGGTTGAATTCGATTAGGGCATTCGATTTAGGGTTTAATTAGGATTCAATTATTTCAATTTAGGCTTCTATTAGGGGGTTCTATTAATTCAATTTAGGGTTCGGTTGATTTGGGGCATTCAATTTTGGGTTCAATTAGTTTAATTTAGGGTTCGATTCGATTAGGGCATTCAATTTAGGGTTTAATTAGGGTTCAATTTGTTCAATTTAGGATTTAATTAGGGTTCAATTACATCAATTTAGGGTTCAATTAGGGGGTTCTATTGATTCAATTTAGGGTTCGGTTTATTTGGGGCATTCAATTTAGGGTTCAAGTAGGGGGTTCAATTATTTCAATTTAGGGTTCGGTTGGATCAGGGCATTCAATTAGGGGTTCAATTAGTTTAATTTAGGGTTGAATTCGATTAGGGCATTCAATTTAGGGTTTAGTTAGGATTCAATTATTTGAATTTAGGGTTCTATTAGGGGGTTCTATTAATTCAATTTAGGGTTCGGTTGATTTGGGGCATTCAATTTTGGGTTCAATTAGTTTAATTTAGGGTTCGATTCGATTAGGGCATTCAATTTAGGGTTTAATTAGGGTTCAATTAGTTCAATTTAGAATTTAATTAGGGTTCAATTACATCAATTTAGGGTTCAATTAGGGGGTTCTATTAGTTCAATTTAGGGTTCGGTTGATTTGGGGCATTCAATTTAGGGTTCGGTTGGATTAGGGCATTCAATTTAGGGTTCAATTAGGGGTTCAATTAGTAGCGTTTCTCCTAAGGTTAGTTGCAGCGGGTGAAGGAAGCGAGAGCTTAGCGTACCCAGGTGCCAAAGTGCAAGGCACATCACAAAGCGGGAAGCTAATTTAGGTACAGGTTTACCCTCACGGCGTTTAGCCGAATCCCTCTGTTTTGATGCATTGTTTTTAGTTAAATTTAGGTACATGATACTGCTTAATGTTTTTAGTTAAATTTACGAGTATGTATTGTTTTTATGTTTTTGCTTATCGCACGTTTTCTGAAATATCAACGCTGCACCACCCCCCAACCCATCGCACCACCCCTGTTTTATAAACACAGTCCCCCAACCTACAAACCGAAAGTCTTTCAATCACTGTCACCAACGGATGGGTCATGGGGATACTCTTCTGATGCAACAAACTTAGAAAAAACAAACTTAGGGAACTTTATATAAAGCTTACGGTGAATTGAAACTGAAGATACATATTTCAGTGACTACATATTCACCATGTTTAGGTCCTCCCTTCAAAGCAAGTAAGAGATCCCACATATTCTTTAACTAATTCCACTGACATGTGGTCCAAATTTGTTGAGATTAACCCAATTTGGAATCGTTTGAGCCACAGCTCCAACTTCGTTATGAAGTGGGCATTCCTAAACACTCACTAGAACTCTTGGGGTGGACCGAAGGTTGGAAAATCAGTTCACTTTGTGGACGAAGATAGGCCCGTATGAGCTTATCAAAGTTTCCAAGTGTAGATTGGAATAGGACAAAATCCTCTTTTCTCATGCCTCCCTTTTCCAGTGTACCACCAACTACAATTTCTATTTTCATAGCGGCATCACGTCCGCTACAGTTTCTATTAACCAAACAACTACTCAGTTGAAACAATCCATTAACCAAACAACTACGAATTTTGCTCAAGCCAATTACTGAAACCTTTGATGCAAAACTAATGAAGGAAGAAGCACAAAAACAGCAAAGTCAAAGAATAATCCAACAAATTTCTTCTTTATTGCAAGTTTTCCCACTTTTTCTCAATAACCAAGCAGATTATCAGTACACATAATCAATTAAAAGAACCATTATGCGTTTGCTAAAGCCAATTAGAGTAACGCTAGATAGAAAATTAGTAAAGGAATTCGTGAAATTCACTTCGCCGAATCACAGCAAGGAGCGTACCGGATTTAGAAATTCACTTCGCCAGAATCTGGTGACGGCGGCGGAAACGATGGCGGGATCCTCCGGCGACCAGTTTGGGTTAGGTCACCTGCTTCGTTCTCTTTCCTTGATGACGCAAGAAGCAGACTCACCGTCGGGGGTGGGTTGCCGTCGATGACAGAGACCAAGGTGGCTGTTTGGCAGTGGTGGCGAGGCGTCGAAGGTGGGTTGCCGTCGATGACAGAGACCAAGGTGGCTGTTTGGCAGTGGTGGCGCGGCGTCGAAGGTGGGTTGCCGCAGATGTGACGGTCGTCGATGCACAGGTGAGAGAAAGAGAGAGAGAGAGAGAGAGAAAGGAAAAGAGAAAGGGGTATTTTATAAAAGACTTTTAGCGACAGACTAATTTCGTCGGTAAAAGTCCGTCAGTAAATCAGAACATTCAACGACGGAATTTTTACTGACGGAATTATTCCGTCGCTTATATATTTTTTAAAAATTATAGAAAATTATAAAATTGTATAAAATATTTAGCGATGGTACTATCCGTCGACAAAAGTGTGTCTGTAATAGTCCGTTGGCAAAGGCTTTTAGCGACGGAATATTCCATCGCTGAAAATATTTACAGACAGTTGTTAATCGACGGCTTATTCCGTCGCTGAAAGATGCTTTTAGCGACGGAATTCATTCCGTCGCTAAATCTGTCTTTTCTTGTTGTATCTGAAACTAGCCCTCATTAACATTAATTAGCCCTAACATAACCCAATTAAGCCTAATTAGCCCTAATTAGGACTAATCAGCACTACTTGGCACAATTAAACCCTAATTAGGACTAAATAACCCTAATTAGTCTTAATCAACCCTAATTAGCTATAATTATTCGAAACTAGCCCTCATTAACATTAATTAGCCCTAACATAACCCAATTAAGCCTAATTAGTCCTAATTATGACTAATCAGCACTACTCGGCACAATTAAACCCTAATTAGGACTAAATAACCTTAATTAGTCCTAATCAACCCTAATTAGCTATAATTAATACTCGTAATTAACCCTAATAACCTAGTTAGCCCTAATTAGCCCTTGTACGTCCCATAATTACTCAATGTTGCCCAGAGATGGTTCAATTACTCGTTGTTAAGTTTACAAACCCTGCCTTCTTTATATTAGTTGTTGTTTTGAGAAGTCCATTGGCAACGAGATGGTTCAACTCACTGCCAACGAATTCTATTTAATGTGGAATTGGTAACATATGTAACGATCTTTCTGCAGTTTTGATATTTTGGAAAGATTCTTGCATATGTTATCAATTTATGAACGCATGTATGCATAGAAACCCTTAGTTCCCGTTCAAAAGTACTCATTACAAAGTAATGCTTTGTAATGAGCCTTTGGATGTCCAGTTTGGACAATTTGGAAAAGCTAATTGTTTATAAAACAGTGTTTTGACTCATGCTTTGTGTTCTATGTCATGGATATTTGGTACACGTTCTCGTGTGTTTCTCCGGTTGCATACAGATCTGGTGTTCTAACATCCGTCAAACCTTCCTGAGGAAGGTTAGATGAATATTAGAACACCTAATCGATGTTGTGTACTTGGAGAAATGCAGGAAGGTGCTGCTGAATTTTCCATAGACATGGGACTACGCATGAGTTATTCACTGTTTTATAAACATGTGCTTTTCTGAATGGGATAGGACCACTACCTGTTCAAGAGTGGAGGGGAAATATGTAGACATGTTGTAACATTCGTGCATTCATATATACATCGGCAATGCCTAATCACTGGTCATAATTGAAGGTGGTATACAGTACGATAATTCAGTCGTCATGTCAATCGATCGAAGTTGGATGAAAAGGAAGAATGCTGAAGATTTTGAGTGTCGCGTTGACGAATTTCTCGACTTCGCTTATGCGCATCCTGCACATGTTGACCTTGATAAGCTAAGGTGTCCGTGCGGTAGATGTGAGTTGTTGCACTGGAGAAAAATAATTGAAGTAAAATGGCATCTTCGTCGGTACGGTTTTATGGGTGGATACACAAGGTGGACGCAGCACGGGGAAACGATAGTATTGTCGTCCAACCCGGCTAGTCAAACTGAAGTTAGGGAGGAGGCACGATATGATTACCGAGATATGATTATGGATGCTGGGCATGCTAATGTTGACTGGAATTACGACAGTCCACAACCGCCGAACGAAGGGGCTCATCAGTTTTATGAGTTGTTGAGAGCTGCGGAAGAGCCGCTGTGGGATGGAGCTCCGAAACACACACGGCTATCTGCGGTTAGTAGATTATTACAGTTGAAATCAGACCACGGGCTGAGTGAGAAAGGTTTTAACGAGTTTGTTACCTTAATCAAAGAAATACTGCCCGAAAGTGAAAAGCTACCGCCGTCGTACTATGACGCGAAGAAGATGATGAGGAAACTTGGGTTGAGCTATGACCGGATAGATGCGTGCAATAACGATTGTGTATTATTCTGGAAAGAGAATAAGGATTTGTCACGGTGTCCAGTATGTGATCATTCGAGGTACAAACCGGACAAAGGGAAGAAGAAAAACATTGCATGGAAGATATTGCGATATTTCCCGATCACACCACGGCTTCAGAGAATGTACTACTCCTCCAATACGGCTGAACATATGAGGGCTCACCGTGAGACTCGCAGCAACGATGCCGATGTGCTGACACACCCAGCTGATGGAGAGGCGTGGAAGGAGTTTGACCGCATGCATCCAGTCTTTGCTTAGGAAGTTCGGAATGTTAGACTTGGTCTGGCAACCGATGGGTTCAACCCTTTCGGTCAGTCTACCACGCCTTACTCCTGTTGGCCTGTTATTATTGTCCCTTACAACCTTGCACCAGGCATGTGCATGAAGAAGCCGTATATGTTCTTGTCGTTGCTTATTCTAGGGCCCAAGAGTCCCGGTAAGGACATAGATGTGTATTTAAGGCCGTTGATTGATGAGTTAAAACAGTTATGGAATCATGGAGTCGAAACATATGATGCATCCCTTAAACAAAATTTTCAGATGAGGGCTGCTTTGATGTGAACTATACATGATTTCCCCGCAGGAGCACACATGGGAAGCTAGCATGCCCTGCTTGTATGGGCGTGAACCCCGGTCATACGTTAAAGCATGGCGGAAAGGACTCGTGGTTCGGATGTCACCGTAAGCTTTTGCCACTGGGCCATCCATTTCGTAGGCAGAAGGATAAATTTGACGGGACAGTCGAGCGTGAGGTTGTCACACTGGACTACCCATCTGGTGAAGAAGTACTCTCACACCTGGAGGCACTTGATACTGACATACCACACGGTAAGGGTGTGCCGGATCAGAAGATTCCAGGGTTCAGGAAAGAGCACAACTGGAGAAAATTTTGTATCTTCTGGGAGTTAGCCTACTAGAGGACGCTCGTTATCCGAAACAACATGGATGTGATGCATATTGAGAAGAACGTTTTTGATAATGTGTTCAACACAGTGATGAATGTCAAGGGCAAATTGAAAGATCACCTTAAAGCAAGAAGGGATATACAATAGTTGGGTGTACGCCGTGAATTGCATCCTCGGACAGTCAGTGGGAGGACCATACTTCCGAAAGCACCTTACTGTCTAGACAAGAAACAAGTGGAGAAGGTCTGTCAGTGGGTTAAGAATTTGAAGCTTCCGGATGGGTTTGCGTCCAACATATCTCGTTGTTGCAATGTATCGGAATGCAAGTTCCAAGGGATGAAGAGTCACGACTGCCACGTATTCATGGAGAGATTCATTCATATTGCCTTCCGGGGACTGTTGCCACAGGTTGTTTGCGAGACTTTGACTGAATTATCTCATTTCTTTCGAGATATATGCTCTTCTACGATCCGAGTGAGTAACATGGAAGTGCTTGAGAAGAACATTGTGGTGACGATTTGCAAGCTGGAGAAAATCTTCCCACCTTCGTTCTTTGATTCAATGGAGCATCTGCCTATTCACTTGGCATATGAAGCTAAGATGGGTGGACCCGTGCAATATCGGTGGATGTATCCCTTCGAGAGGTAATCCTTAAATTGTTACAGTTGTTCATTTACACTTAATGCGACATCTGTTATCATTGATATTCCACCTAACTCGATTCACTAAACTTCTAGGTTCATGTTCCATTTAAAAAAAAAAGTCCGTAATAAGGCTCGGGTTGAGGGCTCAATTGCGGAGGCTTACGTAATGGAAGAACTTGTAAACTTTTATAGTCAATATTTTAGGCCTGATGTTGGTACAAGGTTAAATCAACTAGGCCGAAATGACCCCGGAGCAAGCACAAATTTGGAAGGGCAATTGTCAATATTCAAGCAGTCAGGTAGTCCGTTCGGCCGAACGTATACTCGATGGCTAACGGATGAAGAGTACAGTGCTGCAACAATATATGTCCTTCTAAATTGCGATGAAGTTTTGGCATTCGTTGAGTAAGTTAAAGTTTTAATTCACTTACATTGTTGTACATAATTGAAAGTGTGTGTTAAGCGAGTCAACTATATTGGTTTACAGTGAGTTCGATGCGAAATCTTTAATTACTGATCCCGCTTGACTTGAATCTCATTGGAAATCACAATTTGTACAGTGGTTCAAAATCCGTGTAAGATTGTTTAACGAAATTATATTATGTGTTATATACAGTTCTGTGGCCAATTAGTATACTGATTTATCCTTAATTTTTACCGTCATCTACAATAGGTTCAGTCAATGGATAGACCAGTGGCTCCTGCTTGAAATTACTAGTCGAAGGCCCTAACAAACAAACATCCAGTTACGGAGGCTATATCATCAACGGGTTTAGGTTTAACGTAAACGATGATGACCGAACAAAACAAACCCAAAACAGTGGAGTCTTGGTCAACGGCGACTGTTATGTCGAGAATTGCATGGACTTTTACGGAGAGCTAGATGAGATTGTTGAGCTAACATATCTGTGTTGCCAAAACCGCCTAGTAATGTTCAAGTGTATGTGGTTCGATGTCACATGCAGTAGAGGAATCCGTGTTAGCTCTCAAGGGATTGTAGATGTCAATGTCAAGTCAAGACTTGCATCAGACGAGCCCTTTGTGTTTGCTAGTCAAGTTGTACAAGTCTTTTACGCGGAGGACGTCGTCAATCCCAAATCTCATTGGTATACAACTATCAAGTCCAAGAAATTGCCCGTGCCATATGACAGTGAGCTAGACTCCTTTCAAGCCAACCAACCACGTGTCTTGTTCCCTATTGAGGTCAACAACGAGGAGGACGATCTTCCTCTTCCAACAACACTTCTTGTAGGAGAAGAAGTCGTAGATGATGACGCGGAAGACGTGGAAAGTGTTGGAGATGATGTGACCGAGTCTACTGATGAAGAGGATGAATTAGAAGATGAAGAGGACGACGAGTCCCACGAAGAAGAGGGCGTCGAGGAAAGTGATGAAGATGATTCGCAAACTGAAAATGATTGACTTGTAATGTTGTAACATCACGGGAAAAATGTAGTAACATTTTAGAACTTGGTGTTTATTGATGTGTTTTTTGCACATCCGTTCACATATATATATATAGTGCCGATGATGATTTATGCCAAATTATTTTTTTTTAACGTGTTAATGTCTTTGTAATTTATCTATATGAAGTCAAATATGGATAGGATACGGGCTATTCGTGGCCGGGCTGGACGCCGAGCTGCTTCCTCCCCGGTGGGTCCCACCTCGTCATTGCCTACTGATGATGAGGCACAGAGTGATCGCGGAAAGCAGATGGGACCCCTGCCAGAGCCGTCGCCCCAGCCCGACGCAGATTCATCCCACACGCGCGTGCATTCTCCATCTTCCGTGGGTTCTACCTTAGGTATAGTTTTAGTACATTTTCAGTAGCCTTATATTTAAAGTATATTTGAACTGTATTAACCTCTGTGTTTTGTAGGATCTCGACGAGGCCGTGGTCCAACACGCGGGGTAGGTATCGACCCCCAGCGTAAACAAAGAGTTACGCTCATGCAGGAGGGCCTGTAAGTACTAAAACTATCACCTCATGCCTTATGTTTAAAATTTTGGGGTGTTAATTTATATTTGAACTGTATTAATTTATTTATTTACTTCTTTGGCAGGATCCTGGAGAATCTGGCGAGGACGAAGATCGGCGTTCTTGTGAAGGGCCGATTCTTCGAGCCACGCCTGTACTGGAAGGACTGGGATGCTGCTGCGAGGGAGGCCCTATGGGAGGAGTGGCTGGTACGGTGAAGTATTTTTTTCAGCGTTATTAAATGTTTAATTACAGTTTGTTTTCTGGTTATAATTTGTGTTATTGAATGCCTTACATGAGGGGTTTACGTTTGACACGCCTCAGTAGCAGGCACTGGGGCAGCATACCTTCTTTGCCTACATCGGTAAGAATTACCGCCGATGGCTCCACGACGCACGGGACCGGGCAAAGAAGCTACTGACTGAGGGTGCTCCGATGACGAGATATCCCCCTCATTGGATATCTCACCGTGTATGGGGGGAGATGATAGATCGGTGGGTTGCGGATCCAGGCTGCGACGCCAAGAGTAAGAGCGGGGCCGAGAACAGACAGAACAGAGATCAGAGGCACACGGGGGCGTCGGTGCCACACGACATCGTCCGACACATGAACGCGGTCGAGCACCCGGATCTGGAAGAGGATGAGGTCATAGCTCTGACCTATAGTCAGACGCACGTGCGGAAGAAGGACAAGGACGAGGTGCACCGGGCGGGCGACTATATTTCAGACATTGCCCGGCAGATCGATGTGAGTCAATTTGTTTAAGTTGTTATTTTTTTGTCTTTCTATCCTCAATGTCCGTTTCGTTAATTAATGCCCTAACATATCGTCAAAACACTATTTTTGCAGGCCTCGTATGAACAGCTAAGGGGGTCCGAGCAGCAGTTTGGACAGCCATCAGCGTCCACTAGTACGGCTGCGAGTACTGGGGGGTTGAAGCGATGGCTCGATACGCCGGAGGTCGTGAATCGGCCGAAAGGCCGCATACGCGGCCTGCCTAGAACGACTGCTCGTGCCGTGATAGGAGCGTCTTCACCCCCTACTCCCCCTCCACAGACACCGGCTCCTCAGCGTCAGTTGGACGACGAGGAGATCTGGCGCATTGCTACAGTGGTGGTGAGGATGATCAGGAGCAGGGCACTGCTGGACATGCCGAGCCGGCCCCGGATCAGCAGGACCCAGATCCGGGACTCGGCGACCCCTGATGAGCCCCTTCCCATGCCCGTTCCTAGCTTCCCCCCGCCCCCCGCACCCGGCTTGTACTCTTCTCCCCTCCCCTAACCGGTTGTATTCGGTTCCCGGCTTGTACATATGAGTCTTTTTTATATTGAAACATTTTTTATAATTGATTATATATATTTCTTCCTGTATTGATTATTGTGCGTTGTTGTTGAGAAATGAAAATTTTATTACCGGTCTGGATAATTGAAAAATAAAAATAAAAAAAATTTGACTTTTGGCGACGGATTAATTCAGTGGCTAAAACTATTCCTACTATCAGTTAATTAATGACGGAATATTACGTCGCTAAAAAGCTTATTTAGCGATGGAATATTTCATCGCTAAAACATTATTCCGTTGCTAATTTGACAAAAAAGAAAATAAATTAAAATACTAAAAATATAATTAGCGATGGTTATTCCGTCGCTAATTAAAACTAAATCCGTCGCAAAAAAATTACATATTTAGCGACGGATTTGAAAATTTCGTCGCTAAACTATTAGGGACGGGCTTTTATACGAGGGACTTTTAGTGACGGTGAATCCGTCGCTAATTGTTTTAGCGACGGAATATAGGCTTTTAGCGACGGATTTCCCTGTCGCTAAAAGCCTTTTTCTTGTAGTGAGCCCTTTTAAGCATCTGAGAGTCCCTACCAGAACTCCTACGCGGCGATCACTCTTTTTCTGTGTTGCAAGTTATTTTTCAAGGCTATGGCCCCCAATGAACTTTTAGTGATGATAGATTGACGACATCCGTCGGACCGAGATAGAGAAAATGTCACATCATACAGCTTCAAAGGAAGTTTTCCCTCAAGACCCACATCTTTTCCTCAAACCCACATACACAATCCCACATATATCCTACCTTACGGCTACTGGGTCTTCTCTTCTTCTCTTCATGTCCAAGCCACCCATAGCACCCACTTCCTCGGCAGCCATGGCTGCCTTGCAGACCCTTTTTTTTTTTGGCTTACAAATACACGTATCTAACTCACTTCTTCACCCACAAAACACCTTATCTTCTGCTCATGTTTCACGGCTACTTTCAGGGGGGGAACCAGGAAATTTTTTTTGGGGTGCAAAATTTTTTATAAAAAAAAGTAAGTCAGAAATAATCAATTAGCATAATTATGATTGTGATAAGATGTGGCGGCGATTACCACAAGTCCACAGGCAGTCGAAGAGTCGAAGCAGCAGCAGATCAAGGCGTCAAGCAGCCAGCATGGAGCCTCGTTAGCGTCGTCGCGGCGTCGCCTGAGAAGCTTCAGTCGCGATCGCCGGCAGGGGTGAGGCCGTGAGGGGACATATCTGGTCGTATTCGGAGCAACCGAGGCTCGAGTAGCAGTCGAAGTCTCGAAGAACGGAGCGTCGTCAGCTGTCGTCGTGGTAGTCGCTACCTGAGCGGCTTCAGTGGCGGTCGCCGACAGGGGCCGGATCTAGTCGGAATAGCTCAGTCAACTGGCGGTCACTCATGGTCCTCACACAGTCACAGCGGTAAGAGAGAGAGTGCCGAGTGTGGGTCTCGGGGAACGAGGTATCAGAAACTGCGTCTCGGGGAACGGGATCTCGGGATGGATGGTAGATAACGTTAAGCGGAAGGAGATATATATGTCCTAGTTAGTCAATCATAGCTGCTTCATAGCAAAATTGTCAAATGAGTTATCTTTTCATCCACGTATTAGCGACACATGTTTCAAATTGAGCAATTCAAGCGTCTTCTATTACAATCCTGTTAACTTTGAACATACAAGGAAGCTTACTCTGGTAAACATGGTAAAACTTTTTGAGCTTGACTAAAAAAAAAAATTTCAAAAGTTCAGGGGGGCTTGCCACCATGTAGCTCCGCCACTGGTTACACCAATCCAAGTGGTTAGGTTTAACCCTAATTAAGAGATTGTGTTTGAATTAGATGACTTTTAATTACTTTTTGTGATTGATCTTTAATGCATTCAAATGTCTTTGATGTAAATACGACTTGGAGATAATTCCCAAAATCTGGGACATTCCTTCTACTTTTTCAGAAATTTTTACCGAATTAAGGACAATTAATGTCCCAAAATTAAAATAAAAAAATCTTATTTTTTAAGGCCTGAACCGTCTAACTTTCGTGAAACAGGCTGGTTACCTGACATTTTGCAATCTTCGATTCTAATCAAATATTGTCCTCTATCAAACATATTAAACTCAAAAAGTCATCTTTACTATCTCTGTTAAACCCCAGCCCTTTTAAGCATCTGAGAGTCCCTACCCGAACTGTTACGCGGCAATCACTCTTTTTCTGTGTTGCAAGTTATTTTTCAAGGCTATGGCCCCCAATGAACATTTAGCGGTGATAGATTGACGACATCCGTCGGACCGAGATAGAGAAAATGTCACATCATACAGCTTCAAAGGAAGTTTTCCCTCAAGACCCACATCTTTTCCTCAAACCCACATACACATTCCCACACATATCCTACCTTACGGCTGCTGGGTTTTCTCTTCTTCTCTTCATGTCCAAGCCAGCCACAGCACCCAGTTCCTCGGTAGCCATGGCTGCCTTGCAGTCCCTTTTTTTTTTGGCTTACAAATACACGGATCTAACTCACTTCTTCACCCACAAATAGCCTATTTTCTGCTCATGTTTCACGGCTACTTTAAGGGGCCGTACCAAGAATTGTTTTCAGGGGGTGCAAATTTTTTTATTAAAATAATATTAAGTACAGTGAGTCAGTAATAATCAATTAGCATAATCATGATTGTGATAAGATGTGGCGGCGATGGTCCACAAGCAGTTGAAGAGTCAAAGCAGCAGCAGATCAAGGCGTCAAGCAACCAGCAGGGAGCCTCGTCAGCGTCGTCGCGGCGTCGCCTGAGCGGCTTCAGTCGCGATGGCCGGTATGGGCGAGGCCGTGAGGACATATCGGGTCGGCTTCGGAGCAACCGAGGCTCAAGTCGCAGACGAAGTCTCGAAGAGCAGAGCCTCGTCAGCCGTCGTCGTGGTAATCGTTACCAGAGCGGCTTCAGTGGCGGTCGCGGACAGGGGCCAGATCTGGTCGGAGTAGCT
>JAVXUO010001419.1:0-25120 GCA_033065855.1 Escallonia rubra | reverse complement strand
TTAGACGTAGTTATAATAAATTATATCTAAATATAATATCATAGGGAGATTCTTTTTCTTAAAAAAATGTATTGGACAATAGAACAAGACTTAGCAACTGCGAAAGAGTTAAATGCTAAGAAATATATATTATTGTATGCTAAAGGTAAGTACTAGAGGACTCTAATTTTTCCATAAGCTTCGCCAAAGTTCATAATCTTATGCACCAATGTTCTAAGTCTAGCATGTTGCACTCTCTTCGAAAGCAATTCTCTTCAAAATCAAAGGATCTTGGAGATTCTTGGTGAATACAATGAGTTTTGGGAATGACACAAATGGAAAGGTAAATGAGTAGAGCTATGGTAGTTGTGCTAGCAAGACGGCGGTGGCACTCTTGGTAGTAATTATTGGGGTTGGGAAGATAGTGAAGGCGACAATGATGTTGCACGTGATAGTGAAAGCTATGACAATGGCAATTGTAGCGTTATGATCAGGTAGATGTAACAGTGATGTTGCACATGATATTGTAATTGTGGTGGTACTAGTGATTTGAGGTGTCCGTGGTTTATAGGATGAAAATGATATGAACAATAATTGTGATAATCGGTGGTGGCAGTGCTGATGGCAGTATTAACATTATCACAGTGGCAACCCTTACATTGATGGTGGCAGCGACGATTAGTACCGGCGCTAAATATTTTATAGAAATTTATAATTTTCGATGATTTTAAAAAAATATATAAGCGACGGAATTATTCCGTCGATAAAAATTTCGTCGGCGAAAGCAGGGCTTTACTGACAGACTTTTACCGACGGCCTAGTCCCGTCGCTAAAAGTCTTCTCTAAAATATCAATCCCTAAATTGAATGCCCTGATCGAATCGAACCCTAAATTAAACTAATTGAACCCTAAATTGAATGCCCTAATCCAATCGAACCGTAAATTGAACTAATTGAACCCCCTAATTGAACCCTAAATTGAATGTCTCAATTCAACCGAACCCTAAATTGAACTAATAGAATCCCCTAATTGAACCATAAATTGAAGTAACTGAACCTTAATTAAACCCTACATTGAATGCCTTAATTGAATCGAACCCTAATTTAAACTGATTGAACCCTAAATTGAATGCCCTAATCTAACTGAAACCTAAATTGAACTAATTGAACCTTAAATTGAATGCCCAAAATCAACCGAACCCTAAATTGAATCAATACAATCCCCTAATTGAACCCTAAATTAATGTAATTGAACCTTAATTAAACCCTGAATTGAATGCCCTAATTGAACTGAACCATAAATTAAACTAATTGAACCCTAAAATGAATGCCCTAATACAATCGAATCCTAAATTGAAATAATTCAAGCGCATCGGATATGTGCATTTTGAACAATTTTTCCTATTTGAACATTGATAATTTGTTTGATAATTTTAAGTTGTTAATTGTGCATTTGAGAATTGTGATTATTGATCTGTGATTTTAGGTTGTTAATTGTTGATTTTAGGTTATTAGCTGTTCATTTGAAGTAATTGCGATTGTTAATTAATGATTTTAGGTTGTTAATTGATGATTTTAGATTGTTAATTGTGCATTGAGCATTTGAGATATTGAGATTATTGACGGAGGATGGGACCCAATCGGATTGAATGTGTGATTTTTGTTAATTTTTATTGCATTTAGCATTTTAGAATTGAGAATTGAGATTCTTGACGGAGGATGGGACCCAATTGGATTGAGATACCTGTTAGTTAGCGCAGACACGGACACCACGTCTGATTGACGGTGTCCGACATTTAAAAAACAAATTAACGTATGCCGATGTATCTGGAGGTGCGTGTCGGTGGGCGTCGGACACGTGTCGGGAGGCGTCGGACACGAGTCGGTATGTGTCGGACACGTGTCCGGAGGTGTCAGACACGTATCGGACACCATATCGACACCCTATATGATGTGTCGGAATTTAGGTTGTTGACCGAGGATGGGACCCAATTGGATTGAGATACTGTTAGTTAGCGCAGACACGGACACCACGTCTGATCGACGGTGTCTGACATTTACAAAAAACAAATTAACGTATGCCGATGTGTCTGGATGTGCATGTCGGTGGGCGTCGGACACGTGTCCAGAGACGTCGGACACGAGTCGGTATGTGTCGGAACATGTGTCAGGAGGTGTCAGACACGTATCAGACACCATATCGACACCCTATATGAGGTGTCGGAATTGACATTGTTGAATGTGCATTAAATTTAGGTTAGTTAGGTTAATGCGACATTTTTAGCATGCACCTCCTGGAATCTCATCGTGGCTCCAGCACAGGCTATAATTAGCCCTAATTAGTCCTGATTAACAATATTTTAGTAAATCAATTAACCCTAATTAGCTCTAACGAGCCTAATTAGTTTTAATTAACCCTAAGAACCTAATGAAAATCAAATTAGCTGTAATTATCCCAAATTAGCCCAAACGAACCCAATTATGCGCATTTTGATTAAAGTTAGCCTAATTAGTCGTAATTTGCACTAACATAACCCAATTAAGCCTAATTAGCGCTAGTTAGGACTAATCAGCACCATTAAAACCCTAATTAGGACTAAATAACCCTAATTAGTCCTAATCAACCCTAATTAGCTATAATTATCCGAAACTAGCCCTCATTAACATTAATTAGTCCTAACATAACCCAATTAAGCCTAATTAGCCCTAATTATGACTAATCAGCACTACTCGGCACAATTAAACCCTAATTATGACTAAATAACCCTAATTAGCTATAATTATCTCACTACAAGAAAACAGGCTTTTAGCGACGGGGAAATCCGTCGCTAAAAGCCCAAATTCCGTCGCTAAAAGAATTAGCGACGGATTCACCGTCGCTAAAAATCCCTCGTATAAAAGCCCGTCACTAATAGTTTAGCGACGGAATTTTTACATCCGTCGCTAAATATGTGCTTTTTACCGACGGATTTATTTTTCATTAGCGACGGAATATCCGTCGCTAATTATATTTTATTTTATTTTCTTTTTTGTCCAATTAGCGACGGATTAAATATTTAGCGACGGAATACTCCGTCGCTAAAAAACTTATTTAGCGACGGAATATTCCGTCGCTAAATATTTAATTGAAAGGAAAACTTTAGCAACGGAATATATCCGTCGCCAAAAGTCAATTTTTTTTTGAATTTTTTTTTATTTTTCAATTACTTAAACCTGTACAGAAATACAATTCTCAACAACGCGCAATAAGCGAAATACAGAAAGAAATATATATAATCAATTATAAAAAATATTTATTATAAAAGAAACTCATACATATACAAGCCGGGAACCGGAAATAGACGGTTAGGAGAGGGGAGAAGAGTACAACCCGGGCGCGGGGGGGGGAAGCTAGGAACGGGCACGGGAAGGGGCTCATCAGGGGTTCCCGAGTCCCGGATCTGGATCCTGCTGAACCGGGGCCGGGGCGGCTGGTCCAGCAGTGCCCTGCTCCCTCATCATCCGGCACACCACTGTAGCAATGCGCTGGATCTCCTCGTCGTCCAACTGAGGCCGAGGAGCCGGTGTCTGTGGAGGGGCAGCAGGGGGTGAGGACGCTCCTATCACGGCACGAGGAGTCGTGCTAGGCAGGCCGCGTATGCGGCCTTTCGGCCGATTCACGACCTCCGGCGTATCCAGCCATCGCTTCAACCCCCCAGTACTCGCAGCCGTACTAGTGGACGCTGATGGCTGTCCGGACTGCTGCTCGGACCCCCTTAGCTGTTCATACGAGGCCTGCAAAAATAGTGGTTTAACGATATGTTAGGGCATTAATTAACGAAACAGACATTGAGGATAGAAAGAAAAAACATTAACTTAAATAAATTGACTCACATCGATCCGCCGGGCAATATCTGAAATATAGTCGCCCGCCTGGTGCGTCTCGTCCTTGTCCTTCTTCCGCACGTGCGTCTGAGTATAGGTCAGAGCTATGACCTCATCCTCCTCTAGATCCGGGTGCTCGACCGCGTTCATGTGTCGGACGATGTCGTGTGGCACCGACCCCCCCGTGTGCGTCGGATCTCTGTTCTGTCTGTTCTCAGCCCCGCTCTTACTCTTGGCGTCCCAACCTGGATCCGCAGCCCACCGATCTATCATCTCCCCCCATACACGGTGAGATATCCAATGTGGGGGATATTTCGTCATGTCCGTCATCGGGGCACCCGCGGGCAGCGCCTTCTTCGCCCGGTCCCGTGCATCGTGGAGCCATCGGCGGTAATTCTTGCCGATGTAGGCAAAGAAAGCCTGCTGCCCCAGTCCCTGCTGCTCAGGCGTATCAAACGTGAACCCCTCCTGTAATGCATTCAATAACACAAATTAACAACATAAAACAAACTGTAATTTAACATTTACTAACGCTGAAAAAAATACTTCACCATACCAGGCACTCCTCCCATAGGGCCTCCCTCGCAGCGGCATCCCAGTCCTTCCAGTACAGGCGTGGCTCGAAGAATCGTCCCTTCACAAGAACGCCGATCTTCGTCCTCGCCATATTCTCCAGGATCCTGCCAAAGAAGTAATTAAATTAATTAATACAGTTTTCAAATATAAATTAACACCCAAAAATTTTAAACATAAGGCATGAGGTGATATTTTTAGTACTTACATGCCCTCCTGCGTGAGCGTAACTCTCTGTTTACGCTGGGGGTCGATGCGTACCCCGCGTGTCGGACCACGGCCTCGTCGAGATCCTACAAAACACAGACATTAATACAGTTCAAATATAAGGCTAGCGAAAATGTACGAAACACCGTTATCAACTATACCTGAGGTAGAACCCACGGAAGATGGAGACGGCTGGGGCGACGGCGATGGCTGGGGCGACGGTGACGGCGACGGCTGGGGCTGGGCCCCCGATGGTTTTCCGCGATCACTCTGTGCCTCGTCATCAGTAGGCAATGACGAGGTGGGACTAACTGGGGAGGAAGCAATATGCGCATAATTGGGTTCATTTGGGCTAATTTGAGGTAATTACAGCTAATTTGAATTTCATCAGGTTCTTAGGGTTAATTAAAACTAATTAGGCTCGTTAGAGCTAATTAGGGTTAATTGATTTACTAAAATATTGTTAATCAGGACTAATTAGGGCTAATTATAGCCAGCGCTGGAGCCACGATTAGATTCCAGGGGGTGCATGCTAAAAATGTCGCATTAACCTAACTAACCTAAATTTAATGCACATTCAACAACCTCAATTCCGACACCTCATATAGGGTGTCGATATGGTGTCCGATACGTGTCTGACACCTCCGGACACGTGTCCGACACATACCGACACGTGTCCGACACATACCGACACGTGTCCGACGCCTTTGGACACGTGTCCGACGCCTCCGGACACGTGTCCGACGCCCACCGACACGCACCTCCAGACACATCGGCATACGTTAATTTGTTTTCTAAATGTCGGACACCGTCGATCAGACGTGGTGTCCGTGTCTGCGCTAACTAACAGGTATCTCAATCCAATTGGGTCCCATCCTCCGTCAACAATCTCAATTCTCAATTCTCAAATGCTCAATGCAATAAAAATTAACAAAAATCACACATTCAATCCAATTGGGTCCCATCCTCCGTCAATAATCTCAATATCTCAAATGCTCAATGCACAATTAACAATCTAAAATCATCAATTAACAACCTAAAATCATCAATTCATAATCGCAATTACTTCAAATGCACAGCTAATAACCTAAAATCATCGATCAATAATCACAATTCTAAAACGCACAATTAACAACCTAAAATTATCAAACAAATGATCAATGTTCAAATGGGAAAAAAATGTTCAAAATTCACATATCCGATGCGCTTGAATTATTTCAATTTAGGGTTCGATTGTATTAGGGCATTCAATTTAGGGTTCAATTAGTTTCATTTAGGGTTCGGTTCGATTAGGGCATTCAATTTAGGGTTCAATTACTTCAATTTAGGGTTCAATTAGGGGGTTCTATTGATTCAATTTAGGGTTCAGTTGATTTGAGGCATTAAATTTAGGATTCAATTAGTTCAATTTAGGGTTCGGTTCAATTAGGGGGTTCTATTGATTCAATTTAGGGTTCAGTTGATTTGAGGCATTAAATTTAGGGTTCAATTAGTTCAATTTAGGGTTCGGTTGGATTAGGGCATTCAATTTGGGGTTCAATTAGGGTTCGGTTAGATTGGGGCAATCAATTTAGGGTTTAATTAGGGGTTCAATTAGTTTAATTTAGGATTCGATTCAATTAGGGCATTCAATTTAGGGTTCAATTACTTCAATTTAGGGTTCAATTAGGGGGTTCTATTGATTCAATTTAGGGTTCGGTTGATTTGAGGCATTAAATTTAGGATTCAATTAGTTCAATTTAGGGTTCGGTTCAATTAGTTCAATTTTGGATTTAATTAGGGTTCAATTACATCAATTTAGGGTTCAATTAGGGGGTTCTATTGATTCAATTTAGGGTTCGGTTGATTTGGGGCATTCAATTTAGGGTTCAAGTAGGGGGTTCAATTATTTCAATTTAGGGTTCGGTTGGATCAGGGCATTCAATTAGGGGTTCAATTAGTTTAATTTAGGGTTCAATTCGATTTGGGCATTCAATTTAGGGTTTAATTAGGATTCAATTATTTCAATTTAGGGTTCTATTAGGGGGTTCTATTAATTCAATTTAGGGTTCGGTTGATTTGGGGCATTCAATTTTGGGTTCAATTAGTTTAATTTAGGGTTCGATTCGATTAGGGCATTCAATTTAAGGTTTAATTAGGATTCAATTAGTTCAATTTAGGATTTAATTAGGGTTCAATTACATCAATTTAGGGTTCAATTAGGGGGTTCTATTGATTCAATTTAGGGTTCGGTTGATTTGGGGCATTCAATTTAGGGTTCAAGTAGGGGGTTCAATTATTTCAATTTAGGGTTCGGTTGGATCAGGGCATTCAATTAGGGGTTCAATTAGTTTAATTTAGGGTTCAATTCGATTAGGGCATTCAATTTAGGGTTTAATTAGGATTCAATTATTTCAATTTAGGGTTCTATTAGGGGGTTCTATTAATTCAATTTAGGGTTCGGTTGATTTGGGGCATTCAATTTTGGGTTCAATTAGTTTAATTTAGGGTTCGATTCGATTAGGGCATTCAATTTAGGGTTTAATTAGGGTTTAATTACTTCAATTTAGGGTTTAATTAGGGTTCAATTACTTCAATTTAAGGTTCAATTAGGGGGTTCTATTAGTTCAATTTAGGGTTCGGTTGATTTGGGGCATTCAATTTAGGGTTCGGTTGGATTAGGGCATTCAATTTAGGGTTCAATTAGGGGTTCAATTAGTAGCGTTTCTCCTAAGGTTAGTTGCAGCGGGTGAAGGAAGCGAGAGCTTAGCGTACCCAGGTGCCAAAGTGCAAGGCACATCACAAAGCGGGAAGCTAATTTAGGTACAGGTTTACCCTCACGGCGTTTACCCGAATCCCTCTGTTTTGATGCATTGTTTTTAGTTAAATTTAGGTACATGATACTGCTTAATGTTTTTAGTTAAATTTACGAGTATGTATTGTTTTTATGTTTTTGCTTATCGCACCTTTTCTGAAATATCAACGCTGCACCACCCCCCAACCCATCGCACCACCCCTGTTTTATAAACACAGTCCCCCAACCTACAAACCGAAAGTCTTTCAATCACTGTCACCAACGGATGGGTCATGGGGATACTCTTCTGATGCAACAAACTTAGAAAAAACAAACTTAGGGAACTTTATCTAAAGCTTACGGTGAATTGAAACCGAAGATACATATTTCAGTGACTACATATTCACCATGTTTAGGTCCTCCCTTCAAAGCAAGTAAGAGATCCCACATATTCTTTAACTAATTCCACTGACATGTGGTCCAAATTTGTTGAGATTAACCCAATTTGGAATCGTTTGAGCCACAGCTCCAACTTCGTTATGAAGTGGGCATTCCTAAACACTCACTAGAACTCTTGGGGTGGACCGAAGGTTGGAAAATCAGTTCACTTTGTGGACGAAGATAGGCCCGTATGAGCTTATCAAAGTTTCCAAGTGTAGATTGGAATAGGACAAAATCCTCTTTTCTCATGCCTCCCTTTTCCAGTGTACCACCAACTACAATTTCTATTTTCATAGCGGCATCACGTCCGCTACAGTTTCTATTAACCAAACAACTACTCAGTTGAAACAATCCATTAACCAAACAACTACGAATTTTGCTCAAGCCAATTACTGAAACCTTTGATGCAAAACTAATGAAGGAAGAAGCACAAAAACAGCAAAGTCAAAGAATAATCCAACAAATTTCTTCTTTATTGCAAGTTTTCCCACTTTTTCTCAATAACCAAGCAGATTATCAGTACGCATAATCAATTAAAAGAACCATTATGCGTTTGCTAAAGCCAATTAC
Organism: Escallonia rubra; assembly: GCA_033065855.1. NCBI lineage: Eukaryota > Viridiplantae > Streptophyta > Magnoliopsida > Escalloniales > Escalloniaceae > Escallonia > Escallonia rubra. The sequence continues at coordinate 16,714 of JAVXUO010001419.1, read as the reverse complement.
AGTAACGCTAGATAGAAAATTAGTAAAGGAATTCGTGAAATTCACTTCGCCGAATCACAGCAAGGAGCGTACCGGATTTAGAAATTCACTTCGCCAGAATCTGGTGACGGCGGCGGAAACGAAGGCAGGATCCTCCGGCGACCAGTTTGGGTTAGGTCACCTGCTTCGTTCTCTTTCCTTGATGACGCAAGAAGCAGACTCACCGTCGGGGGTGGGTTGCCGTCGATGACAGAGACCAAGGTGGCTGTTTGGCAGTGGTGGCGAGGCGTCGAAGGTGGGTTGCCGTCGATGACAGAGACCAAGGTGGCTGTTTGGCAGTGGTGGCGCGGCGTCGAAGGTGGGTTGCCGTCGATGACAGAGACCAAGGTGGCTGTTTGGCAGTGGTGGCGCGGCGTCGAAGGTGGGTTGCCGCAGATGTGAAGGTCGTCGATGCACCGGTGAGAGAGAGAGAGACGAGAGAAAGGAAAAGAGAAAGGGGTATTTTATAAAAGACTTTTAGCGACGGACTAATTCCGTCGGTAAAAGTCCGTCGGTAAATCAGAACATTCAACGACGGAATTTTTACTGACGGAATTATTCCGTCGCTTATATATTTTTTAAAAATTATCGAAAATTATAAAATTGTATAAAATATTTAGCGACGGTACTATCCGTCGACAAAAGTGTGTCTGTAATAGTCCGTTGGCAAAGGCTTTTAGCGACGGAATATTCCGTCGCTGAAAATATTTACAGACAGTTGTTAATCGACGGCTTATTCCGTCGCTGAAAGATGCTTTTAGCGACGAAATTCATTCCGTCACTAAAAGTCCGTCGCTAAATCTGTCTTTTCTTGTAGTATCTGAAACTAGCCCTCATTAACATTAATTAGCCCTAACATAACCCAATTAAGCCTAATTAGCCCTAATTAGGACTAATCAGCCCTAATTAGGACTAATCAGCACTACTTGGCACAATTAAACCCTAATTAGGACTAAATAACCCTAATTAGTCTTAATCAACCCTAATTAGCTATAATTATCCGAAACTAGCCCTCATTAACATTAACTAGTCCTAACATAACCCAATTAAGCCTAATTAGTCCTAATTATGACTAATCAGCACTACTCGGCACAATTAAACCCTAATTAGGACTAAATAACCTTAATTAGTCCTAATCAACCCTAATTAGCTATAATTAATACTCGTAATTAACCCTAATAACCTAGTTAGCCCTAATTAGCCCTTGTACATCCCATAATTACTCCATGTTGCCCAGAGATGGTTCAATTACTCGTTGTTAAGTTTACAAACCCTGCCTTCTTTATATTAGTTGTTGTTTTGAGAAGTCCATTGGCAACGAGATGGTTCAACTCGTTGCCAACGAATTCTATTTAATGTGGAATTGGTAACATATGTAACGATCTTTCTGCAGTTTTGATATTTTGGAAAGATTCTTGCATATGTTATCAATTTATGAACGCATGTATGCATAGAAACCCTTAGTTCCCGTTCAAAAGTACTCATTACAAAGTAATGCTTTGTAATGAGCCTTTGGATGTCCAGTTTGGACAATTTGGAAAAGCTAATTGTTTATAAAACAGTGTTTTGACTCATGCTTTGTGTTCTATGTCATGGATATTTGGTACACGTTCTCGTGTGTTTCTCCGGTTGCATACAGATCTGGTGTTCTAACATCCGTCAAACCTTCCTGAGGAAGGTTAGATGAATATTAGAACACCTAATCGATGTTGTGTACTTGGAGAAATGCAGGAAGGTGCTGCTGAATTTTCCATAGACATGGGACTACGCATGAGTTATTCACTGTTTTATAAACATGTGCTTTTCTGAATGGGATAGGACCACTACCTGTTCAAGAGTGGAGGGGAATATGTAGACATGTTGTAACATTCGTGCATTCATATATACATCGGCAATGCCTAATCACTGGTCATAATTAAAGGTGGTATACAGTACGATAATTCAGTCGTCATGTCAATCGATCGAAGTTGGATGAAAAGGAAGAATGCTGAAGATTTTGAGTGTCGCGTTGACGAATTTCTCGACTTCGCTTATGCGCATCCTGCACATGTTGACCTTGATAAGCTAAGGTTTCCGTGCGGTAGATATGAGTTGTTGCACTGGAGAAAAATAATTGAAGTAAAATGGCATCTTCGTCGGTACGGTTTTATGGGTTGATACACAAGGTGGACGCAGCACGGGGAAACGATAGTATTGTCGTCCAACCCGGCTAGTCAAACTGAAGTTAGGGAGGAGGCACGATATGATTACCGAGATATGATTATGGATGCTGGGCATGCTAATGTTGACTGGGGTTACGACAGTCCACAACCGCCGAACGAAGGGGCTCATCAGTTTTATGAGTTGTTGAGAGCTGCGGAAGAGCCGCTGTGGGATGGAGCTCCGAAACACACACGGCTATCTGCGGTTAGTAGATTATTACAGTTGAAATCAGACCACGGGCTGAGTGAGAAAGGTTTTAACGAGTTTGTTACCTTAATCAAAGAAATACTGCCCGAAAGTGAAAAGCTACCGCCGTCGTACTATGACACGAACAAGATGATGAGGAAACTTGGGTTGAGCTATGACCGGATAGATGCGTGCAATAACGATTGTGTATTATTCTGGAAAGAGAATAAGGATTTGTCACGGTGTCCAGTATGTGATCATTCGAGGTACAAACCGGACAAAGGGAAGAAGAAAAACATTGCATGGAAGATATTGCGATATTTCCCGATCACACCACGGCTTCAGAGAATGTACTACTCCTCCAATACGGCTGAACATATGAGGGCTCACCGTGAGACTCGCAGCAACGATGCCGATGTGCTGACACACCCAGCTGATGGAGAGGCGTGGAAGGAGTTTGACCGCATGCATCCAGTCTTTGCTTAGGAAGTTCGGAATGTTAGACTTGGTCTGGCAACCGATGGGTTCAACCCTTTCGGTCAGTCTACCACGCCTTACTCCTGTTGGCCTGTTATTATTGTCCCTTACAACCTTCCACCAGGCATGTGCATGAAGAAGCCGTATATGTTCTTGTCGTTGCTTATTCTAGGGCCGAAGAGTCCCGGTAAGGACATAGATGTGTATTTAAGGCCGTTGATTGATGAGTTAAAACAGTTATGGAATCATGGAGTCGAAACATATGATGCATCCCTTAAACAAAATTTTCAGATGAGGGCTGCTTTGATGTGAACTATACATGATTTCCCCGCATTGGGAATGACGTGTGGCTGGAGCACACATGGGAAGCTAGCATGCCCTGCTTGTATGGGCGTGAACCCCGGTCATACGTTAAAGCATGGCGGAAAGGACTCGTGGTTCGGATGTCACCGTAAGCTTTTGCCACTGGGCCATCCATTTCGTAGGCAGAAGGATAAATTTGACGGGACAGTCGAGCGTGAGGTTGTCACACTGGACTACCCATCTGGTGAAGAAGTACTCTCACACCTGGAGGCACTTGATACTGACATACCACACGGTAAGGGTGTGCCGGATCAGAAGATTCCAGGGTTCGGGAAAGAGCACAACTGGAGAAAATTTTGTATCTTCTGGGAGTTAGCCTACTAGAGGACGCTCGTTATCCGAAACAACATGGATGTGATGCATATTGAGAAGAACGTTTTTGATAATGTGTTCAACACAGTGATGAATGTCAAGGGCAAATCGAAAGATCACCTTAAAGCAAGAAGAGATCTACAATAGTTGGGTGTACGCCGTGAATTGCATCCTCGGACAGTCAGTGGGAGGACCATACTTCCGAAAGCACCTTACTGTCTAGACAAGAAACAAGTGGAGAAGGTCTGTCAGTGGGTTAAGAATTTGAAGCTTCCGGATGGGTTTGCGTCCAACATATCTCGTTGTTGCAATGTATCGGAATGCAAGTTCCAAGGGATGAAGAGTCACGACTGCCACGTATTCATGGAGAGATTCATTCATATTGCCTTCCGGGGACTGTTGCCACAGGTTGTTTGCGAGACTTTGACTGAATTATCTCATTTCTTTCGAGATATATGCTCTTCTACGATCCGAGTGAGTAACATGGAAGTGCTTGAGAAGAACATTGTGGTGACGATTTGCAAGCTGGAGAAAATCTTCCCACCTTCGTTCTTTGATTCAATGGAGCATCTGCCTATTCACTTGGCATATGAAGCTAAGATGGGTGGACCCGTGCAATATCGGTGGATGTATCCCTTCGAGAGGTAATCCTTAAATTGTTACAGTTGTTCATTTACACTTAATGCGACATCTGTTATCATTGATATTCCACCTAACTCGATTCACTAAACTTCTAGGTTCATGTTCCATTTAAAAAAAAAGTCCGTAATAAGGCTCGGGTTGAGGGCTCAATTGCGGAGGCTTACGTAATGGAAGAACTTGTAAACTTTAATAGTCAATATTTCAGGCCTGATGTTGGTACAAGGTTAAATCAACTAGGCCGAAATGACCCCGGAGCAAGCACAAATTTGGAAGGGCAATTGTCAATATTCAAGCAGTCAGGTAGTCCGTTCGGCCGAACGTATACTCGATGGCTAACGGATGAAGAGTACAGTGCTGCAACAATATATGTCCTTCTAAATTGCGATGAAGTTTTGGCATTCGTTGAGTAAGTTAAAGTCTTAATTCACTTACATTGCTGTACATAATTGAAAGTGTGTGTTAAGCGAGTCAACTATATTGGTTTACAGTGAGTTCGATGCGAAATCTTTAATTACTGATCCCGCTTGACTTGAATCTCATTGGAAATCACAATTTGTACAGTGGTTCAAAATCCGTGTAAGATTGTTTAACGAAATTATATTATGTGTTATATACAGTTCTGTGGCCAATTAGTATACTGATTTATCCTTAATTTTTACCGTCATCTACAATAGGTTCAGTCAATGGATAGACCAGTGGCTCCTGCTTGAAATTACTAGCCGAAGGCCCTAACAAACAAACATCCAGTTACGGAGGCTATATCATCAACGGGTTTAGGTTTAACGTAAATGATGATGACCGAATAAAACAAACCCAAAACAGTGGAGTCTTGGTCAACGGCGACTGTTATGTCGAGAATTGCATGGACTTTTACGGAGAGCTAGATGAGATTGTTGAGCTAACATATCTGGGTTGCCAAAATCGCCTAGTAATGCTCAAGTGTATGTGGTTCGATGTCACATGCAGTAGAGGAATCCGTGTTAGCTCTCAAGGGATTGTAGATGTCAATGTCAAGTCAAGACTTGCATCAGACGAGCCCTTTGTGTTTGCTAGTCAAGTTGTACAAGTCTTTTACGCGGAGGACGTCGCCAATCCCAAATCTCATTGGTATACAACTATCAAGTCCAAGAAATTGCCCGTGCCATATGACAGTGAGCTAGACTCCTTTCAAGCCAACCAACCACGTGTCTTGTTCCCTATTGAGGTCAACAACGAGGAGGACGATCTTCCTCTTCCAACAACACTTCTTGTAGGAGAAGAAGTCGTAGATGATGACGCGGAAGACGTGGAAAGTGTTGGAGATGATGTGACCGAGTCTACTGATGAAGAGGATGAATTAGAAGATGAAGAGGACGACGAGTCCCACGAAGAAGAGGGCGACGAGGAAAGTGATGAAGATGATTCGCAAACTGAAAATGATTGACTTGTAATGTTGTAACATCACGGGAAAAATGTAGTAACATTTTAGAACTTGGTGTTTATTGATGTATTTTTTGCACATCCGTTCATATATATATATATATATATATATATATATAGTGCCGATGATGATTTATGCCAAATTATTGTTTTTAACGTGTTAATGTCGGTGCCACACGACATCGTCCGACACATGAACGCGGTCGAGCACCCGGATCTGGAGGAGGATGAGGTCATAGCTCTGACCTACAGTCAGACGCACGTGCGGAAGAAGGACAAGGACGAGGTGCACCGGGCGGGCGACTATATTTCAGACATTGCCCGGCGGATCGATGTGAGTCAATTTGTTTAAGTTGTTATTTTTTTGTCTTTCTATCCTCAATGTCCGTTTCGTTAATTAATGCCCTAACATATCGTCAAACCACTATATTTGCAGGCCTCGTATGAACAGCTAAGGGGGTCCGAGCAGCAGTTTGGACAGCCATCAGCGTCCACTAGTACGGCTGTGGGTACTGGGGGGTTGAAGCGATGGCTCGATACGCCGGAGGTCGTGAATCGGCCGAAAGGCCGCATACGCGGCCTACCTAGAATGACTGCTCGTGCCGTGATAGGAGCGTCCTCACCCCCTGCTCCCCCTCCACAGACACCGGCTCCTCAGCGTCAGTTGGACGACGAGGAGATCTAGCGCGTTGCTACAGTGGTGGTGAGGATGATCAGGGAGCAGGGCACTGCTGGACATGCCGAGCCGGCCCCGGATCAGCAGGATCCAGATCCGGGACTCGGCGACCCCTGATGAGCCCCTTCCCATGCCCGTTACTAGCTTCCCCCCCGCCCCCCGCACCCGGCTTGTACTCTTCTCCCCTCCCCTAACCGGTTGTATTCGGTTCCCGGCTTGTACATATGAGTCTTTTTTATATTGAAACATTTTTTATAATTGATTATATATATTTCTTTCTGTATTGATTATTGTGCGTTGTTGTTGAGAAATGAAAATTTTATTACAGGTCTGGATAATTGAAAAATAAATAAAAAATTAAAATTTTTTGACTTTTGGCGACGGATTAATTCAGTCGCTAAAACTATTCCTACTATCAGTTAATTAATGACGGAATATTACGTCGCTAAAAAGCTTATTTAGCGACGGAATATTTCATCGTTAAAACATTATTCCGTTGCTAACTTGACAAAAAAGAAAATAAATTAAAATACTAAAAATATAATTAGCGATGGTTATTCCGTCGCTAATTAAAAATAAATCCGTCGCAAAAAAATTACATATTTAGCGACGGATTTGAAAATTTCGTCGCTAAACTATTAGGGACGGGCTTTTATACGAGGGACTTTTAGTGACGGTGAATCCGTCGCTAATTGTTTTAGCGACGGAATATAGGCTTTTAGCGACGGATTTCCCCGTCGCTAAAAGCCTTTTTTCTTGTAGTGAGCCCTTTTAAGCATCTGAGAGTCCCTACCAGAACTCCTACGCGGCGATCACTCTTTTTCTGTGTTGCAAGTTATTTTTCAAGGCTATGGCCCCCAATGAACTTTTAGTGGTGATAGATTGACAACATCCGTCGGACCGAGATAGAGAAAATGTCACATCATACAGCTTTTAAGGAAGTTTTCCCTCAAGACCCACATCTTTTCCTCAAACCCACATACACAATCCCACATATATCCTACCTTACGGCTGCTGGGTCTTCTCTTCTTCTCTTCATGTCCAAGCCACCCATAGCACCCACTTCCTCGGCAGCCATGGCTGCCTTGCAGACCCTTTTTTTTTTTGGCTTACAAATACACGTATCTAACTCACTTCTTCACCCACAAAACAGCTTATCTTCTGCTCATGTTTCACGGCTACTTTAAGGGGGGTAACCAGGAATTTTTTTTTTGGGGTGCAAAATTTTTTATTAAAATAATATTAAAAAAAGTAAGTCAGAAATAATCAATTAGCATAATTATGATTGTGATAAGATGTGGCGGCGATTACCACAAGTCCACAGGCAGTCGAAGAGTCGAAGCAGCAGCAGATCAAGGCGTCAAGCAGCCAGCATGGAGCCTCGTTAGCGTCGTCGCGGCGTCGCCTGAGCGGCTTCAGTCGCGATCGCCGGCAGGGGTGAGGCCGTGAGGGGACATATCTGGTCGTATTCGGAGCAACCGAGGCTCGAGTAGCAGTCGAAGTCTCGAAGAACGGAGCGTCGTCAGCCGTCGTCGTGGTAATCGCTACCTGAGCGGCTTCAGTGGCGGTCGCCGACAGGGGCCGGATCTGGTCGGAATAGCTCAGTCCACTGGCGGTCACTCATGGTCCTCACACAGTCACAACGGTAAGAGAGAGAGTGCCGAGTGTGGGTCTCGGGGAACGAGGTATCAGAAACTGCGTCTCGGGGAACGGGATCTCGGGATGGATGGTAGATAACGTTAAGCGGAATGAGATATATATGTCCTAGTTAGTCAATCATAGCTGCTTCATAGCAAAATTGTCAAATGAGTTATCTTTTCATCCACGTATTAGCAAACATGTTTCAAATTGAGCAATTCAAGCGTCTTCTATTACAATCCTGTTAACTTTGAACATACAAGGAAGCTAACTCTGGTAAACATGGTAAAACTTTTTGAGCTTGACTAAAAAAAAAAAAATTCAAAAGTTCAGGTGAGGCTTCAGCCCCCCCTTGCCACCATGTAGCTCCGCCACGGGTTACACCAATCCAAGTGGTTAGGTTTAACCCTAATTAAGAGATTGTGTTTGAATTAGATGACTTTTAATTACTTTTTGTGATTGATCTTTAATGCATTCAAATGTCTTTGATGTAAATACGACTTGGAGATAATTCCCAAAATCTGGGACATTCCTTCTACTTTTTCAGAAATTTTTACCGAATTAAGGACAATTAATGTCCCAAAATAAATAAATAAATATCTTATTTTTTAAGGCGTGAACCATCTAACTTTCGTGAAACCGGCTGGTTACCTGACTTTTTGCAATCTTCGATTCTAATCAAATATTTTCCTCTATCAAACATATTAAATTCAAAAAGTCATCTTTACTATCTCTGTTAAACCCCAGCCCTTTTAAGCATCTGAGAGTCCCTACCCGAACTGTTACGCGGCAATCACTCTTTTTCTGTGTTGCAAGTTATTTTTCAAGGCTATGGCCCCCAATGAACTTTTAGCGGTGATAGATTGACGACATCCGTCGGACCGAGATAGAGAAAATGTCACATCATACAGCTTCAAAGGAAGTTTTCCCTCAAGACCCACATCTTTTCCTCAAACCCACATACACAATCCCACACATATCCTACCTTACGGCTGCTGGGTTTTCTCTTCTTCTCTTCATGTCCAAGCCAGCCACAGCACCCAGTTCCTCGGCAGCCATGGCTGCCTTGCAGTCCCTTTTTTTTTTGGCTTACAAATACACGGATCTAACTCACTTCTTCACCCACAAATAGCCTATTTTCTGCTCATGTTTCACGGCTACTTTAAGGGGCCGCACCAAGAATTTTTTTCAGGGGGTGCAAATTTTTTTATTAAAATAATATTAAGTACAGTGAGTCAGTAATAATCAATTAGCATAATCATGATTGTGATAAGATGTGGCGGCGATGGTCCACAAGCAGTTGAAGAGTCAAAGCAGCAGCAGATCAAGGCGTCAAGCAACCAGCAGGGAGCCTCGTCAGCGTCGTCGCAGCGTCGCCTGAGCGGCTTCAGTCGCGATGGCCGGTGTGGGTGAGGCCGTGAGGGGACATATCTGGTCGGATTCGGAGCAACCGAGGCTGAAGTAGCAGACGAAGTCTCGAAGAGCAGAGCCTCGTCAGCCGTCATCGTGGTAATCGTTACCAGAGCGGCTTCAGTGGCGGTCGCGGACAGGGGCCAGATCTGGTCGGAGTAGCTCAGTCCACTGACGGTCACTCACGGTCCTCACACAGTTACAGCGGTAAAAGAGAGAGAGAGTGTGCCGAGTGTGGGTCTCGGGGAACGAGGTATCAGAAACTGCGTCTCGGGGAACGTGATCTCGGGATGGATGGTCGATAACGTTAAGCGAAAGGAGATATGTCCTAGTTAGTCAATCATAGCTGCTTCATAGCAAAATTGTCAAATGAGTTATCTTTTCATCCACGTATTAGCAAACATGTTTCAAATTGAGCAATTCTACCGTCTTCTATTACAATCCTGTTAACTTTGAACATACAAGGAAGCTAACTCTGGTAAACATGGTAAAACTTTTTGAGCTTGACTAAAAAAAAAAAATTCAAATGTTCAGGGGCCCCATGTAGGTCCGCCATTGGTTAAACCAATCAAAGTGCTTAGGTTTAACCCTAATTAAGAGATTGTGTTTGAATTAGATGATTTTTAATTACTTTTGTGATCCTTAATGCATTCAAATTTCTTTGATGTAAATACGACTTGGAGATAATTCCCATAATCTGGTACATTCTTTTACTTTTTCAGAATTTTTTACCGAATTAAGGACAATTAATGGCCCAAAATTTAAAAAATATATCTTATTTTTAAGGCATGAACCGTCTAACTTTCGTGAAACCGGCTGGTTACCTGACTTTTTGCAATCTTCGATTCTAATCAAATATTTTCCTCTATCAAACATATTAAACTCAAAAAGTCATATTTACTATCTCTGTTAAACCCCAGCCCTTTTAAGCATCTGAGAGTACCTACCAGAACTCCTACGCGGCGATCACTCTTTTTCTGTGTTGCAAGTTATTTTTCAAGGCTATGGCCCCCAAGGAACTTTTAGCGGTGATAGATTGACGACATCCGTCAGACCGAGATAGAGAAAATGTCACATCATACAGCTTCTAAGGAAGTTTTCCCTCAAGACCCACATCTTTTCCTCAAACCCACATACACAATCCCACATATATCCTACCTTACGGCTGCTGGGTCTTCTCTTCATGTCCAAGCCACCCACAATACCCACTTCCTCGGCAGCCATGGCTGCCTTGCAGATCCTTTTTTTTTGGCTTACAAATACACGTATTTAACTCACTTCTTCACCCACAAAACAGCTTATCTTCTGCTCATGTTTCACGGCTACTTTTCAAGGGGAACCAGGAATTTTTTTTGGGCGTGCAAAATTTTTTATTAAAATAATATTAAAAAAGCAAGTCAGTAATAATCAATTAGCATAATTATGATTGTGATAAGATGTGGCGGCGATGTACCACAAGTCCACAAGCAGTCGAAGCAGCAGCAGATCAAGGCGTCAAGCAGCCAGCAGGGAGCCTCATCAGCGTCGTCGCGGCGTCGCTTGAGCGGCTTCAGTCGCGATCGCCGGCAGGGGTGAGGCCGTGAGGGGACATATCTGGTCGGATTCAGAGCAACCGAAGCTCGAGTAGCAGTCGAAGTCTCGAAGAACGAAGCCTCGTCAGCCGTCGTCGTGGTAATGGCAACCTGAGCGGCTTCAGTGGCGGTCGCCGACAGGGGCCAGATCTGGTCGGAGTAGCTCAGTCCACTAGCGGTCACTCATGGTCCTCACACAGTCACAGCGGTAAGAGAGAGAGAGAGTGCCGAGTGTGGGTCTCGGGGAACGAGGTATCAGAAACTGCGTCTCAGGAAACGGGATCTCGGGATGGATGGTAGATAACGTTAAGCGAAAGGAGATATGTCCTAGTTAGTCAATCATAGCTGCTTCATAGAAAAATTGTCAAATGAGTTATCTTTTCATCCACGTATTAGCAAACATGTTTCAAATTGAGCAATTCAAGCGTCTTCTATTACAATCCTGTTAACTTTGAACGTACAAGGAAGCTTACTCTGGTAAACATAGTAAAACGTTTTGAGCTTGAGTAAAAAAAATATATCAAAAGTTCAGGGGGGGCTGAAGCCCCCCCTTGCCACCATGTAGCTCCGCCAGTGCCTATACATATATATACACATGCACTCACAACACTCATATACACAAATCCACTGCCGTTCTTCTTCCTTTTTTTTCTTTTGTTAAACACACTATACACACACACACTTATATACATACACAACACACAAACTCACATTCACACAACCATATATACACACACATGCTCAAAGCACCTCTCCATTTTTCCTTACACACACTCAAAACCTCACATTGTTACACATGCACACTCACATCAAAACCCACATTCCATACACACACTAATCCATCTTCTCTTCCCTCATTAGTCATTACGTACACAACACTTCATATATTATTCACCCTCAAAACTTCATCTTCATGGCAATGGCTCCTTCTTCTTCTTCTTCTTGTCTAACCCTCTTGTTCAACACACAGACACACATGCACAAAAGTCACACAGCCACACTCTACACCTATGGAAGCCACTATTACAACCCTAAAACCTTCTCTTGAGGGAACCATAATTCCCCCATAGACAACCATTCCTCGGCAACCATGGTTGCCTTTCAACCACAATTCCTTTTTCCTCAAACCACTCGGTACACAGTCACAGCCACCATGGTTGTGACCTGCTTGATGCCTAGTTACACTCACGACATTTCTAAAATACAGACACTGATCACTCGACAGATGCCCCCTTCTCACAGCCCTTAAACCATTGAATAAATTAAAGTAAAAGTTAAAAGACTTACTGAAAAATAGATTCGATCGTCGCAAAACACTTCTTCAAGCCTTCTCTCTCTCTCTATTTAAAAAAAATTGGGGAAAATAATTAGGGTCGGCTGCTCTTCCATAGCCATATTATATATAAAACCTTAGACTAGCACTTTACCACTAACCCCCTAAACTTTAGGAAATTTGCAAAGTATACCCAAAACTTTCTATTATTACGAAATGACCCAAAATAACTATTTACTATAATTCAACGTACTAGGAGAAATGTTACGAGTTGTTACATAGCCCCACTTATCTAGTTCTCACTAAAATTGCTAATTAAAATATCTATGTGAACAAAAAAAAAAAACTTCGCTAAAGGTTGCCAATAGAATTTCACTTGTATAAATCCACCCTAAATCTTGTGTATGATAGTCATCGTTAAGAAATAAATTAACCGGCTAGGTAATATCAAGGTTTGGGGTGTTACAAAGTCGTAGGTGAAATTGGCCAAAATTCGTGAAGCATATAAAATTAGGTGTCGACACCCCATTTTGTAGTTATTTTTAAAAAAATAATAGGTTTTATTGTTAATTCAAGTTTGCTATTAAGACTAGGCCAAGTTATGTGATTTAATTAATTAATTGATCCCAGTCCAGTTTAATTATCTAAGTCCAATTGTCCAGTTGCATGTCCAGTCCAGTTGTCCATATTAAGACTAGGCCAAGTTATGTGATTTAACTTTTACTTTAATTTATTTTTTAGTAAGTCTTTCAGTCCAGTTACATATCTAGGGGCTCCGTGTAATCCCCTCATCACGACAGTCGTGATAGCACCTATCTTCATCCAGTCTATTGCATAGTCAATTTTGTCTACATAAATTTTTGTCTATGGGATCCTTGTGATTCCCCTGTCCTGACAGTCATGGTAGCGTCTGCCTTTGTTTTCTCTAGTTTATTGCATGGCCATTATCACCTGCACATAATTTGGCTATAGGCTCCCTATGATTTTGCTTTCATGACATTTATGTTAGTGTCTGTCTTTTGGTTCATGGTCACCATCTTCCACCTATATTTTTTGTTTAGGGGCTCACTGGGATTGCCTTCTAACAACAGTCCTGGTAATGTCTACCTTAGTTTCTCTGATCTATTGAATGGTCAGCATCACTTGCACGCATTTTCGTCTAAGCGCTCCCTCTGATTCCCCTTTCATGATAGTTGTCTTGTAGTTCATGATCAGCATCATTTGCCTGTATTTTTGTCTAGGGGCTCTATTTTATTCCCCTATCACGACAATCATGATAATATTTATCTTTGTTTACCTGCTTCATCGGATGCTCAGCATTGTCTAAGAGCTCCATGTGATTTCCCTTTCAAGCCAGTCATGATAATGTATGTCTTTCTCCAATCCATTCCATGGTTTATTTTATCTGCGTGTATTTTGTCTGGGGGTTACTTGCGATTCTTCTCTCTTGACAATCAGGATAGTGTCTGTTTTTGTTTCCGAGTACATTGCATTTGTAAGTTTCATCTAAAATAGTCCATTTATTCTAGGGGCTTGTTGTGATTCCATTCTACTGACACTCAGGATAATTTTTGTCCTTGTTTGGTCAGTCCACTGTAAGGCCAGTTCCTTCTGCATGCATTTTGTCTTGGGGCTCCATGTGATTTCCCCGTCCTGATAGACAGGGTTAGTATCTTTGTCTTGTTTGTAAAGATAATTACTGGGGAAAAGACAGATAACGTCCAAAAATTTGGAAAAAAATCTTAAAATGTAAAAGGTTGAATAAACCGTCCGGTTCATTGACAAACCAGCTAGTTCGTCGACTTTTTTTTTTTGAGGTTGTGATTTTCATCAAATATTATGTTCTATAGTGAGATCATAGACTGGGATAGTCATCCTTAACATTTCTGGCCCCCAGACCTCTATAAATAAGGTTTGTGGGTTACATTTTCAAGGACAAACTTTTTCTCCTAGAGCTTTTATACCATTTCTCTGTTAGAAGTGAAAGATCATCTCTAAGGGGAATTCAACACTTCATATTTCACTTATCTATATAAGCAAGTCACTTGCAATGTGAATTCATCACAAGGAGTTCCCAAGTCTTCTAAGCAAGCGCCTTCTTGAGGTATATTTACTGTTTTCTAGACTAGTTTAAATTATAATAGTGATGCCAAGGAAAGTGGGTTCGTACCTACGTGGAGGTACCACAAAGGCTGCAGTCCGAGTCAGATGCCAAGTATGTTGATCTGAGACACATCAAGGGTGGAACAAGGGCAGAGACCAAGGGCTTCCCAGACAGAGCTTGAGGGTGGCAGTGCTGCGAGGGCGATATCACAGGATGAATACACGACGACAGTCACAGTCCGATGCTTAGGTCCAGAGTCAAGGTCCTGTATGTTTCTCTCTCTAGGATTCTAGAGTGAGAAAGTGAAAATGTTCTGAAAATGTCCAACCGTAATGTTTCGTCCCAAATGAATTCTCAAGACCTCTATTTATAGAGATTGAGACGATGATGTCATTAACCGACACGTGGCGCTCCCCGGGAGTGACACGTCACCAGGGGTCCACGGGTGCCGGTACTCCACGGACTGTCGGATCGCATATTCACATGGCCTGCCCCGTACAGCGTTGCTCTGTCTGTCTGGAAGGACTGGCTCCCACAACGTCGGTGTGGCCAGAAAATCCCCTTGATCTAGCCTCTAATCCAAGCCCTTACAGAGTCCCACAGGCCTGGCAGCGGTGGGGAAGACCCGACGCCCAACTGCCAGGTGAACTAAGCGCTATGCCCTCCAAAGACCTGCTCCCGACTCGGAATGACCCGGGGGGTCATAGTCCCTAGGGGTGCCGACACAAGCCCCTAGTGCCAGAGCACGTAGGCACCCTGGCGGAGATAGTGTCCCGGAAGAGTTGCCTATTCCGCAGGCCGAGGTAGCATCCCGAAGGAGCCGTCTACCTGGCCGGCCAAGGTAGCATCCCGGACGAGCCGTCTACCTGGCAGAAGGGGAGTCTTGGAGCCAGAGCACTTGGAGCTCCCTAGCAGATATAATGTCCCGGAGGAGTCGCCTATCCCCCACTGGTGAGTCCTTGTGCCGGAGCACTCGGAGCGTGTCAAGGTAGCATTCCAGAGGAGCCATCTACCCGACTGGCCGAGGTAGCATCCCGGAGGAGCCGTCTACGTGGCGGAAGGGGAGTTGAAGAGCTCCCTGGCGGAGATGGTGTCCCGGAGGAGTCGTCTATCCCCGTGGGTAAGTCCTCGTGCCGAACCACTCGGAGCGCGTCAAGGTAGCATCCCGGAGGAGCCGTCTACCTGGAGGAAGGGCAGTTGAAGAGCTCCCTGGCGGAGATAGTGTCTCGGAGGAGTCGCCTATCCCCGCAGGATGTTGCACACTCCGGAGAGTGGGTCGAAGCATGTTCCACGACCAAGGCAAGGTGCGCATGGTGTGGTGAATGAGTGTGGTGCCCGGGGGCATGTAACATGATTGTGGCGCATGGGCGCGATGCAGTGAGTAAGGTGTCGGGGGCACGTCTTTGTTAGTGGTTCGGCGCATGGGCGTAACGGAGTGCCTATGGTGCCGTGGGCACAGTAGTGTGACAAAGAGCCGGGGGGCACTACTGTATCAGCGGCACGGCGCATGGGCGCGGCGGAGTGTTGAAGTGCGGCGCCCAGAAGCCGGCGACGGGGGTCACGGAGTTGTGTCCGGGCGACGGGGGTCGCGGAGTTGTGTCCGGGGGACGGGGGTCGCGGAGTTGTGTCCGGGCGACGGGGTCGCGGAGTTGTGTATGGTCCCTTGAAGAGAAGTGAAGGTGTTAAGTATATAGACCAAAGGCCAACCCATAGGGGAAGTCCAAGGCCAACCCTTAAGGGGAGGCCAAGGCCAACGCCAAGGGAAGGCCGAGGCCGACCCCAAGGAGAAGGCCAAGGCCGAGGCCGACCCCAAGGGGAAGGCCAAAGCCAACTTCCTTGGGCAAGTGCCATGGTGTGCCGATGGGCGACATGCGAAGTGCGACGGTCGAAGTGTCATGAGGCTTTGCGCGAAAATGAGCTTCTTAGTGACGAAGTAACGTAACGAAAGTGAGAAGTGCACGTGACTTGAGCGTGCATGCTTTGACCGGTTGTGAGCGTTGAAAATGACTGTTGCTTGTGCGGATGCGTCATGGAAAATGGGATCCCAGTGGGCCTTTGGGTGCGACCAGAATAGGTTGGGAACAAATAGTCTAGAGTGTTTTCCTTCCATGTGATCCCATTTCATTTCTAGCATAAAAATCATAAAAAGAGTCTTTCTTTTCTTATCATAGTTTGAGTCTAAGACTGAAGTCTAGGTCACCTCCCGTTGGGTCCGGATCAAAGTACGATGATTTTGATTCCGATTTAGTCCGATCAAATACATAGGTCATTCGGCCCCCGGAGTAGAGTTCAAGCTAATAATATAGGAATAAACTTAGGATTTAATTTATGCATGTTTATGTGTTATGTGTTAAAAAGGCTCAAAACCAATAGAAATGAAGTAGAGAGGTATGGCGGGTGCCTATCACCTTCTCGCTGTATAA